>CM068839.1:31518005-32118005 GCA_028554795.2 Sinohyriopsis cumingii
AAGTGGTTCACTGACAGAAAATCAAAGGGCGGTAAGAATGTTCTGGCCCAAAAAGTACTTCCGGTAGCGAACAAATATTGTAATTTTTTCTATGCAGTGAAATATCAATATTATTTTAATTAGAAAAGCAAGTAATTCACTGCTTAGCATAAAATAAAACGATATAACTGACATATATTCAAGAATACATCAACTTACACTTTGAAAAATCTTTTAGATCTTTAAGACAATTTTGTAAATCGTGTATGATGTGACCAAAATCTTAACTTAATGATATACTCAAAGTAGGTAAAGAATATTTCTCTTTATGTGAAGACATTATATTGGCTGACTACTGAACAAGCTGTCAAGAGTTGTAATTTTTAGCTGATGGAAATTCTGTTTTATAATTCAGTCAATTTTACAAATCAGTAATAACTAAAAATGGTTATTCTTGATAGCAAATATAATCATCTTAATTTGTAGTATTTTATTTTGTTAAAAAACCAAGAACATGGCTAAGGATTACATCCCGTGACTTGTGTTACTACAGTAAATGACAAATATTTAAAAAGTATGTACCTACCTGATGATTATGCTCGAAGATTAATTCAAAGGGTCACGTGTCGTGGAAAGTTTTCGCCCTTATTATTCCCAACATGCCGGGGATACGGGAAGGGGACGGGGGATGGGGTCTCGTTTTTGCACCTAGAAACTACAGCATCCTTATCATGTAATTTAAACAAATTTATAAGTGTACATAATCTCCTATGATATTAAAATGAAGCGTTCAATTTACTGTATGTGCCCTTTTGCAATCTATATTTCGCCATGTCATATATATTCTTGCGATCCGCCTTTATGTCGAATTATCTGAACGGATTGAATATTCTCCAGTTTGAAGTAAGTCTTGATGCATTGGTACTGGCTGAATGCATCGCATGAATGTGTTAGGATCTGATGCATTGGACTTGCATGAATGCATCACGTGATTGTGATTGCTCTCGATCCATTGTGCCAGAATGAATGAATCACGTGAATGTGTTATGTCTTAATGCATTGAGCGTGCGTGCAAGAATGCATTACGTGAACTTGTTAGGTCATGATGCATTGGGCCTGCATGACTGCATCACGCGACAGTGTCATACGGACAATGCCAGTAAAATAGTGATGGGTTTAATCTTAAAAGTATCCCTCCAAGAAGAGATCCTTTTTGAAAGAGATGAATTTTATTTGTTCCATATATGAACAAAAAAGTACATTCAGCAATTACAGCTAGTGGAACGCAGCTATATTATGGCGTAACAACATCGCCATCATTCTTCAGAAAATAAGCTTTTCTCGTAAAAGTACTATTTAAATGTGGGATGAAACGAACCTTGGGAAAAAGAAAATTTCTTGCTCTAGAAATCGGAAACATGCATCGGTTAGTTTCCATCTGGCATTAAAACGTATTTAAACATTACTTATTTTACAAGAAAAAAATGGCCTCTTCAATGAGTATTTCACTTACCTTTCAATGATTCACCCTCCATATCACAGGTATCAGATCAAATGGAATAAAGGAAGATTACAAGTAGAATTTCACCGTGTTCATATTGCATCATCTGTAAATATTTGATGTAATTTTATAAAACCATTTCTCATGGTTTATAATTTTGTACGTATGCAGATAATAAAATGCATATCTGTTGATGTCTATGTTTCTTGAACAAGCTAATTGATTTCTAATGGGCAATGGATTCGATGAATCTTCATTATTCGATCCCGTGTAACAAATTTACAATGTTCCTGTAAGGATACAGTTGTGCGTAAACGACCAAATTATACTTCTTTAAATGTTTTACTTTAATATCAACATTACCGTTTAGTCCTTTATATTTGCTCTTTCTGCTCACTTGTGCGTTGATAGTACTCAATTTATCTGCGTGAGGTATATGATATCAGTGTATCTGTTATGTCCACATCAAGGCATATATATATATATATATATATATATATATATATATATATATATATATATATATATATATATATATCTATATATATATATATATATATATATATATATATATATATATCGAAGTTGACGAGAAGGAAAAGTGAATATTCTAACATTGGAACGTGGAAAACGATTATGTAGAATTAATATTAAATTTTGTTTCAACTGTAAAATAGTTCTCACACAAAAAGAGAAAACATATATTAAAATCTCTGATATTAATCCATTTACTGTAATTATCAAGTGGCAAATATTAATGCAACACGTATTACTTCGTGAAATATATATTAAACCTTCAACCTCCCATATGGTTTGTCACTTATTGGTTTAGTCATTTATTGGTGTTAAAGCTTTTAAAAGATGTTTTATTTAAAATATTTGATGAAACGAACTGGATATTGAAGGTCCTTGTGAAAAAAAATAATCATTATAATTCACGCAAACGTGCCAGTATACACTCGTGCTTGCAACGTGAACAAGGATTTTTCCGTTGTAAGAGAAATAGTTCAACCAAGAGATCTTCCGCTTTTAACCTGATGCATTATATTGGTCGTCATTGAATATAGCAAATTCCGTTTCCCAAAATCTGATAATTATAAGGCTGTGGTAAAGTGTAAAAATCGTTTTGTAAGTAAAATATTGCCATGGAAACAAAAGATCATTTAGGTACGTTGCGTGTTGCCGGTGGTGATACAGTCTCAAAATATAAACGTTCTTGTGTGCTCTTTATCATCCTGTTATGTATATTTAATTTGTATTGTGCCCCTGACCTTTTTCTATGCTTAATGAAAAGGTTTTAGTACGTACCTGATTTATGTCTTTTGGTAGTTATAAATATATGTATACTTGATTTGAGTTCAATATCTTACCCTGATTATGATTTTAAAAGGTTCTAAAAGTTCATTCGTTATCGAAAATTTGATGGGAAAATTGCTCATTCCCTGGACATTATATGGTGTCTTAGGTTTTATTTATAAAGGCTGTGATCAGTACAATTGTTCATTCTAGTCTTAGCGTCAGTCTTTGTGGAATTAATTTTAGTTGTGTTCAGTTATAAATTTAGAGGAACTATTTATTGAAATTATTCATTGGAATTACAAATTGAACAGTGACTTTTGACTAAACACTATCTTGGGATTATTGTGAATTCATTCAAAGACATTCTGGATTATGTATTTTGTGTGATACAGCAATACTGTTGGTACATTGGCATATTCAAGAACATACGTACATCAGCACATTCAAGACTTGAATTCCTTTCGGATATACTATATTTTTGGAATTGTGATATAACGTTTGGGATTAATTGGGATTTAAATCATAATACCGGAAATTTCTCTTAAATTTGCATTGTGCAAATTAGATAACTGATTTATTCGTTGGAGTTAAGAAACTTGTTGATTTTGCCTTGTTTTGCTATTTAGTCTGAGAACATAGTCGCGACAATTGCAATAAAGCATTGAATAATAGCAAGTCATTTCTTGTTTTATATTACAGGATACACGTATGGCGATTCGGAACATTATTATGTTTATACAACACACTCATATGTATGTAAACTTGTATTTATACCTCAGTTAAACAATTTCAGAGATTAAATTATTGACCATCTTAAGTTTTATTTTGTACATGTATTTCAATCACGAGCATTATTTAAGTGGTGCCCTTTATATATGTATGACTCTAAAATTATTGTGATGTTACATGTCCAGTTTTCGCACGAGTGGTTGACATTATATTGGTACGAGTCTTACAAAACTCTAATTTCATACAACCAGTTTCTGCATGAGCGGTGCCCTTTATATAGGTAAGAGTCTCATATAATTGTGACGTCAAACAGCCTGTTGTTCCATCAATGCCATTCAACCAGTTCAGATATCGTATTAAAACACCTTCACTATTCAAATTAAATACAAGCGGACGAT
The DNA here is from genome assembly GCA_028554795.2 of Sinohyriopsis cumingii. Classification (NCBI taxonomy): domain Eukaryota; kingdom Metazoa; phylum Mollusca; class Bivalvia; order Unionida; family Unionidae; genus Sinohyriopsis; species Sinohyriopsis cumingii. Next base: position 31,521,912 of record CM068839.1, read on the forward strand.
TATATTTAAAAGCAAAGGAGTTATCAATGATCTTCAATTACTTGGCAGATACCTGACATCTGCAGTTTTTCTGTTTGACAAAAGTTAAAGCTGCAATAGAGTTTACTGTATTTATCTTAGCAGCTGTTTATTCTTGTCGATATACAGGTCAACGCTTATCTCCCAACTTGGTCAGAGAAGACGTACGTCTTACTCGTTATAAACGACAGGGAAATATCGATTTCGATGACCGTGTTATTTATCTACACTACGCCGATTTGAAGCATTAACATCCGCCGACAGAAGCTACACGCAATATTCAACAGAAAGGGTATATAAACTATAGAAGTACTCATGATTATATTATCTGACCACTGCTATTTGCAGTTTCGGCACCATTTGTATTGAATATTTCGACATTGTATTTTTCCAACAGGTTTTTTAAACTACCATTGTAAAAATGTTAGCAGCCATCTTGGGAGCTATCTAATAATCATCAGTACTTTAATCTAGCTGTCACATAAACTATTTCACAACATAATTTGTTTTATTTAAATTTTTATTTTAAGTTTAGAGCGACCAGTATGATATTGCCTATTTATTTAGCGACATCAAGTTATCACTGTGCACCCAAATATTAGATCCATGCTACTATCTTTTCCATTTATTCTGTATAAGTCTTTCAGTTTATACACCATATTAAATAGTTCTTTCGTAAAATTAGGAAGTAGCATTTTTGAAATATGATATATTTGTGTTTTAAAATCCAAATTTTCTCGCCTATTTCATTTGTAATTGTTCCATAATCATCATTTATCAGATGCATAAATAGGTTAACCCATACATTATGCTCATTCTTAGGGTGATCGGCTTTAATCTAACAATATATGAATCGATCCGTGATAACTATTATTATATAGCTCAGAAAGACAAGGCAATACATCTGTCCATTATCTGGTTTCAGTTTCAGTTAAGTACTTCCACATGTTCGTCCTCAGTGTAAAACTAACCTTTTTTATTACACAAGTATGTTTTGTTTTTCTTAACAAATGGACTCGTATTCAAAATGTGTCTTTCTCCAGTAATTCATCAACGTTTTTGTGTATAACTGCTTCCCATTATAAAACTGTTATTTTTGTTTTTCACTCATCAAATATTTATGTAAAAGCATTATGAATACCATCTCAATTTAGTCTCTTCACTTGCTTACCCCTGACATGTTCTGAGAAGATCCCTATCCATCCGAAAGTGTATCTGTATATATTTCTGTATTTTCATGCATTTTAATTATAACGATAATTATTAGAATTTGTCTCCTATTTGACTCCAAAATAGCCCATGTATATGTTTAAATATGTTTGTGTTCTTTCTTACTTGCTGAATGTGTTTGTAGATCATTGAGTCAACCAAACTTCGAATTGAGAGGATTTACCTGCCTATTGCTTTCATTATCTTAACACAGTTGACTTATATTTGATTAGGAGATTGTATTTTCAGAATCTTAGTATAAATGTCTTAAATACTGTTCTTTATTTTCTCTCCCATCATTTGTTTTCAGGTATTTTAATGACATCCATTGTAATCACGCATACGATTTTTAAAGAATTTGTGTGTGCATACTACGACTTTTGTAATAAAACAACGATATCTGAAGGAAACGTTTTGTTTTTTTGATTTTATGTTTAAATGGTTCAAAGATAGGATCTAAAATAGTTATCCAAGAATCAGAAATAAACGAGAACATACATATTCCCTTTACAACTTTAATACATTGTACTTTTATCCCTATCGATCTAAAAAGAATAAAAACAAACAAATCGAATGTAAAAAGCGGTTAAACCTTGAATGAAAGTTCAGCTCTTAGCACATCTCTCTGGAAAGCATTAATGAGAAAGAAACCTTTTCGCTTTGTACGAGACATTTTGTCTTCGCGCGTTAAGCAGACGATCTAAAGTTGCAAATATTTCAATAATAATACAAGATATTTAGTCTGGAAATATCACATCAATCCAAGTCATCAGGAAATACATATTCATTTAATTGATTGATAAACATTGATTCATTTCTAAAAAAGAGTACAGAAAAATGAATTGAGGAGAGATGATAATGTATTTTATTGAGATAGAAGAGGCTTAAATAACCCGTATACTACATAACCTGTAAACAATATATCAACGTCTAATCTGTAACGGCTAGCAATGTTCACAAAATACGTCTTTTCTGAATAATTATAATAAGACATAAATTCATTTAGTGATTACACATAATAAGATCAGTTCTGCAAAATATGTCTTTCTGTCGTGCCGGTCAGTCCCATTGTAAGGGACTCCTACTATTACTACGACGTTATGATCATAAAGTAACCGAAATAAGCAAATCCAACAAGTTTTGTAAAACTTAACACATCATTTAATTATGATAGTTATTAAATGAAAATGTAAAACGAACGAACGGTATTATCAAATGAATAAGAAATGATTGCAAAACTTATATTCAAGTCCAAACAAAATCGAATGTTCCGAACAAATATTAAATCCTCGAATGTGCTTGTATGACAAAAGTACCGATGTAGCGAAATGGCATTATCCAGAACTCCTTTGAATCTTTCGCAATAGTCCATGAATACTACTCTAGTGCGGTGAGGACATTGTATTTCAAATGAATAATCCAATCAAATGTTTCGTCACAAATAATATCCTAACGCATCTTTAAATTTGCCTGCATACTGATGTTACAACAAGAAAATAAGAAACAAGACTGACTAAAATTGTTCAGCTCCACATACTTAACCGGGTGAACACCAGTTTGCTACTGCCAGCTACGTGATACATTGCAAATATCCAACATCGTAAAAGAACCCACCTGGTCTAACCTATCCACTGAAAAAGAGGAACCTGCCAAACCGCACCAGCCAATGTGGTTTTGTTATTAATATTAGTATTAATGGTCGTAAACACCTACACCAACAACTAATTATAGATCACACGCAATGTACACTCTCAATATATTAAAATATATTTTATAACAGCATACAAGATTTACAGTCATGAAAAAATTATTCATAAATATAGATATAATCATGTACAAAGACTTACAAACAATACAGATATACATAATCATATAAACAGATACGCCTGCCTTTCTTTATGTATATTTAATTTGCATTGTTTGATAGATAATTTTTAGTTTTGTTTTAATTTATAATGTAACATAGCATGTTGGACTTGATTTTTTTCAAAGTGACCTTAATCATTGATTTTTTTGAATTCTGTAAACAACTAATACATAAAATAAATTGTGTCTATTTGAGCACCGTTTAGCTATTTGGATCATTATTTTTCCTGAATCAGAACATTGCCCTTACTATGACCTTTATATTATAAATAATTTTATATATAATTATATATAATTTAAAACAAAAAACATACTTTCTAATTATGATTAAGATTTTAATTTGTAAACATTAACACATTTTTATAAGGTTAATTTCCATTAGGTAAATGTTATTTTTTAAAACACGTTCCGTGTGATCTGAGGTCAAGTAGAGGACTATATAATCTTGTCTTCTAGAAATTAATTAGTCATGCTTCAAGATCTTAATAGAATCTATTGAATTATTCATTGCTGTGTCCAAAACATAATTTGGGCTGGAATTTGACTATTCAATTTATTCAAATCAAGTGATTCTTCTCTCGCGATACAAAATGTACTACAAAAGTAACATTCATGGAAACAGCGATTTGAATTTTTAGTGAAATTTCAATTAAGGATTTAGTTCTTTGATTGTTACATTGTGATTCAAGAAAAATATTCCGGGGCATCAGCATTATACGGGCCAATGCAGTCACATTAACACTTTCAGCGTTGGATTTAATTTCTGATATCCACTTCAGCTTTCTTAAGAAATTTAATTATGAGGACTTGTGTTTGTAGTTCTAGCATTATTTGGGATTCAATTATCAATACCGTTCGTTCTTCTTCTTTATTTTCCCTGTGTATTCTAGGGAAATATACGATTTGCTGCTTCTCGGTCCTTTCTATTAACTATTTTAAGAGCACAGAGTAATTATAAAAATTGGATGCTAGTTCTTGGGAAACGAATTTCTCCAAAACACGTCAGAAAACTTTGTTTGCGAAATTTAAATTCACATTGTTTCGGAATTTTCTAAGTCCCAGTCGTTATTTCACATTTAATTTTTAGAGAGATCAGCAACTTATTTCAATGTATTTAAACTGGAGATCTTTATTTCAAATCCTACTCAAGAACGGTTAGATTACTAGAAAAAGGAGGCATTGTTCCAGCTTATCAGCAAACATGAATCTTCTGAGGCAAAGGATTCATTAGGGAAGACGGTAATAATACTTTAGTCCAGTATTTGATGGGAAAATAATGTTTTGGATAAATGTGTTTTGGATTTTAGTAGCCAGTTTCCATTTAGCTCTTGCTCAAAAACTATAGAATTGAAATTAAAATACAAGAATGAAATAGAGATCAGAAAGTTTGAGCTTCAAGAAGGACAAATGCAACTGGATAAAAATTAAAGACAGAGAAAAAGATGATAGGCTAATACTAATACAGAAATGAAAAGAGGATGGCGGAAATACAGATGTAGAAAGAAAGCAATGGGAAAGAAAGGACACTTTTTTTTCCTGATTGCAACAAATTGAAATATATGCACCAGAATCAAGATAGACGTATTCCAAGTGCTCTTAGGTCTAAGTGGTCACGGTCATGATCGTGTAATGAAATCACTATATTTGTTGTTTCAAACAAACCCTACTCTAATTTTATCAAGGTGAATTATGAACCATTCACGTAGAAGGGTTCCATACTACTCATAGGTGATAATGTTAATCCTACCCCTTCTACAATTGTAAGGAACACATGAGCTTCTCAGAGTCTTTTATTATCAGGTACTTTGTTTTTTTCTGAGAAGTCTTCTTCTAACGAGAGTGTTCTTATTCAGGGGCTCGAGTATGGGTTTGTTAATGTTCTTCTCCATGGTGAACATTTGTCATCAGACTTGATTTCATGAAGAGTGACGGTCCAAATAGTGACGTATATACCCGTTGAGGGTGTCCATTTATCACAAGGCAACAAACTAGCTAGAAATAAGTTTATGGGTAATCCACTTGTAATTGACAAACCTTGTTTGGATCAGAAGGTCAATACTGATGAACAAATCCCTGATTTATACCCAGCTTGTGCAGTTGCTAGAGTGATAAGAAGGAACGCTATTGAGAGTGATGTTAATTAGAAAAGTATTATTTTAGCTGACACATGTATTTGTCAGGCTTTTGATGAGAGCACGTTTACTCTTCTTTTGAATCAGTCAAAGGGTATTGTTCACAGTGATCCTCATTTAACTGCTAATTATCTTTATTTAATCAGATTGACGAACGACAACCACTTATCCTGTTTGTTTCAGATGGCGTTTAGCTAAACAAAAGCCACATATTTTATTTTGTTAAACTATGTGGTCCTTATCAGGAAATGGAGGGTATATGAGGTACATTTTGGCGAATAGTGGTCAGTGAACTGAAATTATAGTTCCAAAAGTCATATGGAGAGGAAATTATTAGCTTAGCCCATGAAACTACATGGGCTGTTTATTTTGGGATCACTAAGACTGATAACTAGATATTGTATCTCTTTTATTGTGAGAAACGTAAAAGTGCTGTTGTTAAATTTTACTGTAGATCTTTTCATACTTTTCAAGTTGTAGGGAAACTCAATCAGAAGATATATAAGGTTTACCTGCAACCTATTCATTCATTTGACGAACCAATAGGCATAATGATGGCCCATTACATAAGACCAAATCAGGCCACCAATACCTGTGAGACCTGTGCTTGACAAAAGAAATTCTGTATCTGCTGGACAATGATTTCATAGAACCGAGTAAACGTGACAGGGGGTCACCATGTATTCTTGTAGATAATACTTTTCACATGTGCATAGACTATAGAAAGCTGAACACTGTAATCAAAACTGATTAATTTCCATTTTTAAGAACTCGATCAATTCATCTAAATAATTTGAAACACAAAAGAGTGTCACCTTTTTTCACCTTTCAGAGGATCCAGGCAAGTTCTACTGACGGAAATGGCAAATGAAATTTCGACATTTGTGGCTCCAGATGGACTTTATCAATATAAAGTTACGCCGTTTGGGATGCAGTGTTCGTATTGTACTATACAAGGTTTAGTGAACATGAGTACGTCTGCTCTGGATACTTGTGACGCTTACATCGATGATTTCATCATCTAAAACGACACATGGAAAAATCACTTAGAGATAATGCAGACCTTTGAAGTGTATATTAGTTCAGCTCCTTCTCCGATTATTATGTTTAGTAATCACGACCCCTTGCTTGCATTGGCAAGATGATAAGCAAAAATTAAAGATTAATAAGGTGAAGTTTCATGTGGCAGGAATACAATATTGACATCAACACGTCCAGGGAAAAGGCAATTTATTACCAGATTAAAATAAATATTATATTGTTTCATACATGTTGTGTGTCATTCTTAGGTATTCATCTGATGTAAATTTTGTATTACATGTACATTTGACTAATATATACAATACAGTTTTGTTGCATAAATCTTTCTTCTTCTTGATGAGGCGAAGTGAAACTTGACCTTGTCAAAAATTAAGTTCAAGTCACGTAGAAACTGACCTGAATCATTGATCCTTTGTTATTCTGTAAACAACCAATACATAACTGAAGAGTTTCTCAGTGAGTGTAGTTTACTTATTATTATTATTTTTGCTTGAGTCCATGACATTGTGTTCACAGGATCTTTATATTATAACTTTATAAACAGACTTTATAATGACTAAGATTATAATTTGTGACCATTAAGTAGTTTCTAGAAGGTTACTTTCCATTAGGTAATAGTTTTGTTAAGAATATTATATGTGTGATCTGAGGTAAAGTAGAGGTCTACATAGTATTGTTTCTCAATAAATTAATTATTCATGGTTTAAGATATTAGCATAATGAGTTGCATTATGCTAGTGTCGAGCAACTCATTTTCGCTATAATTTCATTTATACAAATTATTAAATCAAGTAGTTATTTTCTGGAAATACAAAGTGCTCTTGAAAACTAACATTCTTGAAGACTTGCGTTTATAGTGAAATTTCAAATACGGATTTAATTCCTGGATTGTATTTATGTATTCCGACAAAATATGTTGGCGCATCAGCATCACACGAGCCACGACAGGTACATCAACACTTTCAACGTTGGGTTTAACTTGGATTTCCGCTAAGGTTTAATCAGTCCTTTAATTAGTACGTCTTGTGTCTGAAATTCTATGAATATTTGGGTTTTAATTCTCAATACCGTAAGTTTATTTTGTTTTTCTTATTGTAAGACCAATACGGGGATTTATTCAGATACATAACACCTCGCATTTCGTCCTAGTGTGCTTTCTTAACTAGTGAAAATGTGTTTGAGGAGAAGGAATGTCGGACAACTCTATCAGTTTAGAATCACAGGTTTTATAAAGATATATATTTTATAGTTGTGTAAAATTGTACAACCTTATTTGTATATTATTATAATTTGAAAGGTCTAGTTTTTGAATTGCTGTGCGTCAAATACACTTAGCTTCATTTTTAAAAACGTTGAATGTACCAATCTCGATACACCATACTGCTAGGTTAAATGGCGTGCCATGTAACACAATCATTCGTTTATACAGTAGTTCATTACGATCAATGGATACAATTTTCGTCAATTCATACTATTTAAACCTTCATTTAGCAGATTGCCTTTACCTCACTATGTATGATCCTGAACATATATTAGTCAATTATTAATTGTGTTAAAGTTCTTGCTGTAATATCAACGTCATTTTTCAGCACCTGAAGGGATATAAATGGCGGATTATATATCTGGCGTTGGAAGAACGCATAACAATGTCAGAAACAACCACCGACCCACGGAAATCTACTGGAAAGATTTCGCATATTAGTCAGCATTGCTGTTATCGACCCAGGTTTCATCCCCAAGGACCTGTTGTATGGGGAGTTAGCAGAAGGTGCACGACCAACTGGACGACCACATCTGCGCTACAAAGATGTTTGCAAGAAGGATATGAAGACAGCAAACATCAATGTCAACGACTGGGAGAGCTGTGCAAACAACCGTTCCAGCTGGCGTCTAGCTGTCAGGCAGGGAGTTCAAAACGCAGAGGAAAAGAGAAGAATAAAGCAAGCTGAAAAGAGAACTAAAAAGAAGGATAAGCAAAAGCGTACTTTGGAGCTATGCCATCGTCTCTCGTAGACGGACGGATGCCAAGAGGGCAAGAGAATAAAGCACACTGACTAGATGAAAAATATCCAGTCTTCCTCAACATTCTTGGTGTTTGTATCGATTGTATTAAGTTGGCCGCACACTTCTTCAACAACAGTTTCGCGTTCTCCTTTTTCAATTTGGCGCCATTAGGTTTCTTCGGGTACATGTTTGCCTAGTCGTAGTATGCTAGGTTGAATCTGCACCTTTTCTAGCATATTATTACTGCTTCGGTGAACCTTGTGATCCTAAAAAGGGCTGCTCAGTCACCCAAGGGACTACTGATGTCCACTTATGTTTCAGATAATTGAAAAGCGCTCCAGTGCCCTGAACTGCCCTTTTCCTGGTCTGAAGCTACAGCTCCCTGTGTATGCACACCTGCTGATTTGCCGCTCGCCCATCGCCATATAATTTGAAGGAATCTGACAATGTGAATAGAAAAAGTAACGTGACTTGCGCGTACGTTTGGTGTAAGTGAGGGAAGGTTGCGAACAGTCAAGTCAAGTACGGCATCTAGTGTTACTGATAGTAACAATGCATGGTACTATCTGTGACTGCTGACCGAGAGTGTAGAGCTACACCTAGCTACAATCTGGAAAGACCTTTCTAGTGGATTAGGCAACCGAACATATATGCTCATTCCATAGATGTGAAGTGAGATGCAAGAGCTGTGTCAACATCGTGGGGGGGGGGCATCAGCTCAGGTGCAGTATTAATATTTGGCAATTCACTGCATCCAGATCTGTTTCCAGACGTTTCGACATTGTCATGCCATGATCATCAGAGTCGATAATCCCAGTACCACTACAAACGACTAATCTTTACATACATGAGTAAACTTATTGCAATTGATCCAACGTTATATCCTAAGGGACCTAAAGACAACAGTCTTGATTTCAGGTTCCAAATATTAATTAGATTAAATATGTTTTCCTCGGAAATGTCGACACAAATGACGTATGAAAAGAATATAAAATTTAATCATTTTAATTGAATCAAGCTAGGATAGCAATAGTTCAGGAATGTTTACAGGCATAGTTGGTCATTTCACTTTAAGCGGGTTTAGAGCAATTGTAACGGAAACACTCTTCAATAGAGAAGCTGATCTACCGCAAAATTTGAAAATATGATCAAATAGTGAAACATGCAGTCATTAAGATATGCATTATCGATGACATTATATGCAAAGCCACGAGTTGGAAAGAAAGTTATTTATCATAAACGGTTATAAGAGGTACACAGCATATAAAAAGCAATCAATACGAGTACGCCATTCTGAGAGCCAAATAAATATTCGGCTGTCAATGCAGATTTATTCGCTGTAATTGTAACGTGATTTTGTCTTTAATTTTAATTTTATTTTCTCCATATCAGCTTCTAAACTACGTGTTTTATTTTTAAACTTCCCTATTGCAACAGTATATGTCGTCGATGATTGGGCATATGTTTCGCACAGTTTGTGATGGTTGTACTGCAATACATAATAATTTAAATGTCTCAATGTACGTTAAATCCTTTTTCCGTTCTTAGCTATCCTTATCTACAAAGATTTACTTGGCTATTCGTATTCCCACTCTGATAAGTAGCGTATAATTTATTTGCAATAATTAGTTTCAGGTTGTATTCTTATTTTTTAAATTTGTATCTTCCGAAGCTTTAAGCATTTGAGCATTAATATTTTTGTTACAAGACTACTGTTAGTTGTATCAACGTTTTGTACCATAATTACTAGATTGGCAGTGTTATTGATGAGGTTTAAATCACTTTTATTTGTATTGGCTATTGATGCAGACACTGTCTCTGTTTTAGTCTAGCTATTGAAAGGTAAACCATGCGGCGAACCCTGTGCAAAGAAAACTCACAGGACCTCTTAAAAAATGTCATATTGCTATGCAAGAGGTATGATAATTAAATACCTTTATGATATTACGAGTGGAGTTCTCCATAAATACTCAGAATCCACTGAATTTGTCAAGATTGTCTCATGCTGACTGTATCATTGATAACTTTCTTAATGCATCACTGATAATGCATACTATGTGTGTGTTGCGTTTTGTCCATTTCTGAGCGTCGGACATCACTCCCACCCGCCATTGTTTAGATTGGCGTTCATATGTTTTATGGGTGTATACTTATTTGTTATACTGGGTATGAGTGTAAAAGCTTGTTCTTGTCCCTGTATTTTCACGCTGTTTTGATAAGCATTAACGAATTCATCTGATGGTATCAACTCAGCAGGACCCGTAAAGTCAACAATAATGTAAACAAATTCGCATTCCGGATTTTATTGTGACTTCTTAGTTTCATATGATGCCTGAATTTCTCATGGACGGTTTAAGAACGAATTATCTTGCTTTTCTTAAAGATGATATATCAAAGCTAGAAATATGATGTGAACCCGTAAATTAGTGATTTCAGACATCCTGTGCAGATTTGTTATTCGAGCCGTGTCACGCAGGATTGTGATATAATCAATGTGCAAAGCTGAAGAAGTACATTTTTCATCAAACGTTTCCTTTAACAATAAGTTAGAACTGATGGCTCTGTTCATTGCTGTAAGTTCGTTAAAAAAAAAGATTTCTTATTTTATATTAATGTGTAAAATAGTTTAATTTTGATAGGGACTATTTCAATCCACGTTACGAATGATTGTTTGGTGTCATTATTAGGTACCTCTAAATTGTGATACCATAAACTATTAGTGTGCATCAGACATGCACAACATTATTTCTTTACATAAACTTAATCAAACAGTAAAAGAGCACCGTCACAATTTAAAAATATCAACCAGGATCATCATTGTACAATATTATTACTCAGAAATATAACACCAGAACAACCACTGGAAGTATAAATACCTAGTCTGGGAAAAATGTATAGTTTTTTTTTTTTTTAAGTGTTTGATCCCAAACCACTTTACTACTAAACTCAAGGATTGTTGCTGAAAATATAGTACCAAAACATGGCAATTCACACATGTGTCAACCAAAACTTATTAATGGTGCTAGTAAAAATGCTAAGGACGAACGAGAAAAATTCAGTTCTGAAGGAAGTAATATCTGTCAGTTTGGGGACAAATATAACACTGCAAACAACATGAATTAGCATTATGGTCTGAAACTTGAATGCGTAATGTTCTGGAGACAATGTAAATTTAACATTATTCTATGGGCTTGATATTAATTTGACACTCTGCTACAAGCGGATTGGTAATATTAAAAGGCACAAAGGTTTCACAAAACTCCTGGTGCAATGGACTTGAATACAAAATTATCATATGTGACATGGGGAAAATAATGTTAAGCTGCACTTAGTGACAGACAAGAACCTGCAGTCACATAGCAAGCCGCTGTTTCAATTAACCAAAAAGCTACTGACCAGCACCTACAATTACTAAACACCTAGAATATGAATGTTAACACGTACATACAAATATATTGTCACCAGTGTAAAGATTGGGGTGCCTACAGTATATGTACAAACACTACATCAGAATATAACACAGAATGGATGGAGTGCTCACCCACTATACATAGAAAACATCTATGAGGGATTAGTGACTAGTTGTTAAAGACAAACGATATCCAAATGCTCCTGGTGTATACTGATTAATATATCACTATTTTTGTAGAGAAGTGGGTAACTTTGGTTTTAGCCCAGAAAAGGGTTTTCTGTTGGTCAGATTTGCCTTTGCCAATCATATCGCTCAATCGGTATGTGCTCTCCCCTTCATTTACCCTCTGATCGACATTATTCTAGTTTTGGCTGAAGCGATGTTGCAACTATTCACCTCCCTTTTGCCATTATCTTTAAGTTTCATTTATCCTACTTCATCACTTCTCTAATTAGCTCATTTAATGTTATTTTTTTAGTCACCTAATTAAGGATGTACTGCACTCGTATCATCCACTAATTAGCAGTTTATGCCAACTCGAAAAATAACCAAAAATGTCACAAGAGGCAAGCTCGCATCCATATATAGTCGACGGACGGATGAAAAGTAATTGCGCGGTTTCACCGACCAAACAACGTGTGTGACACATTTTAGCCATGGTATGATTTGTATCACCCAATTAACATGCTGCTAACTTTCAGAGTCAACGCGCGCTCTAAAACGAACGCTGGAGAACATGCTGCGTGAGTGACTTTCAGAGTCAACGCGTGCTCTGAAACGTTTGTTTCATACAAACCCATTGGCAAACACACTCACAGACCATCAAAGAGATACAAAAGTAGAGGATGGCGGTTTAAATTTTAGTTCTTATGGAAGACAATGGCATACAATCACACTCAAAGACCCTGTTCCACTTCCACCATTGGTTTATCGTTTTGGTAGATTCTTTCCAAAGCTTGTTATAAATGTAGGTTATATTGAGGAAATTCCATATTAGGAAAAAGATCCACTTAATTAATTCATTTATGAAAGTACATGACCGTATATACTTGACCATATTTACCTTGATAGCTGCTTTGAAACGTCTTTCGGTGATCCTAGAACACATCTGCCTATTGTGTCTACTTTGTTAAATCTAGCATAATAGGGTGTGAAGGAAAACATTTGACATTGTTTCAGTAACATTTTTCGAAAAATCAAAAGATAGGGAGAAAGTGAGAAAGAATGTTAAAGAATGATTTTGCAAAACACAAGCTAATGCCATCTTTTTCTAAATCAGCTTTTTTTGTTAAGCATTCGTTTATTCAAGAAATATTTTGTCAAAAAAGTTATAATCAAGGTTCCAGTTTCTATGCTATTTATCCAGGAATTATGCATGGTACATTGCGTTTCTTAAGAATCAGAACAGTATAAATTCTGAGACTTCTAGCTCTGCACACATCATGTTTTCTATTTGATGAATCTATCTAAAGTATACCATTCTGTCATGTATATGCTATTATAATTTCAGGTTTGAAGTATACTTCGTTTTTAAAAGAAAAAGAGAATGACAGGTGATCTCATTAAAAGTCTGTTCCTATCATTTGGATAAGAAAGGAACGCATTACAAGTGTGTCTGAAAAGGTAAAACAATTTTTCTTTGTAACAAATAATTTTTGTCTCATGAAACCAGCCAATATCAAGCCTGGGGTAGTACATGCAATTTTAATGTTGTGTTGTCTTTGAAGTCATTCATTAAAGAGACAATGTTGTCATTGTAATCATTGAACTTCTGGTATGTTTCATCAAGTTTCAGTTGGAAATAATTGCCATTACTAATTAAATTGAACAACTTTGCTAGAATCAAAACTCGTATCTAAATGTTTACATTATATAGATATGAGTCATTGACCATATTATCCACAACCTAGTTTTCGGCCACATGCTGTCAGATGTAAAATAAGCTTAGTAACTGGAAAATTAAGTTTATTTAGATGCATATTTTATTTTGTATTTTTGTTGATTTTTAAACATGTTATAGGCATAAAGGAAAACGCAAACCAAGGATAGATGTGATTGGTGCATTATGTAATAGATGTTATTTATGTCAAGGTTAACAAACTTATGAGTTTGTTAATTATATGGTTATATTCCATATAATTGATTATCAATTAATGATTGACTTTTTGTATATTCTATTTACAATATTACTTGGATAATTTATTGTCTCTACGCTTCAACATGTCGCTATAGTATCTCTGACATAAATTCTGCCCACCATAATGGTTGACAACAGAGGAGACAGGGTGGAACTTCCTTGCAAAGTATTTGAATCGTATTGCCATGTACCAATCGGGGCAAGCTCCAAAGATCCGTTGATGGATAGTAAAACTTGTGGGTTTACATACGGTGTAGAGAAATTGCCATGGAGTTTGAAATGGTTAAATCTTGTGTTAGCGTCAAAATTCAATTTTCCACAGCTTTCTTGTGTGGATGACGCACATCGTAGTAGCATGCATACTTGCAAATAATATGGGCCACGATATTTATGTATTCCGTTAAAAACTCCGAGAGCATACATTTCTGCACTATATTGTCTTTCATACTCCAGATAGCAGCATAAACCCTGTTGACACACCTGTTCGGTACCGTTTTCTGCACCGATGATTACAAAATTATGCCAGTCACGGAAACTGGTAGATTTGAACTCATTTGATGTTATACGATGATTTTCTCTTATTCCTGGGGATAGTGGATGGTGTTCGTTTGAAGTAGTTGAACCTACTGTAGGACGTATCACAGGAACGTCAGCGACCAGTAATTTTCCGTCATCCTGTGTTCTACTGTAGTAAAAACTTTTTGGTCCAATCGGCGTGTAAATGCCACTACCCTGAAATCTTTCTTGTGGTCGGTGAAGATTTGCAGCCAATAAATTTACTTTATTTGCGACAGCAAAGGATGAATGGTACCCTATTGCAGAGAAGAATGGCAAAGCGTCCATCCATGCCGTGGGAAAAGCAATATCAGTAATGTTATGCTCCTGAAGAAGTGGAATGGCTGGTTCATGAAAAAGTATATCAAAGCAGGTAAATAAACCAAAGCGACCAAAATCAGTATCAAAGTAGATGTACTCGGGGTTGACAGGCTCATCATACTGGAATTCGTAATAAAGATTTTGTTTATGATACCTAGCAATAAGCTTTCCCGATCTATCAAAAGCAATGTCTGTATTGTATTGATACTGGCCATCTGGTGGACAGTTAGGGTCATCTTTTACACAAGGCTGTGCGTCTCCTATGTTCGCCACTAAATAAATAGAATGTCTCTTTGCTAGGCAACTTAGAAATACTTGAACATCTGAGTCATTATATCTTCCGGGTTCGTCGCACGGTGTCCAGCTTTCAGACTTGGGATCAGGGATATATTCGAGATACGGAGCGACAGTATATCTACTTTTTAATTTGATTCCGTGTATTCCATTTTCAGGGAAGACAAGAATATCAGCACCCTGGAAAAGAATATATTATTATGTATTTGAAATTTGGACACCAAACCTGGATCAGATCTTAGAATCGAGCTATAATGTCTACTAACAGATGTTGTTGTATGTTATCTGATATGACAGATTAGAGAAATTTAAATAAAATGAGAAGATCGCATTATTATCTAAATTCAAAGGAAAATTAGCTTAGTCTATTTTAATAGGTCATTATGAAATTCATTATATGTTTGGTTTGTTGTTGCATTGCACAGCTACACACATAGGCTATTTGGTGCAAAGGAGGGACGCCGAGTGAACGAGTGGTCTAAAGAGCTCACCGTTACGGATCACTGGCATCTCACCTCTGTCTTCATGGCTTGGGTCCCGAGTTCGGCCAATGTGGGTATGTGAGAAAGCTTGACAGTAGCTTCTCGTGGGTCGGTGGTTCTTTTCGGGATTTTCTCGGATTCTTCCTCCACCATTTGTATTGGACGCCATGTTTGGCCTATCTTGTGCTGAAAAATAGCATTAAACTTACAACAACAACAACAAAGGACAATCGAGAGCTATATATGTTTTTGACAAAGGGCATCCAACGTCAACTGATGAGCGGATGATCCGATGGTAGGTTTTGAACCTGCATACTTTCTATCATGTATCCGGTACACTAATCAATGAGCCACTGTGGATCTTACTTCTAATTACCTATTATGACATACAGGATATGTTTCAAGTTACCTAGGATGCACAAAGAATGTTGTATTTATTAAAGATTGACAAGCAGTTTACTAAAGCCGGAGCAAATTGATTGCATTTTATAAGATATAGATTTGTTTTCCGTTCCAATAATTTGATGCTTTGAAATATATGTTGAAAGAATTAAAGTTAAGCAATATCGAGAAGAATGTGTTTGTAAAACACATCTCAAAATACTTACCATCTCCACCCCAAAGGTCGTGCCCCTTGGGTGAATGTCTGAGGGGAAGAACCGCCTTAAAGACCAAAGTTTGTTGTGAGCATGCATTTTTCTCTCCATACAACAACTTATGTACATGGGTATATGGTTGGCATCTCAGTAGTTTGCAAGTTCTGACTCAGATAATTATTCCCGTAGGGAGAGTGCATGTGTGTGTGTATATATCATCATCATCATCATTGGCGACTCAGTCTCGAAAGACCATGCGAATTGCGACCTTGGGGTGTTGTCTGTCTCTGTTGGCATCGTCTGCTGTGGCTGTGCAATCCTATACGTGAGTGACAGTCCCTATTGCAGTTGGTGCAGACATACTGGGAAGTATGTATTACTGTGGTTGGTGCAGCTTTCTTCTTCCTCTTACGTTTCTCTGTCACCAACTGGCCTCTACTCGCATCAGCGACTTATATGCCATTGTTTACCGTTAGTCTCCAGGTGTATCGGTCCTCGGCCAGCTCTTCCCAGCCATCGGGTGAAACATTGCATGCCTTCATGTCCCTCTTGCATACATCCTTGAAACGGAGTGAGGGGCGTCCGACTCTTCTCATGTAAGTGGCCAGTTGTCCATATAGTATGTCCTTTGGCAGCCTTCCATCCTCCATGCGTCGGACGTTCCCTAGACATCGAAGGCGGCGTTTGCTCAGCAGGGAGTACATGCTGGGGGTACTTGCACGCTGCAGGATCTCGCTGTGTGCAACACGGTCTTTCCAGCTGATTTTCAGGATGCGTTTTAGGCACCGTATATGGAAGGAGTTGAGCCGGCGTTCTTGCCTCATGTAGGTACTCCAGGTTTCACTTCCATATAGAAGGGTGCTGAGAACGCAGGGCTGGTAGACTCGGACCTTGGTGTGCTCTGTCAACGCCTTGTTTTCCCACACCCTTTTCGTTAATCGAGCCATGATGGTGTTTGCCTTTCTAAGCCTTCTGTCCGTCTCCATATAAGTCTAGAGAGTGTTGCTCATGGTTGACCCTAGGTAATTAAAGTTGTTGACTGCTTCCAGGGTGACACCGTTGATTTTCATGAAAGGGACAATGGAGGTATCTTGCATGCTGACATTTGTTTTTTCCAAGCTGATGGTGAGACCAAACTGCATGCAGGCATCAGCAAAACGGTATCCCAGTCTCTGGAGGGCTTCCTCAGTGTGGGTCACAAGACCTGCGTCATCTGCAAAAAGCATCTCCCAGATGAGCACAGCTCTCACTTTGATCTTTGAGCGCGGTCGTGCCAGGTTGAACAGCCTCCCGTCGGACCTGGTGTGTAGGTATATGCCATTGGTGGACGTGTCGAAGGCGTACGACAGGAGCATGGAGAAGTAGAACCCAAAAAGTATTGGTGCACGCACGCAGCCCTGCTTCACGCCGCTGTTAATTGGGAAGGAGGTTTAGGTGGATCCTTCATACAGGATTGTTCCCTTCATATCTGCATGGAAAGAGATTATCATGCTGAGGAGTTTTGGGGGGCAACCGATCTTACTCAGAAGTTCAAAAAGGCCCTTCCTGCTGACCAGGTCAAAGGCCTTGGTGAGGTCGATGAACATCATGTAGAGTGGTTGACCTTGCTCTCTGCTCTTCTCTTGGAGTTGTCGTAGGGAGAAGATCATGTCTGTCGTCGACCTGCCTGCTCTGAAGCCACACTGTGATTCCGGGCACACACGGTCCGCTAGCAACCGCAGCCTTTACCAACGATACTCAAGAGCGAGATCCCTCTGTAATTATTACAGTCACTGCGGTCGCCCTTGTTTTTGTAAAGGGTCACAATGGTGGCATCGCGCATGTCTTGGGGAACTACTCCGTCCTCCCAGCAGAGCCAATGTAGCTGGTGCAGTGGTTTAATCAATGTTGGTTTTCCACGTTTGATGGCTTCGGGCGGGATGCTGTCACTACCTGGTGCTTTGTCGTTTGGAAGGGAGTCGATTGCTTTGCTGAGCTCCTCTAAGGTTGGCACTTTGTCGTGTTCTTCCATGGTGGGCAGATTCTTTATGCAGCTGAGAGCTGCATCGGTGACTGATGTTTCTCGGGAGTATAGCTCTGAGTAGTGCTCTACCCATCTGGCCATATGTTGACCACGGTCTGTGATCTTCTCTCCCGTCAGTGATTTCAGTGGAGCGACCCCTTTCACTGTAGGGCCTAGAGCCTTCTTGATACCACTGTACATACCTTGGATGTTTCCTGACTCGGCACTGCGCTGGATCCCTTCACACAGTTGTTGCCAGTAGTCGTTCGCACACTGTCTAGCAATGCGTTGGGTGTTACATCGGGCACTTCTGAGAGCAGCAAGCGTCCGTTCATTAGGGCATTTTTGGTAAGCTATGAAGGATTTTCGTTTCTCCTCGATTTGTGGTTCCATCCTTGATAGGTGTGCGTTGAACCAGTCCTGGCTGGGTCGTTCCTTCTTCCCAAACGTTGACATAGCTGTACTGTAGATAGCACAATTCATGGCGTTCCATTTGGATGTAGCGTCGTGCTCCGGCAGTTCCTGTAGAGCCTCGTCCAGGGCGGACACATACTCCTCCACCTTGGCAGGGACTGACATCTGCGCAGTGTTTATGTGAGGACGTTCTTTTGGTTTTGAGCGGTGCAGCGTGTGTGGCTGTAGTCGCACTCTTCTGCTCACGAGGGCATGGTCGGGGTCGCAGTCTGCACTGTGGTAGGTCCTGGTGGAGAGGACGCTGTTTATATATACTAGTAGTAGTAGTTGTAGTAGGTTGGCGCGCTTAGGATTGACCAGGACGCCAAAGGATGTTGCAGGTATAAATCGTTCTTACCATATGCAGATTTATAGTTATGGTGACAGGGTGTGAATCCCAATACTATCAAGGTTCTGATCCAGGGATATTGTCACGTAGTAGGGACAACTACGGGGTCAATTATATTGATACATCTGTCTTTTAATGCCCAGGGATCAAAATGGACTAACGGTGCATAGTGAATTTAGAGACGTCGCGCATTTACGTGCCACTGCGCAGATACATACACACTGCATAACTCCGTCCCCAAGTTTATTTAATCACTAGAACAACAATTTGAAGGTCGAGATATGGATATGGTAGATAGCGGTGTATCTTGTTCAAAATAATAATATCGTGTTTTTGTCTTTTATTATAGGGTGTCTCCGCATGCATCTAAAACTTGAACCTGCCTATACTTTTCAAGACATTTATTCACTATATATCTTCCAGTGAGTAGTACAGTTGGGTCATAAACTAATATAGAAGTTACACTTAAGAGACTGCATTTATTAGTCATCGAACGCGTCAAAGATGGGTTTAGTTTTCGCAAAAGTTCAGTTCCTTTATCTACCCCAAATATTTAAAGAAATAGGTTCGATGTACACACAAAAATGTGCTCATGTTTTATTCCAAGCTGTAAGAATAAGTAAAATAACAAGATTATTCGTATAAATCTCATATATATTTATAATACAAAAAATAATGCTATGGTACAGGGTAGATAATTTTTAATTCGTAGTCAACAGAGATTCGAACCCAGGTCCGCGGACAAACGGTACCCATCGATTTGAATGCACGTACCAGTCAATATTCAATCACGCCATGCACAAATCACCTACAATAATGCATGACGACGTAGTAATTAATTATCATGTCTACACAGTCATTCCAGATTCCTATAAAAGAAATCAATGTACATATTATTAATTATAGAAAATTACAAATATACACCAAACGGAAAGTGCTATCCCTGGATTATTAACTAGAATGCTTGATACTACTGGGCAGAATTATTATTTAATACAAATATTAATATCATCCAGGTCAGCGAATTATATATATATATATATATATATATATATATATATATATATATATATATATATATATATATATATATATATATATATATATATATATATATATATATATATATATATATATATATATATATATATATATACATATATATATATATATATATATATATATATATATATATATATATATATTGAATTGCTACCAACCTGTTCCGCTGCTACAGAGGCCTGTGTCTCATAGACATGAAGATTGATCATCATATTGTGCAGAGCCTCTTCCCTTGAAACATTTGCACCCGGATTAGGAGGTAGGATGACCGCATGCTCATAAACAGCAGCTCTATATGTTTGTGTGTCTGCTCTGATCAATGGAAAGAAGTGGCTCAAAGATATAACCCATAAATAAACGGCGTTACTTATCAACATGATGACGGTGAGCGTTGAAGTAGTAAGGGGTAAAACACCTGCGCTGCTTATATAACCAGCAAGTAGGCCGTATATTGATCATGTTTGTTTTGTACAGAAACGCGATATACTTTAATCAGCATCCTATGTTTCAAGGACGTTATCACAAGTATGCACTCGTTCAAAGGCTCTTCTGCCCCAATTCAAAGTCTGGAAAAGAGTGATAAACTACCACAAAAATAGTTTTATCGGTATCATGAATTTCGTCCACCATAAATGTAGTTTGTTTCTTCTCTGGAAATGCTTACAGTATACATCGTCTTCACTTGCAGTATCAAACGAAATAGAGATATGAAAATAAAGGAAAGAAAAAAATCTAGAAACAACAAATGAACTACTATTTTATTTTTTTATCATCAACCACTTTAAGTCATTTCAAGAAAACAGAAATTATACTGTATTTGACTTATTATACTACATTTAAAAATTATAGTGGAAATAGTGCATGTAGAAAGTGCCTAGTTCACTTTAAGTTTGAAAACGTGCCACATGATGCGTAAAAATCTCATTATAATCATTATAATGTTTCAAACACGTACACGATATTGAAGAAAATATCAGCTGCAAAAAAGTTTGTTATGCTTATCTCAATGCTAACTATAATAATACACTGTTTCAAAACATAACCCTTTAAATTAAGCTAGTTGAAATACACATAGATGATTATTTAAAAAAATTGTCTTTACACTAACAATTTCATATATTTTCTAGCGGACTGTTAAACTTCATGATAAATTAAGTAGAACAGCTATCGCCTCTAAAATACCCTTACACACAGTATTCAAAACAACCTACCATCCCAAACAGACAAATTATGATGCAAAAGAAGGATATAAACAATATTTAATCCCCTTATAAATAAAAATGCTATCCATTTCTTCTTACCACCCTATGAATCTTGTTATAGATAAAGTAAACACTACACCCCTCTATAATGATCATACCGCCACCCGTAAATGATCTTGTCAAACAAAATTCATTTCCATAAACAGGGCAGGATGTTAAAGAAGGATTATGAAAATATATTTTAAAACTCTTCGTAAATACAATTCTTTCCCCTGCCACTTTCCGCTATATGACTCACATTTAAAACAAAATATCTAGTACAATATACGTAACCTACACTAAACTCCTTTGTCAGATATAACTACCAGCCCCTTGACGATTCTTATAATCTCTATAATTTCACGAGTGTAGTCAAAGAAGATGGAAAAGTAGTCTGCCATTTGTGGGTTTTTTTATTACTCCGCTGCATTACATTTTATGAGTTTCTACTGGCAAAGGCAAGTGATATGTTAGAAATGTTGATATATTATATTTGTTATGCATCCAATAGAATGTCGATGGGTTGCCCTTTGGACATATGATTCCCATTATTAATAAAGTAAAGTCTCAACACCTTAGTAATGTCCCTCCTCCTCCGTGTTTAAACAAAATTAACATTCCTTTCCAATTCCCACATTACCTGTAATGTTACCAGTGCATTGAAAGAGGTTAGAAAGGAAATTAACATTAGGTTACCCTTTGTAAACTGTCAGATTATATAACTGCCACGATATTATCTTAGTTATCTTTCAAGTGTAGATGAAAAGTTTATAAAACAATTTTTATACTAAAATCAGCTACTTAAAATCACTATGTTTTGTAGTTGCATAATGCTGGTATATTGTTCATTGTTTAGACGGAATTTCATGAATGGGAATCCTTTGCACAAAACAGTACGAATTGGAAAAGATGCAAATTACCTTTATTTTGTCTTACGATCAGCCCACCCTCGTAATGTACTTGAATAGGATAAAACTATTATGTACAAGTTTCATATTTAACGATAGCGTGGTCTAACATTATTAAAAATATGTAATGATATAAAGATACATATTCAAGATAAGAAAGAATCAATGAAGAAAGTATTTATGTGAATAGGTATAAGGAATACCTTCATGTGTTTCATTTATGCATGAGCATTAATTAAAACTTTTTAAGTCAACTTCATTTATATACATATATATATTGACGGTGGAAACTTTCGGCGACATCATGTATGCTACCTATATCTATGTTGACAGAGTGAATGTATATATCACTAAATTAGATTTCAAGTTTATTTTTGATCATCATCCTTCCTACGTATGGAACCGTCTGCATAGATAATGAAATACCATAGCCACACATATTAGCTAGATATTTTGTCCCCTTCTAGGTTTTACCTCCGAAGTGATAACTTCAAGCGTGATGCGCATTCTTATATATATGCCTGGTCAGCTTCCGGACAAACCGTCTCAATATTCTCAAAAATAATCGTGGGTTTGCAGTTACTTTACAGAAAGCGCATTGTAATTACTTCAAATGTAATGCAAGGATTTGTAGACGTAACAGGGATCTAACAGAGTAGCCAGAAGGAGGAATATTCCAAAGTATGGAAGAGGCTGATTGATCATGCAGTTTAACTGAATGTGACTGTTGCTTATACTGGAATATTCAGTCAATAACTTTTGTTGCAAACTGGGCCAAAAAAGATCAAAGTGACTTGCACCAATCTGAGTGCATACTGTAGATTAAAGATTGGTTTTTGATTTAATCTACGTGCTGTTTAGGTGCTGGCGATAATGCAAAATACCAAACTATTATAGTGGTGGGGGTTGGTCTCGTATCGTTGCTTAGGACAATTTACCAATAAATAATATCGGGTACGGATAAAATAGCCCCAGTTCAACACCCATCTCCCACACCCTAAAAATAAAAGACAGGAAATAATTCCCTCACCCAGTATAAGTTTTTCCCCTTTTAAACTTTTCAACCAACACACATATACATATTTTGTGGCGCCATGGATCATTTGATTCTGATGCTTAATGTGGGCCTATTTTGAGTAGATAAATACAATTCTGTGTGCATGTTAAATGTTAGATCATGACTATAACAAATAAGGAGATTAAGATGTCTAATGCTATTAGTACGCATTGCACGCATATGTGTTTTTCACATCACTTTTTTTAATCATCATTACAACACTTTTAAGCCATTGCATTAAATCCTTCAGCTGTTCTACAACACTTGCATTTTTAAAGTGACCTATATCCATTATAATTGTGTGTACTGTATTTGACTTATTTTGAGACGTACATAAAATCCGAGCCAAAATATTATTGTACAAACGAGAAATTCCATGATTAAATTAAATGTTATTTTTTCCGATTTCTATTTTCCCTATCCAATCTTAAAAATAGGCTAGCATATTTCTGACAGTTTAAAAAGTTAAAACACTTGTTCTAGCAGAGATTATGTACTATCTTTCATTTTTGTGGGGATTTTATCTATTCCCAGAAAAGCATATGCAACGAATATGAAAGTATGTGGTGCCAGGAATGATAAGGTTACTCATATGTCAGAAAAATGGCAGTAAAATTTTAGTTGTAAGTAGTGTGAACTTCTATTTACACTTAACCCCAGTAATAAGATATAAAGTGTATACTCTGATATTGATGTTGTGTGATTCTTTCTTACAGAATGAACAGTGTTGAGTAGTATGTTCCCTGGTTGACTAACAGGGTAACTACATGCCAAATTTTCAAGAATATCTCTCACAAGCATCAGCCCATATTGCCAATCTGACTATGGCCGGGCCCCGAGCGTCCGATTGATCTAAAGCGCTCTCCGTCACGGATCAATACTATCTCACCTCTGTCTTCGTGGGTTCGAGTCTCAGGCTCGGTCAATGTGGATATGTGAGAAAGCTTGCTGATAGCTTCTCGTGGGTCGGTGGTTCTTTCCGGGGTTTTCCCGGGTTCTTCCTCCACCTTTAATACTGGCCTATCTTGTTCTGAAAAATGACGTTAAACTCTATAACAACAACAACAACAACAACTAACTATGCCTACTCTGAAGTGTGTTTTCTGATGGAGACCGCTCCGGTGGCCTAATTGGTTAGAGAATCTGCCTCGGATGCTGGATGCAATGGGTTTGAACCCAAGCTGAATCTAAAAACTTATATAAATGGTAATAGCTGCTTCCTCACGTGGCACTCAGTAATAAGAAGTCAGTGTTTGGACTGGTCAGATTGGTGTCAGGAGAATATGACTTGATGGGACATGATCCTATTTGTCTGTGGCATAATGCCCCAATCCTATACATCCCTATAAACTGCCATACTGCCGACATCGTAGCGATCTGACAAAACTGTTAAAACTACATTGAATATGTGAATCACACACACACACACACACACACACACACACACACACACACACACAGAGACACATTTCCTCACGGAATAAAATTCTGATACAAGCCATTGGATGCATTTGCAAGTTTCGTTTACATACACTTTTGTTGGTTGAACAGTGATGTATGTCTCTGTATGCCAAAGTCAGCTGTAGTTGGGGTATCAGTAAGACTGGAAACATTTTGTCAGATGCTGACCCAGGGCTGGTGACTTTTTATTTAAAAAATCACAAACTCTGAGTTCAGTTTCCATGTGCTCAAAATTGCCACATTTTAAAACTATTATTTGCCACACAGCGCTGAAACTGATGTACTTCAAATATGAAACGAAATCAATCAAATCATATTAAATTGACTTTTGTATTTTTTCTGATCTCAAACTGTTTCAAGTAAAGCATTGTTCACCTCCAGGTCCTTATGTCAGTCATTGTCCAGTGGTAGATATTAACAGGTTAGTGTTACTACCTAGGTGGCACCAACGCTACTGGTCAATCAATCTGATTTCCTGTGCAGTTACCTTCGATCATTAACAAAACAAAACCGTTCCTAAATTGAATTACGAAGTTGAAATTTCTTTACTTATGTATAGTATGTGTTGTTGTGTGCTTGGGTAGTATTAAATGACAGGAAAATAAGTAGTAAAAGTACATATTGAAAGAATGATAGGTCTAGTCAAAGCATTTAACACCTTAACAAATCCCTTGACTAGTATGAAGACAAAATTGGCATCAGAAATAACTTTCATTTGTTTTATTTGGGTGCTATTTTAGATTTTGTATTGTTTCAAAACATGAGGAAGTGCTATTTATCCAATATATGGGTATATTATATTATAAAGTCTTTCTACTTTAGCTTTCTTTAATAACATCTTGTCACATGTGTCAAAAGATGCATTTAACATGCAAACCTTTCAAGCAGCTCATTCCTTCGTCCCGAAATCTTCGCATTTATTTTCTCAACTGAGGAATTGTTATTAAACCAAATTTTAATTCCATGATCATTACCAAACCATATTTCAGAATATACATTTATGTTTGTATCAGCTGCTGGACCAGTAGTGATGATGCTGCCTATACATTGTCAAGGTCAGATAACTGACCACTAGTCCTCATTAATGTTCATTAGCGTCTGTGTCTTGCTTTATACAGTTTATCTTAATATTTTTGATGTTGTTCATAGGTACCACTTACTATCCTTAACCACTGTTGAATTACACTAGTGCAAGCGTGAGCAAAGATCAGCTCAGTTATGATGCATTAAACTTGATCTCGTTGTGCATTGAACAACAACATTGCAATTGAAACAAGACCCCCCAAAAATCAAAATACTTCCTCAAATGATAGTGATAGTGAGTAAGGAGTTTTTTGGTCAGGTTTTCTTTTCTATCTCACCTTCGCCAAATGAAAGCCGATGTTTAATCAAAGAATATAAAGCCATCATAGACCATGTTTGATCCTTTATTAATCATCATACAAGGACCTAAAAAATCCAGATTACAACAATAAGGTAACGTATTAACAGCTTGTTGTGATTTTGTTGTTGTTGTTAGCTTTAATCCCATCACTCTGCCATGCATCATTGCACTGGAACAGTTCCGGTATCGAGTAGACAAATTCTGGCTGGTTTCTGCAATGCATGTTTGTAATGTGTAGAAATACCCTTTTTTCATCAAAATAAAAATTAATATGAACAAATCAAGATAAACAGGAATAATTAACCTTTCAAACCAAAACCTCTTTCACCTCAAATTCGGAGTACTTATGGAAGTTCTACCAAGGATATTTATTTAAAGCCAATAAATAAACATAAAGCCATGTAATAACAGCAATGCATGTAGCAACAAATTGTATAGCCCTGGCAAACATGTGGCTTAGCAATTAGGGGCAAACTACAAGGCGTAGATATAACGTTTTCAGCTTATACGTAATACAGTACAGACTGAACAAAGCAGGAAAAATAGTATGAACAAGAAACAATTCTACTTAGATGAAGCCAGAACCAAACTGACATACAATACTGTAGGCTATTTATCATGTAGTAAATACAAACATATCTACCTGTGATACCCATTTTACAATTAAACTTGCATAATAGTAGGTATTTCAGTTAAATAGCGAAATTGAGGATCACACATATGATAGATGTTCAGGAGGAATTGCAAGTACCTGCAATTACAACATGACATTTTATTTAAACAATGTCCCAATATGCACACACTGACTGGTCCCACCCTTTTTTCTATGTTGTGTACATACATATCTTCAGGCATTTAACCTTTGATTATTACTGTTTTAATTGAACTCGCTTTACATCCAAAATAGTCCTAAATATTTTACCACGTTTCCAGAAGTATAATGTTCCAAACAAATTCCAGTGGTGTTCCAACTAATTCCAATCTCGCATGCACTGATGTGTAAATTGTCATGAATTTGCAAATTTTCAAATGGACTTATTCTTTCAAATTGATGTAATCTAGAATATGTCCTTGAATAAATTCACAGTAATCATTAAAGAGTAATTTTATCCTAAAGTCAACGAGCACTTTGTAATTCCAAATGAATAATGGAAACTTAAATAAATAAATCTCCTCAAATAATAATTAAACACTACCAAAAGATCTATTCCACTACAGCTGTTTAGATACGAATAGTAATTCTGATTCAAACAACATTAAATGTATACACCTTCACACTTGACATAAATTGCAATAAACCATTATCTGTAACTAGTCTGCCATCTTTGTAGAATTTCCATCGAATTCGTAAGAAAGGCAGGTCTGTTTACATAAATTTTAGCAAGCTGTCTGGAAAAGGGCAGGTAGACCATGTTTTTCTGGGAGGAATACCAATGTCCTGAATTCAGATCCAGGTAAACATGTTTACAAACGAAATTAAAATGAAGTGCAGGCCCACAATAACGGACAAAATTAAATTAATATGTTCTTTACAAAACTACCCATAACAATGTATAATCATTAAAAAATGTATATAGATATTCATTACAGTCTACTAAGTCTTAACCGAAAACATGGCATTGTATTAAATCCATGACAATTCTTCTCACGCAGTAAAGCATCAGTCCATTCTAGGGACTCTTGTTGTTTGTATTGTAGTAACATTTGTATTTTTTTTTTGGTCTGTTAGAATGACAGACGTGCGCATGCAAGCCTCAACCAGTGAGCAGTTGTTACAATTTATGATTGCCATAGCTGAAGTTATAACGACATCATGTCAGACATGTGTAATAAATATAACTTGGATAGTTTCAAAATATAAATTCAGAGACTAATGACTTTTTCGACATTTGTTGAAATACAAAGACTAATAAGTTTTGATATGTCAAAGCGGTTCATATAAAAAATGGTATCCAGTTGAAATGTCGGAAACAAAAAGTAAATGATGCAACAATCCCATTTATATGAAACTGGCTGGCTGTGGAAAAAAATTTGCATTATTGGTTATTTTACCGATTCCGCGGTCCCTCACTGTCCGAGTGGTCGAAAGCGCTCACAGTTATGGATCACTGACATCTCACCTCTATCTGCGTGGGTTCAAGTCTCGGTCTAGGCCGATGTGGTATGTGAGAAAGCCTGCCGGACGCTTCTCGGTGTTTTTTTCTGGGGTTTACCAAGGCTTATACTGGCTGCCATGTATAGCCTATCTTGTTATGAACAATGGCGTTAAACCCTATAACAACAGCAACAAATTCCGTATGTCGTTGCAGGTCTCAGGAAATACTGCCATGGGCTATCTGTTTGAGACAACTTGACTAGATACATGTAAGCTGCACCTTCAAGCAAACTATGGCAACCTTAATATTTCTTCTTATAGTTTTTTATTTAACAACCATATAATAATATTATTTGTGTAACTGTTTTCTAGATGTCAGTCTGTTTGTTCTTTAATTTTATTCAGAATAAGTTAGGTTCTCTACAATCTGTGGTTACAAAACTATTTGATCTGCTTGCCTCTGGGAAGAATCTGATTAATTTTAGGTGTCCAACGTCAGGGTGACTAGGACTTAAAGACCGAGGGTAGTTATTTACATATATACTGTCTTAACCAAACCATTTACATGGCTCATATATCAGACGAGAAAGATACTAATTGATTGAGACATGGCGCTTTTGCTGGTTATTCTTATCTAGGAGATGGTCGACCGTGGTTCAATGATATACTTTCTCTTAGAAAAAAAAATGCAATTATCCTTTCTGTTATACCGATAAAACAAATTTCATCATAGAGTCGAGTGAACGATAAAACTCATTAGTCAGCATGCCGGCATAACCTGTTTGTGTCTCATCCTTCCAAATTCAGTGTTTGTGAGAGGTTAGAGTCGCTGTATTCCTTTTTCATCTTTTCTCTCTGTCTCTCTCGAGCCTATTTTGAGTCTTCAGCCATAACCGGAGTGTCTGTTCTCTTTCCCCACTGTGTGGTTTACATATAGATCTCTTTTCCCATTATGCTTTCCAAGACATTATCTCTTTTGTCTTCGTGTCCGTCGCTTCCAGACACACATCCCTTGGCAAATGTTTTAATGAGAAAAGATACTTGCTATTGTTCTTGGAATCGGGCTTCCCCTTCCTCAGAAAAACTTGGACTGCCAAAACGTTTAGGGAAGAATACTTTAAACATTGAATTTCGTCATGGAAGCACACCCCTAGTTTAACTTAGCCAATCAGGGTTAACCATATCTAACCGCTAAAATTTTAACCACCTCAGCAAAGTTATAATAATTATCTCTGCTCCGCCTTTATTAATAACTGTTCAGGAAAAACTAATTGAAGACATTTATTATCAAATGGCACCAGACTGCTCCGATAGTCTAGTTTCTAGTGCGTCCGCCTCGGATACGGGAATTTGAGGGATCGAACCCCAGCAGAGTCATACCAATGACTTATACAAATGGTTCTAACAGTTGCCTTGCTAGGCGATTAACAGTAAAAGGCAACTGTTAGGACTGGTCGGCCTAATATAATGTGACTGGTAGGGACATCATGCTATATGTCTTTGGCATGATACATCAGTGCTAGACATCACTAAAAACTTCCGTACTGCAGAATTGTAGCGATATGACTGTAATATTGTAAGAGCTATACTAAAATTCCAAATCACACGCACGCAATCCAAATGTCACAGAATTGTCTCTGGTTTGTCTCTACGTTGTCATTTCATGCCACTTAACCCCATATTAATGTCACCTCTTCTATACATCTAACCATTAATCCATCAGGTCCTAATTAAAAATCAATCATGCCCTATCCCATGCAGCAGATCATCGCATCATTCACAGGCGGTGATTTTTTATTGCGGGCCAAGCCTATACGTTAAAGATAATTGTTACATGTCACCTTGATGCAGCAAGATTCCACTCAGTTAGAGTGCAATAATCATCTTCCAAACTTCTTACTGATACATTGATTTTGTAGTTAGTGGTCAGGGTCACTGACCATTTAGAGAAATATAGTTTACTGACAATATATTCTGTTTTCGTTACCTACTAAAAACCAGAGATTCTGGATGTCATGCATTTGAGACTAAAGACAACTGTTGGATTTTGAGGCAGTTGTCCCCAAATACAGTTTCAATGAAATAATTTTAAGTTCTTGTCCTAATTTGACCATCTTTTGTGGCTTACTCACTTTAGACAAGGGAAAAGATCTATTGATTTTGTGGCTTTAGAGTTTTTTGTTGGCTTACATTTCATGTCATAAGCAAAAGAATGTTTTGATACTGGAGTCAAATGGGCACAGTTGCTCTATGAAGAAAACCGGGTTGATCGTGTATAAAAAGAAAACTTCATTTATTTCCCTGACCAAATATTGTCCGCTGGTTGCATTTGAATTGTGAAAGACGAATTATTTAAAAATATACCAGGCAAAGACTTTTCAGGAACCACCCACCATAATGGAGGTACGTGGGCTGCTACTGATTTTTGGGGAATGCACGGAATGACGCTCATAATTGTGGGAATGGGTGTTTGGTGTACCATTTACTGTACTCATGTGGCTGATAACAAAACCAAACTTAGACCATGTATCTCAGAACATGATCAAGTGGATTATTCCTGCCCAGCATGTTGTTGTTTTTAGTTTGTTAGAAGCAATATGTTGCCTTTGAAGGAGTTACGAATGGTTTTGCATTTCTAATGAAAACGTAAAGTGTCCTATAATTTTAATCATATTTAAAGATGTTTATGAAAACTTTTGCAAGATATAGCATGGGACATCTCTCACATTGCTATATCCCATATCTTAACATCAGTCTGGTTGAGTCAGTTGTGCTAAAGCAGCAGAGGAGGCGAGCATACCTTTTGCTGAAACGTAAATTTATAAATTAAAACCTCATATGAAATATTTTTTTAAATATAAGGTCAATAACGCCAAACCGACGTCTAATTGAGGTCCCGCCTCCTCTGCTGCTATAAATAGATCATTGTTATATCAATAATAAGGCACCAGCTATGGAATCTAACACAGATAGATTAGCTCGAGAATGATTAAAAGCAATTAAGAAATTTCTTCCAGTCTATGATTCTGTCAGACAAAAATTACAAGAATGTCAGGAGTCTCAGGTGGAATTTGCAGAAGGTGCAGAACAATTTTTCAAACCCGTTACGAAGGCACCGAAGGAGTTACAGAGGTCACCATGGGCCTTCTTCCCACATTAGAACAAACCGCTAGAGCGACTGAAAAGATAGCAAGAAGAATTAAACAAACAAAAAATATTTTACAGAATCTTCCAACTGATATAGCTGCTGCTCAACCTCCTCCCATGGAGGAAGAAATACTTGAGGGTACTGACCAAGCTCGTTTTGAAATAAAAGACCGTATAACAGAACCAGGAGAAGCAAAAATCTGAACTAAATCAAACGAGAAATTTATTGATATGGTTATTTTCTACATAAGAAATACTGAAGAGGAAAGATTACCTGAACTTGCAGTGAGTAGTTAAGATAGCAACAAATTATTTCTGAAACCTGAGTGTCACGGAATAAGGCAAGAAATAACTTGGCTTTGCCTTAAAACGATTTGACCATTTTTCGTTGTACATGCGTACTACGTTACCTAGGGTATATAATTGTTTTTCAAGGTAAGCGACTGTACTAGCATGTATCTCGTCGAAAAATACTTGCGACGAGAGACATTAAAACCATGATATGCACGGATACTTTACACTGACTATTACTCACTCTCCTATGGAGTTAAGGTAGATTCCATTTTTAACCGACACTAGTCGTTTTGGATCTTGTCAAGGAGTGAACGTTCTCCAATGTGTTCTCCAGCCATTGGTGTAAGTGTTTAATGCATATTTTATTTGACATGTGAAGCTTATTCAGGTTCCAATGTCATGTCGTATAATGATGCATTTACTACTACGCAGATTGGAAACGTTGTGAACTTTGCATTACAAGTCGCTATTAGAGTTTAATTTATTAGCATATATCTAAAGATTTTTCAGAACCCATTATTATGACCAGTTTGGTTTGATTGTAGCTGTTCAGGGCTGTTTAGAGCTGACTGAAGATGTTCAGGGCTGTTGAGAGCTGACTAAAGATGTTCAGGGCTGTTTAGAACTGACTGAAGATGTTTAAGGCTGACGGTAGCTGTGTAGGATTGACTGTAGCTGTGTAGAGCTGACTGTATGTGTTCAGTGCTTCGTGCTGTCTATACGTATGTTAATACCTGTGTTTGTACACGTGGTGCAGCCACGAATGTAGACTTAGCCAATACATGGGTGCTGTATGCTGTCTGTACGTATGTGTATACGTATGCCTGTACATGTGGTGGATCCGTGAATTGAGTACATTTTCAATTGCTTGAGATTATTTTGAATCTTATTTGTAATATAGGAGATTATGTAAAATCTCACTTACATTGCATACTATCGGAAATTATGTGAATCTAACTTACAGCGTATAATATTATTTGAAACCTATTTGAATTCCTTGAGATTATTTGAATCTTAATCGTATTCCATACGTGAGATTATGTGAATCTCTCTTACATTGCATAATATTATTTGAAATGTATTTGCAGTCCATGAGGTTATTTGAATCTCACTTTCCATACGTAAGATTACAAGAATCATATTTTCGAGTCATACCAAAGACTTACAAAAATGGTACTAATAGCTGCCTCGCTTGACGCTCAGCATTAAGAGGTTAGTGTTAGGACTGGTCGGCCCGGTGTCAGGATAATGTGACTGGGTGAGACATCGTGCTACATGTCTGCGGCATGATGCCCCAGTGCTAGACATCACTATAAACGGCCACATAGCAGACATCGTAGCGATATGACTGAAAAATTGTTAAAGCTACGTTAACAATCCAAATCACATCCAAATCACACATCGTTTTTAAATTTGTGAATGTTTGTGTAGAGTGATTGGTTCAATCGTGTGCTGAGAGCGTGAGAGAATCATTGTATGTATACGCCATATATTTTTTCCTTTATTAATTCATTTTATAAATTGCCATCGTCCATCACATTGTGTTTGCATTATTTATTTAGTCCAAACCCGACTCGGTTACAATTCTCTTACACTGTATACGCTGATAATTATGTAAATCGTAAAACCTGGAACAAGTGGATTTATAAAATATATCACTGAAAAAATAAGGGCAGGAGTAATGATCCAAAATATATTGCATTTTTACATTCTCTCTCTCTCTATCCCATAACCATAACATCTTAATCATATAAACAATAGTATATCATGTAAAACATTATGAAATAAATGGCATCCTAGTAGTTGAAACCTGGATTCACGTTTTGTGACGTTTGACGAAAAGCCCATGCTCTTGCTACAAGGGTTGGTTTAGAATCCCGACTGGTATGAGGGCATTTTTATGGAAGCCATGGTTTATAAAAAAAAGGCTTATAATCGTCAATTTTAAGGGTGCTTTATTTTATTAAAAAAGCTCCTTAAAAATGGTCTATACAATGTCCTTGCTGATATATTATTTTTTTACAAAGTGCAAGTCGCATTCCTATATAGTAATTTTCTTAAAATCACATCAATGTAGTGGAACGTGGTTATGTACATGTACTTGTTTACCAAAGGACAAAGTCTTAATATTATCCCCGTGACTTAGTGTATTATATCAGCCTAATGTATTCAAGTGGATACCTGAATAAACATACCTGTATTTGAAATTCATATTTGATTACCTTGTTGCAAATAGTGATAAAAACTGAAGTAGTCATAACTCTTACCGTACAAACACTATACTTGACGTTTGTTGGTTGGGTAAATTGCCGTATTTCTATTTAAGGAGGAATTAAAGCTGAGTTCAGGTGGTACAAAGACTAGAAGTAGTTCAAATTTGTATATTCTGTGATTATCTGCATATAAATAATATTTACAGTCTCTCTCTCCATCGTAACTAGAATATCATATAAACAATATTATATAATGCTAAACACTATGACACTTGTAGGCGTCCTAGAGGCTACTCAGGACTTTGATGAAACTTCCCCAACATATATAAAATATACAAAGTGGCTTCTCTCTGGGGCTATTCAATTGAAGAATAAAAACAATTGGCATAGTGCAGGTTGATACCAGCCTTATTATACCACTTATTCAACTGACCCGAAGCGATCCCAAGATCTCTATTGGGGTGATCACATTATTATTCCTACTTCAGAACTGGAGTGATCCCATTCTAATGACCTGGGATGATCGCCAGATCTCTACTTTGGTGATTCGAGTATAATCCCTACTTTAAAGATGGGCTGATCTGGAAGCCGATAGAGGTGTGTCGATGTCAATCTTATCATACCCCTTATTCCAATATTCTAATGATCTTGGGGGATCCAGAGGTCTGTACCTGGGTGATTCCAGCATAATCCCTATCCTAGATCTGAGCTGCTTCTAGAGGCTGAATAGCGAGGATGGTTTCCGATCATTACATGTTTGAAAACCGAGGTGAAATCAAGGCCTTTGGTAATTACTAAATTAGTAGGTGAAATAGTATCCGAATTTGGGATAAAACAGAAGCAGGCCAATGCTGCATGAGTTGCCTAAAATGTCACATAAGCATATGACTAGAAAACTTAGTTTATAATGTGAATATGACATAGAATACATTAAGGTGGCGAAGAGGGATGGTGGCTGGATTTTCAGTTCAAAACCTTTCGAAAATAGAAAGGACTCATTCTAGGTTAAAAGAGCACGAAATTATGTGTCTCTGCTGACTGATCATGAATCCAGATAAAGATGTATAACGTCTCAGAACCAAACAATTTTCCCAATCCGAAGTTGGATTGGGTAGTAATTACATCATATACATCATTATCGACTAGTTTATCTTATCTCATTTTTGATTGGTTACAAATGACCTATCCATTGACACGATGAAGAGCAGGGTGTGGACCTTATAAATATATTAATAAACAACTTAACTAATTATTCATTGAAGTACATCTTGATTGATCTTCATTGGAGTAAATGTTTCAGCGAAGTCAATTCCGATTAGCCTTTGACTAGATCCTTAATTTAAACAACAGTTTGTTATAGTAAATATCGTGCCAAATGAGCTGGCTGCCTACTTAAAGTTGCTGATCACATTCCTGTATTAGCTAGATGTCTTAACAGACCTATGTGGGTCAATTATATCCTCCTTATAGGTGTCCAGCTATCTAATACTACCCAGGCACTAATGCGTAACAAATATAGATAAATAGTAATACTAATGCATACTATAATAAAAACATACATAGGTAACTATGCAGTGAGCAAAGAGATTTATGTATGAATAAAAACGTTGTGTATAAATGACAATTCATACATTTTCCTTCATGATAACAGAGAACCATTTCCAAAGTTGACTTGAGTGTACAGACAGTCCTAAACTTGTTTTATAGCCTTGAATGTCAGAAAACTCTTTCTAACATTGACTTTAGTCTGAAGTCTCTCCTATTTTGTATCACAACCTAACGTTGTTACTATTCTGATTAACATATACCTGAGTCCGAAATATTTGGCCTAGTGACTTGTCAAGACTAATTTACTTATGAGACTCTTAAAACGACATGGCTCCACATGCAATGTTCCATTTTTGTACATTATTCACGCTAGCAAATCATTTATTGGTCATATTAATGTTATTGTATTTACTAAATATTAAATGTGAACCTGGCGGGTGAAACATTTTATAGTAATGCCTGTTCTGTTTTCTCCTGACCTAAATCGTCACTGTACAAATATATTTGATTCGTCCTGGTTTGCTGTCGTGTTTAACGGCACAACATAGACACCAATATAACAAAGAGCGATGCAAGATAAATTCCTTACACGGACGCCGGTCCTGGCTGATCCGACGGTGGGAATCGAACCCGCAAACATTTTCGACAAAATAATCAAGCAACACACTTAAAATAATACAGTTAGAAACATATTTTGTATGATATGTTATGCTGGCACATGGATCGATAAAGAATGCCATAGCTCACTGTGAAAACAGGGGTGTGCACTTATCTGTATGTCATATAGTATTAACTACTCACATTTAAAAGTAAAAAATCTGCAGTCTCTGGCTTTTCATAATGCATAGTTGCCCCAAGAAGCAGCTTCTGTGAAGGCAACGGGGCATTAATCCGTAAAAAAATTCTTAGTTATTCCTAAAATGCATATTACAGAATGTTTCAAGTTAGTTGGTAGAATATTGATGAACAGGTTCATCAGGTGTAGAGTAATAGTGAAACTACTGCATGGTGACTGTTTAGATTCGTAGGTGAAGTGACTGTGCCCTGTGTAAAAGTCATTGAACTAAATTCCAGGTAGTAAAATGTCAGTGTAAAGTTGTCTCGGCAGAAACACCAGTCATAAAGCTATATTTATTTTATATCTAATACACTTTGTTAGAAATAAGTAATTAGTATAAGTGAGATAAAGCAACCTTGAAGCAATCACGTGAAATAAGTGTGACCTGTTATCTCCGAAGTTTTATAACTTTGAATCGCGGACTTTAGAGACAATCAGTTATTAACCTGCAAAGTACGTGTACACCAATGCCATACAGCGTGTACGTGTGAACTTTCACACCATTTCGATACTATATTTAGTACTAACGGAAAATAAGAAAAATGAAGAAAAAACTTTTCAAAACCATGTTGGTTATTTCTAACGATTAATATGTGATATGGTCTTCCAATATTGCCCGCTGAAAATATCAAAAGAATTGAGGTGAGCATGTCAAGCAGCACAGTCATTTGGTGTAGTGAGACTCGTAAGATAAAGTATTATTCACCCTTGGACATCGCGCAATAAAGGACCCGTCACCACTCAGCCTCATCAGAGTAAAGACTCTTTACCGTTGGGTCTGATCCGTTTTAACAGCACTTAACCGTTGAACTGCGTAAGATGGAGTCTTGACCATTGGGCTTCATAAATTAAGGGATTATTCACCATTGGTCCTCATAGGGTAAAGGACTCTTGATTGTTGGAACAATGGGTAAAGGTCTGCTGACCGTTTGGGTCTCATAAGATACAGGGCTCCTAACCGTTGGGCCTCATAAAATGAAGGACTATTGGCCCTTTGGGCCTCATAAGGTACATTGCTTCTGAACGTTGAACCTCATAAGATACATAAATCTTGACCGTTGAGTCTCATAAGATGAAGGACTCTTGCATGTTGTACCTCATAAGGTAAAAGACACTTGACCATTGGACCTTATATGGTAAAAGATTATTAATCGTTGAATCTCATACGGTAATGAAGTCTTGATTGCTGGGTCTAATAAAATAAAGCACTCTTGACACTTGGATCCATACGCTATAGGACTTGTGATCATTCAGCTTCAAACTATGAAAGACACATAACCACCCTGTTTCTCAGCCTATCTGAAATATAAATCACAACGTACGTTTTACTATGACGTATCGACAACAGCAGTCATAATAACGTATCTTAATAATAAATATTTAATCATGATTTACAGTCATAATAATTTATCTTTAGAAGAAATCGGTAGGCATGATTTACAGCTAAACCAAATAAAAATGACATGGCCGTACATGAATTTTGTCCATACTTTACCGTAAAAATATTACAGTAAAATTTCATCAAATATGTTTATCTGCTGTCCCCAAATGTATACTAGTAAGCATTTAATTAATTCTTTCTTCCCGTTTTGCCTAGTCTTCAGCTTTATTCATTACATGAATTTGATCATTGCATATACAAGGGAGCAATCTATTACTTTTCAGCTTTATTCCTTACATAAATCAGACAATTGCAGATACCTAGGTACAATATATTACTTTTTGGTTACATTTAGTTCCTCTCTTGACCAGAATTATTTTCTCTCCTTCCATATAAAGAAGGGTCTAATGGCTCTTTGCCTTTATTAGAGGAGAATTTGTTATGTATATCTATTATTTTTGTAAATTTTATTCACGAATGTAAATTGCAGTAATTGTCTATAACTACATTTTGTATACAGTTTAGGTTCTGTTTTAAGATAATAATGATGCAGATTGAATAGGATGTCTGAATAGTTGCTGAAGTAAGTTTTTACAAGTATTAAAATTATGAATAATATGTATTTGGAAACATTAAATTGATTTGTAAGATCTGTCACATGAGGTATACTGCAAAATATAGTCATAATAGTCTATTGAAGGTTTATATAACCAGCGAACTGTACAATCAGAGTAATTCTTATTTTGGATTCATTCTTTTCAGATTCTTATTTCATACGTTAAATTAATCTGCAGATGTGTTTAATGTTGTGTTTAGATACTTTAAGAGGAAAAATTTGCTAGGATTATTCAGTGGAATTACAAAGTGCTCAGTAGACTAGAAGATGATTCAAAGGAGTTCTGGAAAATACCTTTGTGATATGTACATTCCAGAATCCGAAATTTGTCAAGAATGTTCGATTATTTAGGACTTGAATATAACGTTTAAGGATTATTTTGGATTCATTTCATAGTAATTTATATTCCTCTGACATTTTGCATTTATGACTCTTTTAATTAAATTATTTAAGTTTTACAAAGCATCTTTGGGTTCCTTCTTTCTGTTACCTAGTTTATGATCATAGAGTTGTAACAAATTAGAGACGCGAAGATTACTATTATTAGGCCAGAACCTTTAAGTAAAGTATTAAGATTGAAATTTATTCTAAATTGCATTAAAAGTAATTTTTCATTAATTTATATTAGGCAGTACAAATTTCCCAGCAATTATTAAGGAAGCAGCTGATATTTGGCAACAATTATTTACAGGCGATGTCATGGACATTAATGTTTATTGCTCCATCGTCGATGAAATCGTTGATGATTACCGCAGTGATTGAGGGTATCAATTAGATCAGTGACAATAATATAAGATGATCATATATAACCCTCAACGTGGACAAGTAATAGTCAAGGTGATAAATTCACGATTACCAATATGTAAGGTTACCTACGGAGATGAACTCGGTGATGTAGTTCATGGTCTATTCAGAAGGAAAGCCCCAAAATTAATACTGATTGTATACAATTAACAATGATAGCTATTGACGTTGTTCGTGATTAGGGTAGGTGATTTTGCTAATAAAGAATTTTCAGCAAACAAAGATAAACTAACACGATTTATACGACGAAAACTGCAGCCAATAAAATTACCCAGCACTGAAGTGATGCCTTCAAATGTCAGTAAAATAACAAATGAAGCTGCAAATAAAAAAATAGCCGTGTTGGCTGGTGTACCCCTGTCAGAAAAGAAACATATATAACTGCTAGTCTGATAGCAGGAATTGCTCTTCGTGCTAGATGATAACAATTATAATAAAATGTTAAAACGTGTATCTGATCCAGAATTTGACATGGATGCGCCAGTTCTCAAAGATGAATATGTGCGCGATTATCAATATTATTTTTATGACGCACAAGAGCAAAATCAGCGTGGACGAATCGAACTTCAAATTCAGGAAACAAGCAGGTATTTGTTTTACTCGCTGAGGCATTTATTGAAGTAGAAGGTGAAATTTTAAAAACAAATGATACTGAATATGGAGCTGATGTTAGAGTTGGTTTTGTTAATAATGGTATTATGGCGTTATTCAACAGTAATGCATACATGATGGACGGGGGAAAAACAGTTGAATGTGCCGGAATGACGTCGATGTTGCCACGACGATATTGGGTCTAGCAAGATATTCTTATGATTATTGAGGATCAGCTGGTGCTTCAATGACGTTTGCCAAAGATATTTCTGACCAACCTAATAATATAAAGTATAATATAAGACGACCAAGGAACGCCGCCTACAGCGCTGACGCTGATGTGTGGCCAGTGGTTCATGATGCTAATCCAGAATTCTAATTAGAATTTTCAGCGAGTCGATCGATGCTGAAAGATGG
The DNA here is from genome assembly GCA_028554795.2 of Sinohyriopsis cumingii. Lineage (NCBI taxonomy): Eukaryota > Metazoa > Mollusca > Bivalvia > Unionida > Unionidae > Sinohyriopsis > Sinohyriopsis cumingii. Next base: position 31,561,840 of record CM068839.1, read on the forward strand.
TCGTAGAAGATTTTCATGCGCAATTCCAATGTCCCACATCTTTGGATTTTGCAGAAATGTTAGAAAAGTTAATTTTGGAGCCGCATATGGTTGTGCTTGTAAGAAAGGCCACTGGCGATAATGCAAGCTGGCGCCCTATCGGTAATGCTGGTAAAATAATGCAGACAAAACTTTCGTTGTGGATGCCAACAATGATACCATCACTCGCTGAAGACAAATGCACGCTCTCCTTTATGGACTCAGGTGGTTAACAATAATATCTTGGTTGTCGATGACTACAGATAGTCTTCAAAGTAACACTATTGGTTTATTCACATGGCATATAGCATCACAGTAAGGTGTTTCTGCACCGTGACATATGTGTGTTGCTTTTCAAGATGCTACACAAATAAATTCACAAACAGACAGTATAATGTTATCTTATAAACTTGGCATTACTGGAAGTTTCACTGAGAATAAATGGACTTCAGGAACCATCCGAAGATATATTACTGAAATTTGAGAATAACCATGTAGCACGGGCATATTATCGTTTGATGACATCATGGGACGTGATCGAAATATTTATTCTGGTCTGCATATATCACAATTAGATTTTACAACGCTTCATCCGATTGGTTACTTTTCGCTGGAACACCTGGATTTATTAGGCCAATCTCGTTGATATACACGTTCGAGCTGATTTGACAATAGGAGCTATAGCTAATTACAGAGCAATCGCAGTTATACTCTCGGATAAAACAATGCCACTTGAAGGTCTTGGTGGACGAAAAGAATCATTGATACCTCAGTAGAAACATGTAATTAAATCGCTCATGATATTATAAAGTCACATCATTATGTTAGTGTCAGTCTGACTCCTGGTCAGCTTAAAAACTACGATCAATATCCGAAGAGAACTGTGGATAAAAATATCACTAAAAAGCAAATCGCAAGTGGTCCAAATAAATTAGCACTGACATAACGTCAATTCAACTGCTTCAATAAAGCCAAAGAATCATAGACCGGCGTTAAACTTATACTTCTGAGGGTGCCATTAAAGCCGCAGTCAAAATGGGTGGTATATTTCCACTTCTTGCAGCTATACCAGCCTTGATAGCCGCTGCAGCCCCAGATGTTGAAAAAGCATCTGCACTTGGTGCTGTTGGAACTGCTGATCGGACGGCACTAACAAAAGCAACAAGTCACGGAATAAAGACTTCCAAAAACAAGGAAAAGGTCTGAGACTTCCCAGGACACTTCGTTATACGCACAGCGTCTCCTTCCTATGTCCAATTTTGATTACCTTGATGCTGCTAAAAATTAAACATCAAAAACTTCAGAGGTGCTTTTATGCGTGATCAATTACCAAAACAGCCAAACCGTGTTGAAACAGATAGTATTAATCTCGTTTGAAGTTCTGATCCAGGTACTATATTAGGTTGCATACGCGATTGATCTACGTGAAGTTGTTTATTTTGATTCCTATGGGTTAGATCCACCTAAAGAATTTTTATATTATGTCAGCAGAGTCCAAGGCACTCATTTTCAAAACTCTTGCGTCTGGTATTCAACATGACGAACACAGAAAATAGCTGATCCGCCAGTATGTGGCCTTAAAGTAATTGTTGTTCTCGACGCCATGTCATCATCAACAATACCACGTCATAAAGTCGTGTACGAGTATAGATGTAGACGGTATAGCCATCCACCGTGGTTTTAAATAGATCTTAAAGTATAATGGTGGATATTTACGGAAGATCTTCTCGCCTTAGTAAACCTTAGCAAGGCAACATATCTAAATATGCAACTCTTGACGAGGTCAAGGATGAACTCGCTAATCTTTTGAAACTTGCAAATGTGGACCAGATTGAAGTCGTTGTTTTTCAAGAAAAGCAAGGACGATTAAAGACGAGTACTATCCCGTTGACATATATTATTATGCAGGTTCCCGATGCAACATAAGAGAACTTAGTGGTATTTGCTAAAAACGGTAACATTACAAAATCAGAGGAATCAGTCTTAACACTCATGTGATAAATTATTTTACGTGTCAGAAGAATTAAGAATATTATGTATGGCGATTTCAACATGAGTGAAAATAGTTATTAATGTGAGAGAACCAAATTCAGACGATGATGTGTTAACAAATGATATGTAGACTTCAACAACAACACGATCAGAACTGAGATCATAGATGGTGTATTAACCGCAGGTGATACAAAGACAGATTATCTCAATATGACTAATAATACAATTACTGGTCTTGGATAACCAGAATCAAGTGAAGAAATACGTCGACAATACGTCGATGATAGCAGCATTCCAATGATAACTCGTTAATGACAATCAATGATGGAATGAACACATTTAGATCTGAATATTATACTCATGTACAATTGTTTTTACATTTTCATTCAAACATAAATAAAACCATTAATGAATTTCGTGGGAGTCCATCAGTCATCGACATTAAGCTCTCTGACATACAAATGACCGACAGTGTAGTATATACGGTAGCATCTGGATCAATATTATGGTCACCACTCAATACATTCATTAAACATCATGCTCAGGTTACCGGTGTTATCCAATTAACGAATTTACTGGATGTGTATTAGTTATGTTGGATCAAAACGACGAGAGAACATTCGTGGTGGAACCTGAAGAAAAAGGCAACCCCGTGTTGCACTATTGGTGCCTTAAATAGTCGCTAAACTACCATCTACTTAAAATATAACGAGCTACCCAATCAACGTTCAACATTACAGTATGTGAGTGGCAAACCAAACTTACAAATATGGTTGAAGGGTATACAGTAGAAGTAAACAAATATCGCAGACGTGTAGTTGTCGTTGACATAATAGTATATTCGGCGTCCGCTATTATCGCTGGAACCGACATATTGCTATCAACAACACCAATGACATTATCATCAATTATAACAATTGTGTTTTAGCTGTAAATACAATTGCTGGTATTCTTAATATCATCGCAAATATCTATGTTTATCGAAAATAAACTGTATGAGTATAAATAACAATTGCATACAGAGACGCTAGCATACTCCAAATTATCATCAGGCCTTAGCGACGGAATAATATCAAATACTGCGTTCACAGAAATGATTAAGATTTACAACGAGGCGAGGACTGCGTCAGAATGTACGTCCGATTTGCGAAATCGGGATTAAATATTCTGATTTAAAATCAAGGGTTATGAGTGATGTCGTCATCGCAAGAATGACTGCAACAGATGGTCGCTAATACAACTCCGTCCAAAACAACGATGATATCAGCAGGCTCGACCAATCCTGAGTTCAGCGTCAATTTTCCAATTCCAGTGTACGCAATAGCACTAACACAATTACTAATATGTCATAGTTGGCCAAATATTATATCAAATTCATTCGACGGGTTGCAAGCAAATAATTCACTGGTATTTGCACATAAAAATAAACCAGATGGAACCGCAAATTGACAAGTTGTTTTTTATTCCCACAAGTAGTTATCAACCTGAACAAGAAAAAGACGAATTTCAGCGCAGAATTAAATCTTAGACAGAAAAAGAATCTAAAATAGCTATCACTGTTCTCGAACCAGCACGTGATAGAAATAATCTCTCTTGATTATGCTCTGGATATATATCAATCGTCAATAGGAACATTATTAGGATGACCTGAAATACCACCTGTTTATCAAGGACCGTTAGGTCCTAAGCGTGTCGACCTTGTCACAGATAAAATAATATTTATTAAACTTCCAAAATACCGAAACAACAATCCATGGAAATGTGCTATCTTAAGATTTTATGCTTTTGATGGTGAATTACTTCCCAATATGCAGGATCATATATATAAATGTGACAATAATTCACCAACAAGCATCGATGAAGAATTTATTAAGTCATCTTTCGGCATAATTAAACTTGAACATGCACGTGCATTTCGCGACCTACACAACTTATTTTCCAATGTTACACAACATTACAATAACGACGTAAAAGAACAGGTTCTTGAAACGATACAACATTTAAACCAGATTACATCAGATCTTAAATATATTAACAAAACTATCACTGAAAAAGTGATTAGTTAGGATAAACTTTTCACAGAACCAGATATATAAAAATCTTAGACGGTTGTTTATCAATCAGTATCAAATAACCGAAACAGGATAACCAACATTTAAATTATTAAGCTTTAATTACAACGAGCTAACAAAATCATTCAATGATGTCATCGATGAATATTTTCCCAAATTACTTGAAGGAGGGATAAAAATATCCAAACCAGCATATATTCTCAAGTATAACAATGATCCGTAGGGTGGAGGTCGTCATATTGACCAGGTGTTGTTAATATCACGTCAACGATCGCACTCAATCTTGTATGTGATGCAGTTGATGGCAGGTATCAATTAGATCTTGCGAAATCCAGTCAGGCTCAGCAGGGATATCGTTTATATACAACTGCACCTAAGTATCTCTGGATATTTGATCGTACAAGAATTAATCAATCTGTTTTATATGCGATGTCATAATCCGCTATTATAAATGATACATTTGAAACTTACTGACCAGACCGGAGACCTTCTGGGTTTGCGCTATACAGTTTTGAACATAAATCTGTATGTAAGATGATAGATCTTCACGCTTGTGACAGAGTCAATGAAAGTAAACAAATATGTTTCTTAGTCTAAGTTGGCGTTTTACAAATAATTATTTCTTGATTTAATCAAAGGGGTATTATATAATACTCCTTTGATTAAATCAAGAAATAATTATAGTACTAATTATATTGTACCAACACGTGACCGTTGTTATATACAACAAAGAGATAGTTGAAAGTGCCGTCATAAACAAATTGACAGTATCCACCCTTGACAAAGTCAAGGCAGAAAAATGTAGTGTAGATATAATTATTGATGAATACGGCGATGAAGAAATTTTGCTAACGGAGCAACAAATAATTGAGCTGCAGCGAGAACATATTATTGCGATTATGTTCGATGTTCTGATTCTGAATTATGCCCATTCTTGCATTGAATTTGATCAGCTTTAAAGAATATCATCTTATCAGAATAAAAATAAATATAACTGATAAAATCATTGTAGACGATTTAAAATAAAATCGAATTGAATCAAATTGATGGGTGTATTACCCATATCTTTTACATTATCAAACAATTTCATTAAACTGATGGCCATATTACCCATAATTTTTCAACTTATCATACAATGTCATGAAATCGAGTTGTATATTACCCAAATTGTATCAGATTAGTAGTAAAATTCACTAACAATTTTAGATTCAATCATTTTTATAATTGATTCTATAACGATTTTATCGTTATTAATATCATTTCTGATAAAGGGTTAATTTCACAGAATTGACGGGTATATTACCCAAATTAAATAAGATTATGAAACAATAACATCAAATTAATGGGGTAAATGATATTTAAAATATAAAAATCTCATAGAAAACAGAAAATAATTACATAATAATAATTTCACATGTAACAGAATTCAGTTTTTGCTGATTTTCGTCCATATTTCAGGTAGATGGTACTCAAAATTGTTAAAATCAGTCAGATTTTATTACTTTGATGGGGTAAATGATAATGAAAATTGTGAAAATCAGTCGGATTTTAAAATTTGATGAAGTAAATGATGCTCAACTTTGTGAAAAATCAATTAGATGTTATAATTTGATGAGGTAAATGTTACTCAAAATTATGAAAGTCAGGCAGATTATATAATTTGATGAGGTAAATGAAACTCGAAATTGTGAAAATCCTAATGAAAACAGAAAACTACATAATAAATATTAGAATCTGAATAAATAGTATTATATAATTATATTATAATCTGAATTCATATTATTTTTAGAATAAATATTATCATCAGAATAAATATTATTATCAGAATAAATATTATAATCTGAATACACATTATAATCTGAATACATGTTATTAACAGAATAAATATTATTATCAGAATAAATATTATGATCTGAGTAAATATTATAATCTAAATACATGTTATTATCAGAATACATATTATAATCTGAATACATGTTATTATCAGAATAAATATTATAATCTGAATACATGTTATTAACAGAATACATATTATTATCAGAATAAATGTTATGATCTAAATAAATATTATAATCTAAATACATGTTATTATCAGAATAAATATTATAATCTGAATACATGTGATCATCAGAAAAAATGTTATAATCTGAATACATGTTATTATCAGAATAAATATTATAATCTAAATACATGTTATTATCAGAATAAATATTATAATCTGAATACATGTTATTATCAGAATAAATAGTCTTATTCGAAAAAATATTATTATCCGAATACATATTATAATCTGAATAAATATTATTATCAGAATAAATGTTATTATATGAATAAGTATTATTACAAGGATAAAAATAAAAATCTTATTCGTCGCTGATTATTGAATTTGCTTGTGTAAAATGTGCTCAAAATTGTGATCATCGATCACATTTGATAATTTGGGGTAAATGATACTCCAAAAAATAATTATAGGACTGATTTAATAATTTGCTGGTGTAAATGAAACTCAACATAATAAAAATCTTGCTCAAAACAGAAGAAAAAAATTTGCGTAATAATAATTTCACAAAATAAAATAAAATATTTCTGAATGAGTGAAATAAATAGAATAAAAATAAATATTATTGTCAGAAGAGAAATAAATCTGAATCGCAATAAATTTTATAATCTGAAATAGAAAAATCTGAATAAAATCAGAATAAATTTTATAATCAGGTTAAATATTTCTTGCTTTATTATTTGTCAACACTTTTGCTTTCACCATCACTATTGACTTTGTGATTGATTTAATTTGCAAAATCCGTTACCCAGACAAATATAAAACGCTCGCTTTTACCATAACATTTCCTTTCACAATCCCCTTTAGTGATGTTTTTACAACTTTCACTTTCAAAATCACTACGGTCACTGCTGACAGCGCTTCCATTTTCACTTTTACAATGAATCGCTTCACGATCTGACCCAATTTTTCTCAACTACCTTAGGCGTGTATTCACGATCTGTTTTGTTTCGTATTCATGAGATGATTCTAATCTATTTTTCAATCGACATGAGAGAAAAACGAATTTTTCAACTGTATATTTGACTGTCGCCAAGAATTGTAAAATAGATTGTTGAATGAACTCAATGAATCAGTACTCTGCTGATAATGTATATCTATCTTCAAATTTCTGTTCCTTAATGGAATAAAGCTCACAAATACTTTTTACTGGATTTAGAGGATCAGATATTTTTATTTCGTCATGTTTTTGAATTGAAGAAATAATAGCTTTAGCATTTTCAAAATTCATTATATAATAAATATATGTTTAAATAACTATATATTTCAAAACAATTAACAGTGAACCGTTATCATTGCCTTTTTGCTATTCCATGAGACCTTTATTATGGCCTTCTTGGCACCACACGAGACGTTTTCGTTTTGGCTGAGATTCTTTCTGAATGTTCTTGTGTGGGGTACTCTTCAATGGGGCTGAGAACATACATCACGCTACTGTTTATTTCTTGCCTAGGCATCCCCCAACGAATCCCTAAACGAAACGAAATTTTAGAGATTCAGACACGTGTCTATAAGTTTCAATTTCATTCTCATGGGGCAGTTCAAATCCAGGAGAGTGTGCAAATTGAATTCACCACGTTGTTCGGCGTAGCGATGAGGTGTAAATGAAATCCCTTTGGGGCTGGAGCCCCCACCTTTTAGTAAAAAATTGCGAAATTTTCGCCACAGCAGAGAATGTGTCGGTCACGGGATTGGAACGCAAGACCTCGAGTATGGGAATCAGCCACGCTAACACCATACCAACGGACCATCCTTGCTGATATATGTTTCAGAAATTATTAAGAAATTACCTATCCTGGATTCCTACGGATCATATCATGAGTAAATCATAATTGTTGTAAACTGCAGAGTTGATTTCTTACGATTTTCCAAAACACACCGTATAATATAATTGCACATATATTTCTGACGAGTTAAGACACATATATGTCTGTATACAGAGATCTATAAATTTGATATTTTCTTTACAAAATTTTGAAGTGTATATTAGTTCAGTTCCTTATCCGATTATTGTATTCAGTGATCACAATCCCCTTACCTTCATTTACAGAATGAAAAATAGTTCAGAGATTGTTGAGATGGCTGTTGACGTTCCATGAATACAACATTTGCCATAAGATACATCAGATGAAAATGTATTACAATTGCCGATGCACACTCGCGAATATAGAAGAATTATATTGATTTAGTGTATTTATATTTTGTGCAAATAAAATGAGTGTCATTCACAATACATCTTTCTGAGTCATTTTATGTAATAGAGTATCACATGCATATTTAATAAATATGTAAAACAAATTTTTACTGGATAGATCTGTCAAATATACATATGGATGTTGAAAATGTTACCATCTCCGGAGGACAAACCAACACAACATCTATACATTGAGGTGGTTACCATTCAATTCGAAAAAGTGTTTTGATTAGATAAAAGAAAATGAAATGACAACTAATAAAAGAAAATTATTATTTACTGATGACACTTATATCTATTAGTTGCCTGTTTGTTGACAATATTTGAGAAATTTAACAGGAAGATGTAATCTAACAGTGTTCAAGTTGTCAACTTTCAGTCTTACCTACAAATATTTTATACGAAACTATTGCCTTATAGAGTTATGCCTGAATCTCTTGGTAGTGGAAACGGAAAGGTCAAATATGAAGATCCAGAAATGTGTCAAAGTGTTTATCGTCGAACTTTTTTGTCCGTCACGGAATTACATCAGTCATCTTATTTAATAAATACATGTACTCGGATTTCGTCTTTTGTGTACAGCGAGACCCGATGGTGATCTATGTATATTGTACAATATAATATTTCGAAACAGTGAGTTCGCTTCGTTCTATGCCGCACGTGCGAAGTGCTTTCGATGAAAAAACGTAATGCTTCCAGCGCACAGACGATGCACGGCTGCATCTTCTGTGTATAAATGCATCATAATCAGACCAAATCTTCACATTACGGAACGTCCTTTCAGTGAGCGGTCTACTTAAGGATTTACACATCTTCAGCTGTAAAGGTATGTGTGTTATTTATTAATTACCTGTGTATGATTTATAACTATTATACGGTTATTTTTGCCTGTTTTCTATGTAGCATCTATGTATAAAGCAAATATATTCTATTCTTGTTTGTGACTTAACAAGAGATTTATATTAGCAATATAAATTTGCCTTTTTAAGAAACGTTTAGTACCGTAGAATTCATATCGGACACGGGTGGGTTCACTTCTGAACCTGTGTATTGTTTTGTTACTATTGTGCCGATAATCTGTATAGCTTACCGTAAATAACGTCATTACTTTGTATCGTATATGCCCGTGTTATGCAAAGTACACGGTGTCAGATGTATTTTCAGCTGATTTGAGTCGATGTCGTACCAGCTGTAGAGTTACTCATAAAAGTTGACCATATCAGCTGTAAATCTGAACCATAGAAACCGTAGAGTTGCGTGAAGAGTGTGACTGGTCGAGTAGCAGGTGATCGTGCGTTCTTGACCGATTGGTGGGCTCAGATTGCATAATGCTTGATTGACCAAGGAATTGAATGGTGGTCAGTGACTACCTGAAATGCTGATTGCTTGATCGACCAGTGTGACTGGTATCCAAGAGTGCTGGTGCGGAGAGTGTAACTCGATATATATACATAATATTTTAGCCGTGGACTAATTTTAGGGTTTGTAATGCCCAGTGTTTTGGGATTGTTAAGATATGTTGCATGATAGCTGTCCCGTTGTTTTCATGATTTTAATATTTGAGTAAAATTCATCATTTCTTTCGTCGTGTGAAATTATTGTGAATCATTCACCTTTGTACTCGTACTGTGTAAAGTCATTTGTTTAGAGTTTCTGTTGTTGTCTTATTAGGTTCGTTCGGATTGTGTTAATTTGTCCAATATTTGAATCTCGTAGAGGCACGTATTATTCATAATTCTTTTCTCATTCAAGTCATTCATCATTAAACATTGTATTTGTATCACCATCAAAAGTGTTCTGTTATTAATCCAAAATCCAACCCTGTTATCTTGTTACATTTTATACATGTATTTCTTACCGTCCGTCTAAGAACAATGTCAGTGCCAAACAAATGCGTGTCTATATTACAATGTAATTATGCAGTTCATAATCCCTACTGGGATCTTCAAAATCTGAAGACAAGTGAATTATTTTAAGATCTCAGTTGGGATCTTCACATTAGGAGGTCTGGTATGTTATTGTAAAATCTTCAATGGAATCTTTGCTATCTGAAGACTGCTATGATATGATAAGCTGGTGGTTTCACAGCTGTCAGATATGGTGCTAAGTTTGTTGTTTTAATATCTTCATAAGTACTTTAGCAACTTATCAAGAATAATCAGCATATGCTCCTGTTTTCCCTTATATTTGAATCTACGTGGGTATATACAAATGAATTGTATGTGTAGACAGCAAAATATGATTTCTCTATTTCCTCTCAATGTCAGAGAAAACAGAGTGTGAAACTATTAGAAATTTCAGTCTAATTACTTGCTGTAAAGTAGCTATTGATCTGGTTAACAAATCAAATTAATCTCTAGCTTCTCTAAAGACAGTGTGAAACATGAATGATAATTACATGCACATAATGATTTGTCCGGAATTTAATATCGTCTTGTTGAAACTTCTTTAACTTCAATATGTGATGATTTTATGATCATATATAATACAAGAAATGTTATACATCATGCTGCTCGAAAATTGCAGAATACAAATTCTCTGTTTGCTTCAATATTTGAAAGACGCGATGTACCAGTCATTCATAATGATGGATTCAATTTGTGATTGATTGTTTATTATGCAGCTTCTAACTTTAGCATGTATGTGAACGCAAATATAAATATCCTCACTTTTATTATTGGGTCGTTTTTTCTTTCTAACATTGTTTGCAAGATGTGGCATACGCCTTGGGTAGGTTGCAATTTTGTTTCAAAATTAGATTGTTCTTTTGTATATATATATATATATATATATATATATATATATATATATATATATATATATATATATATATATATATATATATATTCATTATTGCTGATATTAACATTGCTTAGTAACTATACGAGGCACTATTAAAACAAGTTGACGATACAACTGTTTACTCTTTCTCAAGACTGAAAGAGGGCCAACGTAAGAATACTTTACCAATTTAATCTGACTAGAGTTCTCATAGTACGAAAGACATACAATTTAAAAGACATACTCTTCTATGTTTTGGTCAGCTATTGCGTTTTTAAGTACCCAATTATATGGTAACACTTTAATTGCACTACTACAGGATGATGTTGAACCAGCAATACAAACTAATAGTTCTCTAACTGTTTTAAAAGTGTTATATCCTAATATGCATCGAATATAACGCCTAAGGTCGGAATAAAATGTTAGGCTTTGCCACAACCAAGTTATGTCAGTCAAAATGCGTGTCTATTGAATACTGTTATTTATCGAGTTCCACTGGTTGATAGCCTCTTTATCTGTTGTGGAGTTATAAAAACCAGTATAATGTTTTTGCACTGCCCAAGATATACAGAAAATAGTTGCTACAAATATTGCTCTATATATCTAAGACACATGTAGGAAAATATAATTCCACAAGGAACATGTTATAACATCGCAGTATCCTTAAAGCCATATTAACGATATTAGAAAATTTAGTTCGTTTCGTTCCTATTATCTTGATACCTCCTGTATCAAACATGACATTATCTCTCTCGTTCACACACACACTCACGCACACACACACTCATACGTATATTTTGTTGTTATTTGACTTCATATTTTCCAAATACTGTTGTTATGTGAGAAGTGTTTATTATTACCTGAAAAAATTAGCTAAGATTTTCGAACTTGTGTGCAATAACATTGCTATTGTCTTTCTACAATGCGTTATGTTTAAATAAAGACAACTACCAACACCTTTTCTAATTCACTATAGTGAATGGCTATTAGTAGGAATAATACAATTGTGAATGATTATTTTGTCCCTCCGAAAGTTCTGTCTTAAAATTTACACATATATTTATTACGCATACTTTTGCATACTTCTCAGCCCCATGTAAAAGAACTTGTTTAGTCGTTACATTGTAAAGGTATTCTTATCTTGAAGTAGATACATTTTAGGAAGCATATTTAAAGGACAGATATAATGTCTTTAAAGAGGGTGGGGGCAACAAGAATATGGATTTTTCACGCTGAAGCTTTCTATTACTCTTTGTCTTCTTTTTTAAAAAAAACTTAAAAACAAAAATATTGAATTATTTTAACCAAGTGGTGTAGCTCGCTAAAGCTTTCCTTATACAGGTCTTATGTGCACTAAAATGAATTCACTAATGGTTCCATGTAGCAAATCTCCACAATGTAGCAAACACAATAGCTTACAATGCCACTCGCTATAAATATTGTCGTGTTATCAGAATGTTTTTATTATATTATAATCTTAAGTGAAAAAGATATTATATCTTACTGGTATATACTACACCTACTCAATCCCCACAAACTGTAAGTAGTATATCTCCTTTCGATTTATATCCACTGTATGTGCAAACATGACGTCTCTTAAAGAAACGAAACATTCTTACTTCCATTCAATAAATGATACACATAAAGTAAACAATTAAAGCTATTTTGGTCAAGCAAAGGTTGACAATTTATTTACAGGGTTATTTCGGATGAAAAGAATTATTTGTGTTCCAGAATAAGGAGGTAATTAACAATTTAAGTGCAATAAACTAATCAGACATTCAATATTCTATAAAAAGATAATACATGTTAAAGTATCGACAAAACACCCCCAGTTGTCTGGAAATAAGTTTCACAAGGTAGCAATAAATACTAAAACTACTATGGCATATACAGAGGATATTTCCTTGCTAACCCACGAGATGAAATGTATCCGTTATTCACTCGCTTCAAGAAAATATTCTTTTTATTTTATGCTCACATACGTTGGCTACCTAAAGTTTGTGACACAGTGAATTAGCAGATTTATTACGGTAATGTCAGCTGCTTACTGTATATGTTCTGCTGTGCTATGTGTACCTGCGCACAAAATGTCACCAGTACACAGTTTTTCCATTTTAATTTTGGGTGCGGACGGAACAGAGATGACAATGACATGTACATAAGGAAAAAGTGGTTCACTGACAGAAAATCAAAGGGAGGTAAGAATGTTCTGGCCCAAAAAGTACTTCCGGTAGCGAACAAATATTGTAATTTTTTCTATGCAGTGAAATATCAATATTATTTTAATTAGAAAAGCAAGTAATTCACTGCTTAGCATAAAATAAAACGATATAACTGACATATATTCAAGAATACATCAACTTACACTTTGAAAAATCTTTTAGATCCTGAAGACAAGTTTGTAAATCGTGTATGATGTGACCAAAATCTTAACTTAATGATATACTCAAAGTAGGTAAAGAATATTTCTCTTTATGTGAAGACATTATATTGGCTGACCACTGAACAAGCTGTCAAGAGTTGTAATTTTTAGCTGATGGAAATTCTGTTTTATAATTCAGTCAATTTTACAAATCAGTAATAACTAAAAATGGTTATTCTTGATAGCAAATAGAATCATCTTTATTTGTAGTATTTTATTTTGTTAAAAAACCAAGAAGATGGCTAAGGATTACGTCCCGTGACTTGTGTTACTACAGTAAATGACAAATATTTAAAAAGTATGTGATTATGCTCGAAGATTAATTCAAAGGGTCACGTGTCGTGGAAAGTTCTCGCCCTTATTCTTCCCAACATGCCGGGGATACGGGAAGGGGACGGGGGATGGGGTCTCGTTTTTGCACCTAGAAACTACAGCAGCCTTATCACGTAATTTAAACAAATTTTTAAGTGTACATAATCTCCTATGATATTAAAATGAAGCGTTCAATTTACTGTATGTGCCCTTTTGCAATCTATATTGGGCCATGCCATATATATTCTTGCGATCCGCCTTTATGTCGAATTATCTGAACGGATTGAATATTCTCCAGTTTGAAGTAAGTCTTGATGCATTGGTACTGGCTGAATGCATCGCATGAATGTGTTAGTATCTGATGCATTGGACTTGCATGAATGCATCACGTGATTGTGATTGCTCTCGATCCATTGTGCCAGAATGCATGAATCACGTGAATGTGTTATGTCTTAATGCATTGAGCGTGCGTGGAAGAATGCATTACGTGAACGTGTTAGGTCACGATGCATTGGGCCTGCATGACTGCATCACGCGACAGTGTCATAAGGACAATGCCAGTAAAATAGTGATGGGTTTAATCTTAAAAGTATCCCTCCAAGAAGAGATCCTTTTTGAAAGAGACGAATTTTATTTGTTCCATATATGAACAAAAAAGTACATTCAGCAATTACAGCTAGTGGAACGCAGCTATATTATGGCGTAACAACATCGCCATCATTCTTCAGAAAATAAGCTTTTCTCGTAAAAGTACTATTTAAATGTGGGATGAAACGAACCTTGGGAAAAAGAAAATTTCTTGCTCTAGAAATCGGAAACATGCATCGGTTAGTTTCCATCTGGCATTAAAACGTATTTAAACATTACTTATTTTACAAGAAAAAAATGGCCTCTTCAATGAGTATTTCACTTACCTTTCAATGATTCACCCTCCATATCACAGGTATCAGATCAAATGGAATAAAGGAAGATTACAAGTAGAATTTCACCGTGTTCATATTGCATCATCTGTAATTATTTGATGTAATTTTATAAAACCATTTCTCATGGTTTATAATTTTGTACGTATGCAGATAATAAAATGCATATCTGTTGATGTCTATATTTCTTGAACAAGCTAATTGATTTCTAATGGGCAATGGATTCGATGAATCTCCATTCGATGAATCTTCATTATTCGATCCCGTGTAACAAATTTACAATGTTCCTGTAAGGATACAGTTGTGCGTAAACGACCAAATTATACTTCTTTAAATGTTTTACTTTAATATCAACATTACCGTTTAGTCCTTTTTATTTGCTCTTTCTGCTCACTTATGCGTTGATAGTACTCAATTTTTCTGCGTGAGGTATATGATATCAGTGTATTTGTTATGTCCACATCAAGGCATATATATATATATATATATATATATATATATATATATATATATATATATATATATATATATATATATATATATATATATATATATATATATATATATATATATATATATATATATATATATATATATATATATATATATATATATATATATATATATATATATATATATATATATATATATATATATATATATATCGAAGTTGACGAGAAGGAAAAGTGAATATTCTAACATTGGAACGTGGAAAACGATTATGTAGAATTAATATTAAATTTTGTTTCAACTGTAAAATAGTTCTCACACAAAAAGAGAAAACATGTATTGAAATCTCTGATATTAATCCATTTACTGTAATTATCAAGTGGCAAATATTAATGCAACACGTATTACTTCGTGAAATATATATTAAACCTTCAACCTCCCATATGGTTTGTCACTTATTGGTTTAGTCATTTATTGGTGTTAAAGCTTTTAAAAGATGTTTTATTTAAAATATTTGATGAAACGAACTGGATATTGAAGGTCCTTGTGGAAAAAAATAATCATTATAATTCACGCAAACGTGCCAGTATACACTCGTGCTTGCAACGTGAACAAGGATTTTTCCGTTGTAAGAGAAATAGTTCAACCAAGAGATCTTCCGCTTTTAACCTGATGCATTATATTGGTCGTCATTGAATATAGCAAATTCCGTTTCCCAAAATCTGATAATTATAAGGCTGTGGTAAAGTGTAAAAATCGTTTTGTAAGTAAAATGTTGCCATGGAAACAAAATATCATTTAGGTACGTTGCGTGTTGCCGGTGGTCATACAGTCTCAAAAATATAAACGTTCTTGTGTGCTCTTTCTCATCCTGTTATGTATATTTAATTTGTATTGTGCCCCTGACCTTTTTCTATGCTTAATGAAAAGGTTTTAGTACGTACCTGATTTATGTCTTTTGGTAGTTATAAATATATGTATACTTGATTTGAGTTCAATATCTTACCCTGATTATGATTTTAAAAGGTTCTAGAAGTTCATTCGTTATCGAAAATTTGATGGGAAAATTGCTCATTCCCTGGACATTATATGGTGTCTTAGGTTTTATTTATAAAGGCTGTGATCAGTACAATTGTTCATTCTAGTCTTAGCGTCAGTCTTTGTGGAATTAATTTTAGTTGTGTTCAGTTATAAATTTAGAGGAACTATTTATTGAAATTATTAATTGGAATTACAAATTGCTCAGTGACTTTTGACTAAACACTATTTTGGGATTATTGTGAATTCATTCAAAGACATTCTGGATTATGTATTTTGTGTGATACAGCAATACTGTTGGTACATTGGCATATTGGAGACCATACGTACATCAGCACATTCAAGACTTGAATTCCTTTCGGATATACTATATTTTTGGAATTGTGATATAACGTTTGGGATTAATTGGGATTTAAATCATAATACCGGAAATTTCTCTTAAATTTGCATTGTGCAAATTAGATAACTGATTTATTCGTTGGAGTTAAGAAACTTGTTGATTTTGCCTTGTTTTGCTACTTAGTCTGAGAACATAGTCGCGACAATTGCAATAAAGCATTGAATAATAGCAAGTCATTTCTTGTTTTATATTACAGGATACACGTATGGCGATTAGAAACATTAATATGTTTATACAACACACTCATATGTATGTAAACTTGTTTTTATACCTCAATTGAACAATTTCAGAGATTAAATTATTGACCATCTTAAGTTTTATTTTGTACATGTATTTCAATCACGAGCATTATTTAAGTGGTGCCCTTTATATATGTATGACTCTAAAATTATTGTGATGTTACATGTCCAGTTTTCGCACGAGTGGTTGACATTATATTGGTAGGAGTCTTACAAAACTCTAATTTCATACAACCAGTTTCTGCATGAGCGGTGCCCTTTATATAGGTAAGAGTCTCATATAACAGTGACGTCAAACAGCCTGTTGTTCCATCAATGCCATTCAACCAGTTCAGATATCGTATTAAAACACCTTCACTATTCAAATTAAATACAAGCAGACGATTATATTTAAAGGCAAAGGAGTTATCATTGATCTTCAATTACTTGGCAGATACCTGGCATCTGCAATTTTTCTGTTTGACAAAAGTTAAAGCTGCAAAAGAGTTTACTGTATTCATCTTAGCAGCTGTTTATTCTTGTCGATATACAGGTCAACGCTTATCTCCCAACTTGGTCAGAGAAGACGTAAGTCTTACTCGTTATAAACGACAGGGAAATATCGATTTCGATAACCGTGTTATTTATCTACACTACGCCGATTTGAAGCATAACATCCGCCGACAGAAGCTACACGCAATATTCAACAGAAAGGGTATATAAACTATAGAAGTACTCATGATTATATTATCTGACCACTGCTATTTGCAGTTTCAGCAACATTTGTATTGAATATTTCGACATTGTATTTTTCCAACAGGTTTTTTAAACTACCATTGTAAAAATGTTAGCAGCCATCTTGGGAGCTATCTAATCAGCATCAGTACTTTAATCGAGCTGTCACATAAACTATTTCACAACATAATTTGTTTTATTCCAATTTTCATTTTAAGTTTAGAGCGACCAGTATGATATTGCCTATTTATTTAGCGACATCAAGTTATCACTGTGCACCCAACTATTAGATCCATGCTACTATCTTTTCCATTTATTCCGTATAAGTCTTTCAGTTTATACACCATATTAAAAAGTTCTTTCGTAAAATTAGGAAGTAGCATTTTAAAAATATAATATATTTGTGTTTTAAAATCCAATTTTCTCACCTATTTTATTTGTAATTGTTCCATAATCATCATTTATCAGATACATAAATAGGTTAACCCATACATTATGCTCATTCTTAGGGTGATCGGCTTTAACCTAACAATATATGTATCGATCCGTGATAACTATTATTATATAGCTCAGAAAGACAAGGCAATACATCTGTCCATTATCTGGTTTCAGTTTCAGTTAAGTACTTCCACATGTTCGTCCTCAGTGTAAAACTAACCTTTTTTATTACACAAGTATGTTTTGTTTTTCTTAACAAGTGGACTCGTATTCAAAATGTGTCTTTCTCCAGTAATTCATCAACGTTTTTGTGTATAACTGCTTCCCATTATAAAACTGTTATTTCTGTTTTTCACTCATCAAATATTTATGTAAAAGCATTATGAATACCATCTCAATTTAGTCTCTTCACTTGCTTACCCCTGATATGTTCTGAGAAGATCCCTATCCATGCGAAAGTGTATCTGTATATATTTCTGTATTTTCATGCATTTTAATTATAACGATAATTATTAGAATTTGTCTCCTATTTGACTCCAAAATAGCCCATGTATATGTTTAAATATGTTTGTGTTCTTTCTTACTTGTTGAATGTGTTTGTAGATCATTGAGTCAACCAAACTTTGAATTGAGAGTATTTACCTGCCTATTGCTTTCATTATCTTAACACAGTTGACTTATATTTGATTACAGATTGTATTTTCAGAATCTTAGTATAAATGTCTTATGTAACAAGATAACCGGGTGGGATATTTCGGATTAACAACAGAACACGTTTTGACGACACAGATATATGGTTTAATGTGGCGATTTATATGAGTAGTGGATTATGAAGATGTGTGCGTATTTAGAATCCAAATATTGGATCTATTTAACAAAAAACGCACAGTTTCAAAGATGGAAAAAATACACAAATAAATTTAGTTCAGTAACCCTAAAATACAGGATAAATGATTTCATAAATGATTCAATAATGGAAAGATGAATATAGTTCACTCAAATAGTAAACAATGTAAGTCTTTACACATAGTAAAAAAAAATGTATTCGCTCAGGTAGCGAAATGGTGTCACTAAACAAGAACGGATATACAATCTATCCTTCCAGTCCTGAATAATACACTGGGTCTTACTAACCCAAAATTAGCATACAGCTAAAAATACATGTGTGGAGATGCACTCCGTCACCCGTGCACCATATCCGCTCCACAGCTCCTCCGAATCAATTTCACAACCAATATAGACTCCGGACCCTCGGAATACTATGATCACTTGAAACATTAGACCCTCCGGACACTTGAAATATTAGACCCTCCGGACCCCCTGTCCTTTGACGGCTCTACAGCTGGGTCACCTTAGTCACTCTTGACATTCCGGACGCTAGACATTAGACGCTCCGGCACCTTAAACGCTCCGGACACACGGACGTTTCTACACTCTGACAACACCGGACACCCCGGATATTCCTACCATCAAAAACTCAGCCCTACAGCTAGAGTTGTGCGAATCCTTTTAGCAGGCCGCTTGCTGACAAAACCATTAGTATTGTAAAGGTCCTTTACATGTAGTAACGTATTTATACCTTTAGAATTTTCGTTATTCTTTATCAAAGGCACCTTGCACGTGTGGCACAGGACGAATCGTACTCACGATTTCGAAATACATAGACCATATTATAATCACCCTCGGGTATCGTTGTACAGAGAAAAAGAAACGAAACCCGAGTACATGTATTTAATTAACAACATTTACACCATTCCGTGGCATCTTAAATACTGTTATTTATTTTCTCTCCCATCATTTGTTTTCAGTTATTTTAATGACATCCATTGTAATCACGCATACGATTTTTAAAGAATTAGTGTGTGCATACTTCGACTTTTATAATAAAACAACGATATCTGAAGGAAATGTTTTGTTTTTTATGTTTAAATGGTTCAAAGATAGGATCTAAAATAGTTATCCAAGAATCAGAAATAAACGAGAACATACATATTCCCTTTACAACTTTAATACATTGTACTTTTATCCCTATCGATCTAAAATGAATAAAAACAAACAAATCGAATGTAAAAAGCGGTTAAACCTTGAATGAAAGTTCAGCTCTTAACACATCTCTCTGGAAAGCATTAATGAGAAAGAAACCTTTTCGCTTTGTACGAGACATTTTGTCTTCGCGCGTTAAGCAGACGATCTAAAGTTGCAAATATTTCAATAATAATACAAGATATTTAGTCTGGAAATATCACATCAATCCAAGTCATCAGGAATTACATATTCATTTAATTGATTGATAAACATTGATTCATTTCTAAAAAAGAGTACAGAAAAATGAATTGAGGAGAGATGATAATGTATTTTATTGAGATAGAAGAGGCTTAAATAACCCGTATACTACATAACCTGTAAACAATATATCAACGTCTAATCTGTAACGGCTAGCAATGTTCACAAAATACGTCTTTTCTGAATAATTATAATAAGACATAAATTCATTTAGTGATTACACATAATAAGATCAGTTCTGCAAAATATGTCTTTCTGTCGTGCCGGTCAGTCCCATTGTAAGGGACTCCTACTATTACTACGACGTTTTGGTCATAAAGTAACCGAAATAAGCAAATCCAACAAGTTTTGTAAAACTTAACACATCATTTAATTATGATAGTTATTAAATGAAAATGTAAAACGAACGAACGGTATTATCAAATGAATAATAAATGATTGCAAAACTTATATTCAAGTCCAAACAAAATCGAATGTTCCGAACAAATATTAAATCCTCGAATGTGCTTGTATGACAAAAGTACCGATGTAGCGAAATGGCATTATCCAGAACTCGATTGAAAATTTCGCAATAGTCCATGAATACTACTCTAGTGCGGTGAGGACATTGTATTTCAAATGAATAATCCAATCAAATGTTTCGTCACAAATAATATCCTAACGCAACTTTAAATTTGCCTGCGGACTGATGTTACAACAAGAAAATAAGAAACAAGACTGACTAAAATTGTTCAGCTCCACATACTTAACCGGGTGAAAACCAGTTTGCTACTGTCAGCTACGTGATACATTGCAAATATCCAACATCGTAAAAGAACCCACCTAGTCTAACCTATCCACTGAAAAAGAGGAACCTGCCAAACCGCACCAGCCAATGTGGTTTTGTTATTAATATTAGTATTAATCGTCGTAAACACCTACACCAACAACTAATTATAGATCACACGCAATGTACACTCTCAATATATTAAAATATATTTTATAACAGCATACAAAATGTAACGATTTAATATCTTGAATATAGATAATCATTAGGATTTACAGTCATGAAAAAATTATTCATAAATATAGATATAATCATGTACAAAGACTTACAAACAATACAGATATACATAATCATATAGACAGATACGCCTGCCTTTCTTTATGTATATTTAATTTGCATTGTTTAATAGATTAGTTTTGTTTTAATTTATAATGTAACATAGCATGTTGGACTTGACTTTTTTCAAAGTGACCTTAATCATTGATTTTTTTAATTCTGTAAACAACTAATACATAAAATAAATTGTGTCTAATTGAGCACCGTTTAGCTATTTGGATCATTATTTTTCCTGAATCAGAACATTGCCTTTACTATGACCTTTATATTATAAATAATTTTATATATAATTATATATAATTTAAAACAAAAAACATACTTTCTAATTATGATTAAGATTTTAATTTGTAAACATTAACACATTTGTAGAAGGTTAATTTCCATTAGGTAAATGTTATCTTTTAAAACACGTTCCGTGTGATCTGAGGTCAAGTAGAGGACTATATAATCTTGTCTTCTAGAAATTAATTAGTCATGCTTCAAGATCTTAATAGAATCTATTGAATTATTCATTGCTGTGTCCAAAACATAATTTGGGCTGGAATTTGACTATTCAATTTATTTAAATCAAGTGATTCTTCTCTCGAGATACAAAATGTACTACAAAAGTAACATTCATGGAAACAGCGATTTGAATTTTTAGTGAAATTTCAATTAAGGATTTAGTTCTTTGATTGTTACATTGTGATTCAAGAAAAGTATTCCGGGGCATCAGCATTATACGGTCCACCACAGTCACATTAACACTTTCAGCGTTGGATTTAATTTCTGATATCCAATTCAGCTTTCTTAAGAATTTTAATTATGAGGACTTGTGTTTGTAGTTCTAGCATTATTTGGGATTCAATTATCAATACCGTTCGTTCTTCTTCTTTATTTTCCCTGTGTATTCTAGGGAATTATACGATTTGCTGCTTCTCGGTCCTTTCTATTAACTATTTTAAGAGCACAGAGTAATTAAAAAAATTGGATGCTAGTTCTTGGGAAACGAATTTCTCCAAAACACGTCAGAAAACTTTGTTTGCGAAATTTAAATTCACATTGTTTCGGAATTTTCTAAGTCCCAGTCGTTATTTCACATTTAATTTTTAGAGAGATCAGCAACTTATTTCAATGTATTTAAACTGGAGATCTTTATTTCAAATCCTACTCAAGAACGGTTAGATTACTAGAAAAAGAAGGCATTGTTCCAGCTTATCAGCAAACATGAATCTTCTGAGGCAAAGGATTCATTAGGGAAGACGGTAATAATACTTTAGTCCAGTATTTGATGGGAAAATAATGTTTTGGATAAATGTGTTTTGGATTTTAGTAGCCAGTTTCCATTTAGCTCTTGCTCAAAAACTATAGAATTGAAATTAAAATACAAGAATGAAATAGAGATCAGAAAGTTTGAGCTTCAAGAAGGACAAATGCAACTGGATAAAAATTAAAGACAGAGAAAAAGATGATAGGCTAATACTAATACAGAAATGAAAAGAGGATGGCGGAAATACAGATGTAGAAAGAAAGCAATGGGAAAGAAAAGGAATGTTAATTTAGATTAAAGAAAATAGAGCATGCAAGAAAAGCAGACCCTCATTTTCCACACATATTCAAATTTTGATGTTTCTAAAAGTATTAGGTAGCACCCCTTCTTAAGGACAAAGATGAAGATAAATATTTCCTCATTTTGATGAACAAAAATGAAAATGTTTAAAGGCCCAGAGAGCATTGGATTCTCTTTTACAAAGTGAACTTTTTGTCAAAGCTCGTGACACATGCTCTTCCATGTCACCACGGCAAGTTCTGATTATGATCTGGTTAAGGAGTCTGTCTTGAAGGGTTATGAGTTGGTGCCTGAAGCTTATCGACAAACGTATTGGAAGTATAATGAAAGAAACTGGACGAACTCTTGCTGAATTTGCAAGAGACAAATATGGTTTGTTTGATTGGTGGTGCTTTGAAGTTGGTCGAGATTACAATAATATGAGACAGTTCATATTAGTCGAAGAGTGCTAGAGTCGGGTTTATGGTGAGGTTAAGACTCACCTTGATGAAAACAAGATTAAAACTTTAGAAAATACTGCTCGTCCAGCGACAAGTATTCCTTAGCTCATAACGTTTATCGTTTTCAGTAAGGTGATAAACTATTTCAGTCTAATGCAGGCACAACCAAATTTCAAATTGGCGCAAATGTTAGAAATTAAATGTCTGATAAGGCTGATCAGAAGTTCTTATCGCTTCCTTCGTGTACCTATGGCATGAAGAAAGGACACGTTTTTTTCCTGATTGCAACAAATTGAAATATATGCACCAGAATCAAGATAGACGTATTCCAAGTGCTCTTAGGTCTAAGTGGTCAAGGTCATGATCGTGTAATGAAATCACTATATTTGTTGTTTCAAACAAACCCTACTCTAATTTTATCAAGGTGAATTATGAACCATTCACGTAGAAGGGTTCCATACTACTCATAGGTGATATTGTTAATCCTACCGCTTCTACAATTGTAAGGAACACATGAGCTTCTCAGAGTCTTTTATTATCAGGTACTTTGCTTTTTTCTGAGAAGTCTTCTTCTAACGAGAGTGTTCTTATTCAGGGGGTCGAGTATGGGTTTGTTAATGTTCTTCTCCATGGTGAACATTTTTCATCAGACTTGATTTCATGACCCGTGACGGTCCAAATAGTGACGTATATACCCGTTGAGGGTGTCCATTTATCACAAGGCAACAAACTAGCTAGAAATAAGTTTATGGGTAATCCACTTGTAATTGACAAACCTTGTTTGGATCAGAAGGTCAATACTGATGAACAAATCCCTGATTTATACCCAGCTTGTGCAGTTGCTAGAGTGATAAGAAGGAACGCTATTGAGAGTGATGTTAATTAGAAAAGTATTATTTTAGCTGACACATGTATTTGTCAGGCTTTTGATGAGAGCACGTTTACTCTTCTTTTGAATCAGCCAAAGGGTATTGTTCACAGTGATCCTCATTTAACTGCTCATTATCTTTATTTAATCAGATTGACGAACGACAACCACTTATCCTGTTTGTTTCAGATGGCGTTTAGCTAAACAAAAGCCACATATTTTATTATGTTAATCTATGTGGTCCTTATCAGGAAATGGAGGGTATCTGAGGTACATTTTGGCGAATAATGGTCAGTGAACTGAAATTATAATTCCAAAAGTCATATGGAGAGGAAATTATTAGCTTAGCCCATGAAACTACATGGGCTGTTTATTTTGGGATCACTAAGACTGATAACTAGATATTGTATCTCTTTTATTGTGAGAAACGTAAAAGTGCTGTTGTTAAATTTTACTGTAGATCTTTTCATACTTTTCAAGTTGTAGGAAAACTCAATCAGAAGATATCTAAGGTTTACGTGCAACCTATTCATTCATTTGACGAACCTATAGGCATAATGATGGCCCATTACATAAGACCAAATCAGGCCACCAATACCTGTGAGACCTGTGCTTGAAAAAAGAAATTCAGTATCTGCTGGACAATGATTTCATAGAACCGAGTAAACGTGACAGGGGGTCACCATGTATTCTTGTAGATAATACTTTTCACATGTGCATAGACTATAGAAAGCTGAACACTGTAATCAAAACTGATTAATTTCCATTTTTAAGAACTCGATCAATTCATCTAAATAATTGGAAACACAAAAGAGTGTCACCTTTTTTCACCTTTCAGAGGATCCAGGCAAGTTCTACTGACGGAAATGGCAAATGAAATTTCGACATTTGTGGCTCCAGATGGACTTTATCAATATAAAGTTACGCCGTTTGGGATGCAATGTTCGTATTGTACTATACAAGGTTTAGTGAACATGAGTACGTCTGCTCTGGATACTTGTGACGCTTACATCGATGATTTGATCATCTAAAACGACACATGGAAAAATCACTTAGAGATAATGCAGACCTTTGAAGTGTATATTAGTTCAGCTCCTTCTCCGATTATTATGTTTAGCAATCACGACCCCTTGCTTGCATTGGCAAGATGAAAAGCAAACATTGAAGATTAATAAGGTGAAGTTTCATGTGGCAGGAATACAATATTGACATCAACACGTCCAGGGAAAAGGCAATTTATTACCAGATTAAAATAAATATTATATTGTTTCATGCATGTTGTGTGTCATTCTTAGGTATTCATCTGATGTAAATTTTGTATTAGATGTACATTTGACTAATATATACAATACAGTTTGGTTGCATAAATCTTTCTTCTTCTTGATGAGGCGAAGTGAAACTTGACCTTGTCAAAAATTAAGTTCAAGTCACGTAGAAACTGACCTGAATCATTGATCCTTTGTTATTCTGTAAACAACCAATACATAACTGAATAGTTTCTCAGTGAGTGTAGTTTACTTATTATTATTATTTTTGCTTGAGTCCATGACATTGTGTTCACAGGATCTTTATATTATAACTTTATAAACAGACTTTATAATGACTAAGATTATAATTTGTGACCATTAAGTAGTTTCTAGAAGGTTACTTTCCATTAGGTAATAGTTTTGTTAAGAATATTATATGTGTGATCTGAGGTAAAGTAGAGGTCTACATAGTATTGTTTCTCAATAAATTAATTATTCATGGTTTAAGATATTAGCATAATGAGTTGCATTATGCTAGTGTCGAGCAACTCATTTTCGCTATAATTTCATTTATACAAATTATTAAATCAAGTAGTTATTTTCTGGAAATACAAAGTGCTCTTGAAAACTAACATTCTTATAGACTTGCGTTTATAGTGAAATTTCAAATACGGATTTAATTCCTGGATTGTATTATTGTATTCCGACAAAATATGTTGGCGCATCAGCATCACACGAGCCACGACAGGTACATCAACACTTTCAACGTTGGGTTTAACTTGGATTTCCACTATGGTTTAATCAGTCCTTTAATTAGTAGGTCTTGTGTCTGAAATTCTATGATTATTTGGGTTTTAATTCTCAATACCGTAAGTTTATTTTGTTTTACTGATTGTAAGACCAATACGGGGATTTATTCAGATACATAACACCTCGCATTTCGTCCTAGTGTGCTTTCTTAACTAGTGAAAATGTGTTTGAGGAGAAGGAATGTCGGACAACTCTATCAGTTTAGAATCACAGGTTTTATAAAGATATATATTTTATAGCTGTGTAAAATTGTACAACCTTATTTGTATATTATCATAATTTGAAAGGTCTAGTTTTTGAATTGCTGTGCGTCAAATACACTTAGCTTCATTTTTAAAAACGTTGAATGTACCAATCTTGATACACCATACTGCTAGGTTAAAAGGCGTGCCATGTAACACAATCATTCGTTTATACAGTAGTTCATTACGATCAATGGATACAGTTTTCGTCAATTCATACTATTTAAACCTTCATTTAGCAGATTGCCTTTACCTCACTATGTATGATCGTGAACATATATTAGTCAATTATTAATTGTGTTAAAGTTCTTGCTGTAATTTCAACGTCATTTTTCAGCACCTGATAGGATATAAATGGCGGATTATATATCTGGCGTTGGAAGAACGCATAACAATGTGAGAAACAACCACCGACCCACGGAAATCTACTGGAAAGATTTCGCATATTAGTCAGCATGCTGTTATCGAATGCGGAAGCAGTAGCTTCATAATTCATGACATGTTTCACTCATTAGCTTTTGTTTCATGGATGTTCTAAAAACATATGTGTGCCAAAACTAGGAATTATACTATTTGATTACAAATTGAAAGGATAGGCTGTTCGGCTTTGAAAAAGAAAGTATAGTGTGGGTGGAGGAAGGCGCTTGACTCTGGAAAATTCAAATGGTCGTGCTTTAGAATCATCTAGAAGAAATACGATCTAAAATATTATATCGTGGGAAGTAGAGTACAAAAATTTTACCTCGTTGTGGTGGTGATCGGGCATTTAATTTGAAAATATTTTTGCTTTTCTAAGGCTGATTCAGATTGAATCATATGATGGTATGTATGGTAGAGTATTAAATGTTGCAAAAATGATTCGATAATGACATTTTATTGATGATGAGCAATATTTTATTTCAATCATACTGCGATAGGGAATTAGTTGAGGACAGCCGAATTGCAATATATATAAAGAACACGACTCATACGGCAAACACCAGTCCTTTCAAATACACCGGATCCAGTAAGGCATCGCTTGTGTCAGGATTGATTAAAATGTCAACCTTTGCTATGTCAAAGCTTGTTTGTTGTTACTGTTTGTCTTCTCTATGTTTTGTGTTTAGCTTTGGAACTGACTCAGTTAAAGTCAAAAACGATCAGGCTAGTGAGTGAGAAATTAGATTTGCAGTGTTCGTTGTTAGTTTATTGCATATACAATAAACTAAACATATACATGTGTTCGCTGTTCGTGTACTATATATATATATATATATATATATATATATATATATATATATATATATATATATATATATATATATATATATATATATATATATATATATATATATATATATATATATATATATATATATATATATATATAGATGGATAGATAGATAGATAGATAGGTAGATAATACACGAACCAAGTACTAAATATTTCTCCATATTTTCTATACACATAATAATAATTATTATAGTCAATTGCAGCAATAGAAACATTCTTTACTTTTAAACTTTTGTTTGCAATTTTATCCCCGAAAGAGATTTCACGTAGCGTATATCCAAATAATTCTGCTTTTGTACTTTCATCATTTTTCAACTTAGTTTGCTATACAGTATCTTTACTTAGGTCTGTTTGTATTCATTTATTTGTTGGCTCTTCTATTTTATCTTTATAATCAGAATACACGTGTTTTAATTTGACATCATGACTTCTACATAATCTACATTCTAGTTCGTCTTATATAGTATTTAATCTGCAGGGAACAGTAGTCAGCAAATGGAAGATCACGAACTGTAGTTTCTTCCTCTCATTTTGTCTTCTTATATTGATTATTTTGGATGTAATAAA
Source organism: Sinohyriopsis cumingii (assembly GCA_028554795.2). NCBI lineage: Eukaryota > Metazoa > Mollusca > Bivalvia > Unionida > Unionidae > Sinohyriopsis > Sinohyriopsis cumingii. The sequence continues at coordinate 31,590,272 of CM068839.1, forward strand.
GCACACTGAGTAGATGAAAAATATCCAGTCTTCCTCAACATTTTTGGTGTTTGTATCGATTGTATTAAGTTGGCCGCACACTTCTTCAACAACAGTTTCGCGTTCTCCTTTTTCAATTTGGCGCCATTAGGTTTCTTCGGGTACATGTTTGCCTAGTCGTAGTGTGCTAGGCTGAATCTGCACCTTTTCTAGCATATTATTAGTGCTTCGGTGAACCTTGTGATCCTAAAAAGGGCTGCTCAGTCACCCAAGGGACTACTGATGTCCACTTATGTTTCAGATAATTGAAAAGCGCACCAATGCCCTGAACTGCCCTTTTCCTGGTCTGAAGCTACAGCTCCCTGTGTATCCACACCTGTTGATTTGCCGCTCGCCCATCGCCATATAATTTGAAGGAATCTGATAATGTGAATATAAAAAGTAACGTGACTTGCGCGTACGTTTGGTGTAAGTGAGGGAAGGTTGCGAACAGTCAAGTCAAGTACGGCATCTAGTGTTACTGATAGTAATAATGGATGGTACTATCTGTGACTGCTGACCGAGAGTGTACAGCTACACCTAGCTACAATCTGGAAAGACCTTTCTAGTGGATTAGGCAACCGAACATATATGCTCATTCCATAGATGTGAAGTGAGATGCAAGAGCTGTGTCAACATCGGTGGGGGGGGGGGCATCAGCTCAGGTGCAGTATTAATATTTGGCAATTCACTGCATCCAGATCTGTTTCCAAACGTTTCGACATTGTCATGCCATGATCATCAGAGTCGATAATCCCAGTACCACTACAAACGTCTAATCTTTACATACATGAGTAAACTTATTGCAATTGATCCAACGTTATATCCTAAGGGACCTAAAGACAACAGTCCTGATTTCAGGTTCCAAATATTAATTAGATTAAATATGTTTTTCTCGGAAATGTCGACACAAGTGACGTATGAAAAGAATATAAAATTTAATTATTTTAATTGAATCAAGCTAGGATAGCAATAGTTCAGGAATGTTTACAGGCATAGTTGCTCATTTCACTTTAAGCGGGTTTAGAGCAATTTTAACGGAAACGCTCTTCAATAGAGAAGCTGATTTACCGAAAAATTTGAAAATATGATCAAATAGTGAAACATGCAGTCATTAAGATATGCATTATCGATGACATTATATGCAAAGCCACGAGTTGGAAAGAAAGTTATTTATCATAAACGGTTATAAGAGGTACACAGCATATAAAAAGCAATCAATACGAGTACGTTATTCTGAGAGCCAAATATATATTCGGCTGTCAATGCAGATTTATTCGCTGTAATTGTAACGTGATTTTTTCTTTAATTTTAATTTTATTTTCTTCATATCAGCTTCTAAACTACGTGTTTTATTTTTAAACTTCCCTATTGCGACAGTATATGTCGTCGATGATTGGGCATATCTTTCGCACAGTTTGTGATGGTTGTACAGCAATACATAATAATTTAAATGTCTCAATGTACGTTAAATCCTTTTTCCGTTCTTAGCTATCCTTATCTACAAAGATTTACTTGGCTATTCGTATTCCCACTCTGCTAAGTACCGTATAATTTATTTTCAATAATTAGTTTCAGGTTGTATTCTTATTTTTTAAATTTGTATCTTCCGAAGCTTTAAGCATTTGAGCATTAATATTTTTGTTACAAGACTACTGTTAGTTGCATCAACGTGTTGTACCATAATTACTAGATTGGCAGTGTTATTGATGAGGTTTAAATCACTTTTATTTGTATTGGCTATTGATGCAGACACTGTCTCTGTTTTAGTCTAGCTATTGAAAGGTAAACCATGCGGCGAACCCTGTGCAAAGAAAACTCAAAGGACCTCTTAAAAAATGTCATATTGCTATGCAAGAGGTATGATAATTAAATACCTTTATGATATTACGAGCGGAGTTCTCCTTAAATACTCAGAATCCACTGAGTTTGTCAAGATTGTCTCATGCTGACTGTATCATTGATAACTTTCTTAATGCATCACTGATAATGCATACTATGTGTGTGTTGCGTTTTGTCCATTTCTAAGCGTCGGACATCACTCCCACCCGCCATTGTTTAGATTGGCGTTCATATCTTTTATGGGTGTATACTTATTTGTTATACTGGGTATGAGTGTAAAAGCTTGTTCTTGTCCCTTTATTTTCACGCTGTTTTGATAAGCATTAAGGAATTCATCTGATGGTATCAACTCAGCAGGACCCGTAAAGTCAACAATAATGTAAACAAATTCGCATTCCGGATTTTATTGTGACTTCTTAGTTTCATATGATGCCTGAATTTCTCATGGACGGTTTAAGAACGAATTATCTTGCTTTTCTTAAACATGATATATCAAAGCTAGAAATATGATGTGAACCCGTAAATTAGTGATTTCAGACATCCTGTGCAGATTTGTTATTCGAGCCGTGTCACGCAGGATTGTGATATAATCAATGTGCAAAGCTGAAGAAGTACATTTTTCATCAAACGTTTCCTTTAACAATAAGTTAGAACTGATGGCTCTGTTCATTGCTGTAAGTTCGTTAAAAAAAAAAGATTTCTTATTTTATATTAATGTGTAAAATAGTTTAATTTTGATAGGGACTATTTCAATCCACGTTACGAATGATTGTTTGGTGTCATTATTAGGTACCTCTAAACTGTGATACCATAAACTATTAGTGTGCATCAGACATGCACAACATTATTTCTTTACATAAACTTAATCAAACAGTAAAAGAGCACCGTCACAATTTAAAAATATCAACCAGGATCATCATTGTACAATATTATTACTCAGAAATATAACACCAGAACAACCACTGGAAGTATAAATACCTAGTCTGGGAAAAATGTATAGTTTTTTTTAAAGTGTTTGATCCCAAACCACTTTACTACTAAACTCAAGGATTGTTTCTGAAAATATAGTACCAAAACATGGCAATTCATACATGTGTCAACCAATACTTATTAATGGTGCTAGTAAAAATGCTAAGGACGAACGAAAGGAAGTAATATCTGTCAGTTTGGGGACAAATATAACACTGCAAACAACATGAATTAGCATTATGGTCTGAAACTTGAATGCGTAATGTTCTGGAGACAATGTAAATTTAACATTATTCTATGGGCTTGATATTAATTTGACACTCTGCTACAAGCGGATTGGTAATATTAAAAGGCACAAAGGTTTCACAAAACTCCTGGTGCAATGGACTTGAATACAAAATTATCATATGTGACATGGGGAAAATAATGTTAAGCTGCACTTAGTGACAGACAAGAACCTGCAGTCACATAGCAAGCCGCTGTTTCAATTAACCAAAAAGCTACTGACCAGCACCTACAATTACTAAACACCTAGAATATGAATGTTAACACGTACATACAAATATATTGTCACCAGTGTAAAGATTGGGGTGCCTACAGTATATGTACAAACACTACATCAGAATATAACACAGAATGGATGGAGTGCTCACCCACTATACATAGAAAACATCTATGAGGGATTAGTGACTAGTTGTTAAAGACAAACGATATCCAAATGCTCCTGGCGTATACTGATTAATATATCACTATTTTTGTAGAGGAGTGGGTAACTTTGGTTTTAGCCCAGAAAAGGGTTTTCTGTTGGTCAGATTTGCCTTTGCCAATCATATCGCTCAATCGGTATGTGCTCTCCCCTTCATTTACCCTCTGATCGACATTATTCTAGTTTTGGCTGAAGCGATGTTGCAACTATTCACCTCCCTTTTGTCATTATCTTTAAGTTTCATTTATCCTACTTCATCACTTCTCTAATTAGCTCACTTAATGTTATTTTCTTTAGTCACCTAATTAAGGGTGTACTGCACTCGTATCATCCACTAATTAGCAGTTTATGCCAACTCGAAAAATAACCAAGAATGTCACAAGAAGCAAGCTCGCATCCATATATAGTCGACGGACGGATGAAAAGTAATTGCGCGGTTTCACCGACCAAACAACGTGTGTGACACATTTTAGCCATGGTATGATTTGTATCACCCAATTAACATGCTGCTAACTTTCAGAGTCAACGCGTGCTCTGAAACGTTTGTTTCATACAAACCCATTGGCAAACACACTCACAGACCATCAAAGAGATACAAAAGTAGAGGATGGCGGTTTAAATTTTAGTTCTTATGGAAGACAATGGCATACAATCACACTCAAAGACCCTGTTCCACTTCCGCCATTGGTTTATCGTTTTGGTAGATTCTTTCCAAAGCTTGTTATAAATGTAGGTTATATTGAGGAAATTCCATATTAGGAAAAAGATCCACTTATTGAATTCATTTATGAAAGTACATGACCGTATATACGTGACCATATTTACCTTGATAGCTGCTTTGAAACGTCTTTCGTTGATCCTGGAACACATTTGCCTACTTTGTCTACTTTGTTAAATCTAGAATAATAGGGTGTGAAGGAAAACATTTTACATTGTTTCAGTAACATTTTTCGAAAAATCAAAAGATAGGGAGAAAGTGAGAAAGAATGTTAAAGAATGATTTTGTAAAACACAAGCTAATGCCATCTTTTTCTAAATCAGCTTTTTTGTTAAGCATTCGTTTATTCAAGAAATATTTTGTCAAAAAAGTTATAATCAAGGTTCCAGTTTCTATGCTATTTATTCAGGAATTATGCATGGTACATTGCGTTTCTTAAGAATCAGAACAGTATAAATTCTGAGACTTCTAGCTCTGCACACATCATGTTTTCTATTTGATGAATCTATCTAAAGTATACCATTTTGTCATGTATATGCTATTATAATTTCAGGTTTGAAGTATACTTCGTTTTTAAAAGAAAAAGAGAATGACAGGTGATCTCATTAAAAGTCTGTTCCTATCATTTGGATAAGAAAGGAACGCATTACAAGTGTGTCTGAAAAGGTAAAACAATTTTTCTTTGTAACAAATAATTTTTGTCTGATGAAACCAGCCAATATCAAGCCTGGGGTAGTACATGCAATTGTAATGTTGTGTTGTCTTTGAAGTCATTCATTAAAGAGACAATGATGCCATTGTAATCATTGAACTTCTAGTATGTTTCATCAAGTTTCAGTTGGAAATAATTGCCATTATTAATTAAATTGATCAACTTTGCTAGAATCAGAACTCGTATCTAAATGTTTACATTATATAGATATGAGTCATTGACCATATTATCCACAACCTAGTTTTCGGCCACATGCTGTCAGATGTAAAATAAGCTTAGTAACTGGAAAATTAAGTTTATTTAGATCTATATCTTATTTTGTATTTTTGTTGACTTTTAAACATGTTATAGGCATAAAAGAACACGCAAACCAAGGAGAGAATGTGATTGGTGCATTATGTAATAGATGTTATTTATGTCAAGGTTAACAAACTTATGAGTTTGTTAATTATATGGTTATATTCCATACAATTATCAATTAATGATTGACTTTTTGTATATTCTATTTACAATATTACTTGGAGATTTTATTGTCTCTTCGCTTCAACATGTCGCTATAGTATCTCTGACATAAATTCTGCCCACCATAATGGTTGACAACAGAGGAGACAGGGTGGAACTTCCTTGCAAAGTATTTGAATCGTATTGCCATGTACCAATCGGGGCAAGCTCCAAAGATCCGTTGATGGATAGTAAAACTTGTGGGTTTACATACGGTGTAGAGAAATTGCCATGGAGTTTAAAATGGTTAAATCTTGTGTTAGCGTCAAAATTTAATTTTCCACAGCTTTCTTGTGTGGATGACGCACATCGTAGTAGCATGCATACTTGCAAATAATATGGGCCACGATATTTATGTATTCCGTTAAAAACTCCGAGAGCATACATTTCTGCACTATATTGTCTTTCATACTCCAGATAGCAGCATAAACCCTGTTGACACACCTGTTCGGTACCGTTTTCTGCACCGATGATTACAAAATTATGCCAGTCACGGAAACTGGTAGATTTGAACTCATTTGATGTTATACGATGATTTTCTCTTATTCCTGGGGATAGGGGGTGGTGTTCGTTTGAAGTAGTTGAACCTACTGTAGGACGTATCACAGGAACGTCAGCGACCAGTAATTTTCCGTCATCCTGTGTTCTACTGTAGTAAAAACTTTTTGGTCCAATCGGCGTGTAAATGCCACTACCCTGAAATCTTTCTTGTGGTCGGTGAAGATTTGCAGCCAAGAAATTTACTTTATTTGCGACAGCAAAGGATGAATGGTACCCTATTGCAGAGAAGAATGGCAAAGCGTCCATCCATGCCGTGGGAAAAGCAATATCAGTAATGTTATGCTCCTGAAGAAGTGGAATGGCTGGTTCATGAAAAAGTATATCAAAGCAGGTAAATAAACCAAAGCGACCAAAATCAGTATCAAAGTAGATGTACTCGGGATTGACAGGCGCATCATACTGGCATTCGTAATAAAGATTTTGTTTATGATACCTAGCAATAAGCTTTCCCGATCTATCAAAAGCAATGTCTGTATTGTATTGATACTGGCCATCTGGTGGACAGTTAGGGTCATCTTTTACACAAGGCTGTGCGTCTCCTATGTTCGCCACTAAATAAATAGAATGTCTCTTTGCTAGGCAACTTAGAAATACTTGAACATCTGAGTCATTATACCTTCCGGGTTCGTCGCACGGTGTCCAGCTTTCAGACTTGGGATCAGGGATATATTCGAGATACGGGGCGACAGTATATCTACTTTTAAATTTGTATCCATGTATTCCATCTTCAGGGAAGACAAGAATATCAGCACCCTGGAAAAGAATATATTATTATGTATTTGAAATTTGGACACCAAACCTGGATCAGATCTTAGAATCGAGCTATAATGTCTACTAACAGATGTTGTTGTATGTTATCTGATATGACAGATCAGAGAAATTTAAATAAAATGAGAAGATCGCATTATTATGTAAATTCAAAGGAAAATTAGCTTAGTCTATTTAAATAGGTCATTATGAAATTCATTATATGTTTGGTTTGTTGTTGCATTGCACAGCTACACACATAGGCTATTTGGTGCAAAGGAGGGACGCCGAGTGATCGAGTGGTCTAAAGAGCTCACCGTTACGGATCACTGGCATCTCACCTCTGTCTTCATGGCTTGGGTCCCGGGTTCGACCAATGTGGGTATGTGAGAAAGCTTGACAGTAGCTTCTCGTGGGTCGGTGGTTCTTTTCGCTGTTTTCTCGGATTCTTCCTCCACCATTTGTATTGGACGCCATGTTTGGCCTATCTTGTGCTGAAAAATAGCATTAAATTTACAACAACAACAACAACAAAGGACAATCGAGAGCTATATATGTTTTAGACAAAGGGCATTCAACGTCAACTGATGAGCGGATGATCCGATGGTAGGTTTTGAACCTGCATACTTTCTATCATGTATCCGGTACACTAATCAATGAGCCACTGTGGATCTTACTTCTAATTACCCATTATGACATACAGGATATGTTTCAAGTTACCTAGGCTGCACAATGAATGTTGTATTTATTAAAGATTGACAAGCAGTTTACTAAAGCCGGAGCAAATTGATTGCATTTTATAAGATATAGATTTGTTTTCCAATAATTTGATATTTTGGAACATATGTTGAAAGAATTAAAGTTAAGCAATATCGAGAAGAATGTGTTTGTAAAACACATCTCAAAATACTTACCATCTCCACCCCAAAGGTCGTGCCCCTTGGGAGAATGTCTGAGGGGAAGAACTACCTTAAAGACCAAAGTTAGTTGTGAGCATGCATTTTTCTCTCCATACAACAACTTATGTACATGGGTATATGGTTGGCATCTCAGTAGTTTGCAAGTTCTGACTCAGATAATTATTCCCGTAGGGAGAGTGCATGTGTGTGTGTATATATCATCATCATCATCATTGGCGACTCAGTCTCGAAAGACCATGCGAATTGCGACCTTGGGGTGTTGTTTGTCTCTGTTGGCATCGTCTGTTGTGGCTGTGCAATCCTATACGTGAGTGACAGTCCCTATTGCAGTTGGTGCAGACATACTGGGAAGTATGTATTACTGTGGTTGCTGCCGCTTTCTTCTTTCTCTTACGTTTCTCTGTCACCAACTGGCCTCTCCTCGCATCAGCGACTTATATGCCATTGTTTACCGTTAGTCTCCAGGTGTATCGGTCCTCGGCCAGCTCTTCCCAGCCATCGGGTGAAACATTGCATGTCTTCATGTCCCTCTTGCATACATCCTTGAAACGGAGTGAGGGGCGTCCGACTCTTCTCATGAAAGTGGCCAGTTGTCCATATAGTATGTCCTTTGGCAGCCTTCCATCCTCCATGCGTCGGACGTGCCCTAACCATCGAAGGCGGCGTTTGCTCAGCAGGGAGTACATGCTGGGGGTACTTGCACGCTGCAGGATCTCGCTGTGTGCAACACGGTCTTTCCAGCTGATTTTCAGGATGCGTTTTAGGCACCGTATATGGAAGGAGTTGAGCCGGCGTTCTTGCCTCATGTAGGTACTCCAGGTTTCACTTCCATATAGAAGGGTGCTGAGAACGCAGGGCTGGTAGACTCGGACCTTGGTGTGCTCTGTCAACGCCTTGTTTTCCCACACCCTTTTCGTTAATCGAGCCATGATGGTGTTTGCCTTTCTAAGCCTTCTGTCCGTCTCCATATCAGTCTAGAGAGTGTTGCTCATGGTTGACCCTAGGTAATTAAAGTTGTTGACTGCTTCCAGGGTGACACCGTTGATTTTCATGAAAGGGACAATGGAGGTATCTTGCACGCTGACATTTGTTTTTTCCAAGCTGATGGTGAGACCAAACTGCATGCAGGCATCAGCAAAACGGTATCCCAGTCTCTGGAGGGCTTCCTCAGTGTGGGTCACAAGACTTGCGTCATCTGCAAAAAGCATCTCCCAGATGAGCACAGCTCTCACTTTGATCTTTGAGCGCGGTCGTGCCAGGTTGAACAGCCTCCCGTCGGACCTGGTGTGTAGGTATATGCCATTGGTGGACGTGTCGAAGGCGTAGGACAGGAGCATGGAGAAGAAGAACCCAAAAAGTATTGGTGCAAGCACGCAGCCCTGCTTCACGCCGCTGTTAATTGGGAAGGAGGTTTAGGTGGATCCTTCATACAGGATTGTTCCCTTCATATCTGCATGGAAAGAGATTATCATGCTGAGGAGTTTTGGGGGGCAACCGATCTTACTCAGAAGTTCAAAAAGGCCCTTCCTGCTGACCAGGTCAAAGGCCTTGGTGAGGTCGATGAACATCATGTAGAGTGGTTGACCTTGCTCTCTGCTCTTCTCTTGGAGTTGTCGTAGGGAGAAGATCATGTCTGTCGTCGACCTGCCTGCTCTGAAGCCACACTGTGATTCCGGGTACACACGATCCGCTAGCAACCGCAGCCTTTACCAACGATACTCAAGAGCGAGATCCCTCTGTAATTATTACAGTCACTGCGGTCGCCCTTGTTTTTGTAAAGGGTCACAATGGTGGCATCGCGCATGTCTTGGGGAACTACTCCTTCCTCCCAGCAGAGCCAATGTAGCTGGTGCAGTGGTTTAATCAATGTTGGTTTTTCACGTTTGATGGCTTCGGGCGGGATGCTGTCACTACCTGGTGCTTTGTCGTTTGGAAGGTAGTCGATTGCTTTGCTGAGCTCCTCTAAGGTTGGCACTTTGTCGAGTTCTTCCATGGTGGGCAGATTCTTTATGCAGCTGAGAGCTGCATCGATGACTGATGTTTCTCGGGAGTATAGCTCTGAGTAGTGCTCTACCCATCTGGACATCTGTTGACCACGGTCTGTGATCTTCTCTCCCGTCAGTGATTTCAGTGGAGCGTCCCATTTCACTGTAGGGCCTAGAGCCTTCTTGATGCCACTGTACATACCTTGGATGTTTCCTGACTCGGCACTGCGCTGGATCCCTTCACACAGTTGTTGTCAGTAGTCGTTCGCACACTGTCTAGCAATGCGTTGGGTGTTACTTCGGGCACTTCTGAGAGCAGCAAGCGTCCGTTCATTAGGTCATTTTTTGTAAGCTATGAAGGATTTTCGTTTCTCCTCGATTTGTGGTTCCATCCTTGATAGGTGTGCGCTGAACCAGTCCTGGCTGGGTCGTTCCTTCTTCCCAAACGTTGACATAGCTGTACTGTAGATAGCACCCTTCATGGCGTTCCACTTGGATGTAGCGTCGTGCTCCGGCAGTTCCTGTAGAGCATCGTCCAGGGCGGACACATACTCCTCCACCTTGGCAGGGACTGACATCTGCGCAGTGTTTATGCGAGGACGTTCTTTTGGTTTTGAGAAGTGTAGCGTGTGTGGCTGTAGTCGCACTCTTCTGCTCACGAGGGCATGGTCGGAGTCGCAGTCTGCACTGTGGTAGGTCCTGGTGGAGAGGACGCTGTTAAGGGCAGAGCGCCTGGTGATGACCAAGTCGAGGTGGTGCCAGTGATGAGATCTGGGGTGTTTCCATGACACTTTGTGTTGTGGCTTACACTTGAAGAAGGTGCTTGTGTCGCACAGGCCATGGTAGGTGCATAGCTCCAGCAGTCTCTGACCGTTTTCGTTGGTCTTTCCAGTGCCATGATGCCATGATATATATATATATATATATATATATATATATATATATATATATATATATATATATATATATATATATATATATATATATATACTAGTAGTAGTAGTTATAGTAGGTTGGCGCGCTTAGGATTGACCAGGACGCCAAAGGATGTTGCAGGTATAAATCGTTCTTACCATATGCAGATTTATAGTTATGGTGACAGGGTGTGAATCCCAATACTATAAAGGTTCTGATCCAGGCATTTGTCACGTAGTAGGGACAACTACCGGGTCAATTATATTGATACATCTGTCTTTTAATGCCCAGGGATCAAAATGGACTAACGGTGCATAGTGAATTTAGAGACGTCGCGCATTTACGTGCCACTGCGCAGATACATACACACTGCATAACTCCGTCCCCAAGTTTATTTAATCACTAGAACAACAATTTGAAGGTCGAGATATGGATATGGTAGATAGCGGTGGATCTTGTTCAAAATAATAATATCGTGTTTTTGTCTTTTATTATAGGGTGTCTCCGCATGCATCTAAAACTTGAACCTCCCTATACTTTTCAAAACATTTATTCACTATATATCTTCCAGTGAGTTGTACAGTTGGGTCATAAACTAATATAGAAGTTACACTTAAGAGACTGCATTTATTAGTCATCGAACGCGTCAAAGATGCGTTTTGTTTTCGCAAAAGTTCAGTTCCTTTATCTACCCCAAATATTTAAAGAAATAGGTTCGATGTACACACAAAAATGTGCTCATGTTTTATTCCCAGCTGTAAGAATAAGTAAAATAACAAGATTATTCGTATAAATCTCATATATATTTATAATACAAAAAATAATGCTATGGTACAGGGTAGATAATTTTTAATTCGTAGTCAACAGAGATTCGAACCCAGGTCCGCGGGCAAACGGTACCCATCGATTTGAATGCACGTACCAGTCAATATTCAGTCACGACCATGCACAAATCACCTACAATAATGCATGACGACGTAGTAATTGATTATCATGTCTACACAGTCATTCCAGATTCCTATAAAAGAAATCAATGTACATATTATTAATTATAGAAAATTACAAATATACACCAAACGGAAAGTGCTATCCCTGGATTATTAACTAGAATGCTTGATACTACTGGGCAGAATTATTATTTAATACAAATATTAATATCATCCAGTCAGCGAATTATATATATATATATATATATATATATATATATATATATATATATATATATATATATATATATATATATATATATATATATATATATATATATATATATATATATATTGAATTGCTACCAACCTGTTCCGCTGCTATAGAGGCCTGTGTCTCATAGACATGAAGATTGATCATCATATTGTGCAGAGCCTCTTCCCTTGAAACATTTGCACCCGGATTAGGAGGTAGGATGACCGCATGCTCATAAACAGCAGCTCTATATGTTTGTCTGTCTGCTCTGATCAATGGAAAGAAGTGGCTCAAAGATACAACCCATGAATAAACGGCGTTAGTTATCAACATGATGACGGTGAGCGTTAAAGTAGTAAGGGGTAGAACACCTCCGCTGCTTATATAACCAGCAAGTAGGCCGTATATTGATCATGTTTGTTTTGTACAGAAACGCGATATACTTTAATCAACATCCTCTGTTTCAAGGACGTTATCACAAGTATGCACTCGTTCAAAGGCTCTTCTGCCCCAATTCAAAGTCTGGAAAAGAGTGATAAACTACCACAAAAATAGTTTTATCAGTATCATGAATTTCGTCCACCATAAATGTAGTTTGTTTCTTCTCTGGAAATGCTCACAGTATACATCGTCTTCACTTGCAATATCAAACGAAATAGAGATATGAAAATAAAGGAAAGAAAAAAATCTAGAAACAACAAATGAACTACTATTTTATTTTTTTATCATCAACCACTTTAAGTCATTTCAAGAAAACAGAAATTATACTGTATTTGACTTATTATACTACATTTAAAAGTTATAGTGGAAATAGTGCATGTAGAAAGTGCCTAGTTCACTTTAAGTTTGAAAACGTGCCACATGATGCGTAAAAATCTCATTATAATCATTATAATGTTTCAAACACGTACACGATATTGAAGGCCGTGTATTGATCATGTTTGTTTTGTACAGAAACGCGATATACTTTAATCAACATCCTCTGTTTCAAGGACGTTATCACAAGTATGCACTCGTTCAAAGGCTCTTCTGCCCCAATTCAAAGTCTGGAAAAGAGTGATAAACTACCACAAAAATAGTTTTATCAGTATCATGAATTTCGTCCACCATAAATGTAGTTTGTTTCTTCTCTGGAAATGCTCACAGTATACATCGTCTTCACTTGCAATATCAAACGAAATAGAGATATGAAAATAAAGGAAAGAAAAAAATCTAGAAACAACAAATGAACTACTATTTTATTTTTTTATCATCAACCACTTTAAGTCATTTCAAGAAAACAGAAATTATACTGTATTTGACTTATTATACTACATTTAAAAGTTATAGTGGAAATAGTGCATGTAGAAAGTGCCTAGTTCACTTTAAGTTTGAAAACGTGCCACATGATGCGTAAAAATCTCATTATAATCATTATAATGTTTCAAACACGTAGACGATATTGAAGGCCGTATATTGATCATGTTTGTTTTGTACAGAAACGCGATAAACTTTAATCAACATCCTCTGTTTCAAGGACGTTATCACAAGTATGCACTCGTTCAAAGGCTCTTCTGCCCCAATTCAAAGTCTGGAAAAGAGTGATAAACTACCACAAAAATAGTTTTATCAGTATCATGAATTTCGTCCACCATAAATGTAGTTTGTTTCTTCTCTGGAAATGCTCACAGTATACATCGTCTTCACTTGCAATATCAAACGAAATAGAGATATGAAAATAAAGGAAAGAAAAAAATCTAGAAACAACAAATGAACTACTATTTTATTTTTTTATCATCAACCACTTTAAGTCATTTCAAGAAAACAGAAATTATACTGTATTTGACTTATTATACTACATTTAAAAGTTATAGTGGAAATAGTGCATGTAGAAAGTGCCTAGTTCACTTTAAGTTTGAAAACGTGCCACATGATGCGTAAAAATCTCATTATAATCATTATAATGTTTCAAACACGTACACGATATTGAAGAAAATATCAGCTGCAAAAAAGTTTGTTATGCTTATCTCAATGCTAACTAGAATAATACACTGTTTCAAAACATAACCCTTGAAATTAAGCTAGTTGAAATACACATAGATGATTATTTAAAAAAATTGTCTTTACACTAACAATTTCATATATTTTCTAGCGGACTGTTAAACTTTATGATAAATTAAGTAGAACAGCTATCGCCTCTAAAATACCCTTACACACAGTATTCAAAACAACCTACCATCCCAAACAGACAAATTATGATGCAAAAGAAGGATATAAACAATATTTAATCCCCTTATAAATAAAAATGCTATCCATTTCTTCTTACCACCCTATGAATCTTGTTATAGATAAAGTAAACACTACACCCCTCTATAATGATCATACCGCCACCCGTAAATGATCTTGTCAAACAAAATTCATTTCCATAAACAGGGCAGGATAGTAGTGAAGGGGGATAGTATAGGGTCTATGGGACTTATCATTAAAAATACCCTTGGGAACATATAGGGTCTATGTAAATTTAACATGGAGAAAAATCGTGGGAACATATAGGGTCTATGGGAATTAACATGGCCAAAAATCGTGGGACAATATAGGGTCTATGTAAATTTAACATGGCCAAAAATCGTGGGACAATATATGGTCTATGTAAAATTGAAACAGGGAGGGTCTCTATTTTTTTGTATTTTTAAAAAAAAATAAAAAAAAAATAAAAAATAAAATAAAATAAAAAAAGGGGTAGGCAATTCAAAGGCTATCTCTTTTCGAGAAATATGGCTGGCCCTGAAAAGGGCCTTTGGGTTTTCTTCTTTTTCTTCTAATTTCTTCTTTTTCTCCACCAAGTTCTTATTTTATCTCCTACACTCTTCTTCCCTTTCTTTTTTTTCTTCTCCTCCTCTTCTTTCTTCTCTTCCTCGTCTTCTTTCTTCCTCTTTTCATTTTCTTCTTCTTTTTCAATTTTTTCGTTCCATTTGCTTATTCTTATTCTTTCCTCTTCATCCTCCTTCTCCTCCTTTATCTCTTTCATCACACCACTAATCTTGTCCTTTGCTTTTCTTAAGTTATTAATTTCCATCTTTACACGATGGGGACTATAGGAATAATGGTCTTCAACCAGTCTTATTAGCATCTGTTCCATTATTCCTAAGTTGTCTAAAACGTCTTGCAAGGTTTGTATTTTGTCCATTTGGTTTGACGCCATCTTCTTTTTATTCTTTGCAGAATGGTTTGAATGACGAACACTGTGGGTTCTTATAGTGAAAGCGCGTACGTGAAGGAAAACATCCCCCTAAAACATAAAATGGATCTTACCTAGATCATGACCCAACAACGGACGTGAAGGAAAACATCCCCCTACTTTCTCGTTTCATATAATATAACCCTAACCATACTCTCTACATACACTAAGAATTAATAAATAAACCCTTAATCTACTATTCACACTAACTTACTTCAGCATTTACAAACACAAACACACAAACACACACTTGCACTATTCATAAAGAGTTAGTGTTTATTTTCACACTACTCTACCTACACACATTGGCAAATCGATCGTTATTTCTTTTCTAGAGTATTGGGTAGCCCTTAAAAGGGCTGTTTTTTTTGAACTCCTGATGCACCTATCTAATGGTTGCACCTTCCTGGCCTGGCGCCACACACGCATCTTCTTCCCCAGTCTTCTTTCACCTTTCTTCTGGGGAGCGCAGAGGGAGGATGATTCGCTTCAACACCCCAATCCTCTGTCTCGGGAATATTGAACGACATCCTCTCTTCTCTTTTCTTTTCCTCTTCTTCCCTCTCTCTTCTCTCCTCCTCTTCTTTTTTCATTCTTGCTTCTTCTATGATAGCCTCCGCTGATAGTTCGTTTACTATGCGCCTGGCATATTCCAGGTGCATCTGGAGTTCTAACAGTTTCACTATTCTGCTATTCATTCTTGTGTTGATCAATCAACAAGGGTAGCTGGACTGCCCAGCGAGTTTCAATTTATACTGAAAGCGCGGACGTGATGGAAAACATCCCCCTAAAAACATAAGATTCATCTTACCTAGATCATGACCAAAAAAAACAACAACGCGCGGACCTAAAAGAAACACTCACTCACTTTTTATGCTACCCATCACTATTATAAATTTTTTTATAAATCACTTCAATAGACTATCCACATACGCAAAGCAATCCAATCTAACCCTTAATATACACCTCTAACAGCCAAAAAAACAAACATCATTTTAATCTACTATCCATACCAACTTACTTGAGCACTTACAAACACAATCACACAAACACATACACTTCCACTATTAATAAAGAGTTAGTGTTTATTTTCACACTACTCTACCTACACACATTGGCAAATCGATAGTTATTTCTTTTCTAGAGTATTGGGTAGCCCTGAAAAGGGCTGTTTTTTTGTTTGCTATGGCATTCTTTTTTAGTTTCTAAGAATGCGATGTCCTCTGAGGATAGACTTTCTGGCAATAGGTCTGCTTCTTCGGAAAGAGAAGAAGAACTCTTTGGTGTCGATACGGCAATCGACAAAGCCTCTGTCAGCTTCAGGTTGTTGCTGTTGTTGTTGTTGTTGCTGCTGTTGCTGCTGTTGCTGCTGTTGCTGCTGTCTCTGAAGTCTGTACTTCTCTGTCCATTCTTCTTTTTCCCTGTTCATTTCTTCTCTGAAGAGCTCTTCTATCAGGTCTTCAGTGATTTTTAACATTCTCACATTCTCTATTTCTTCTGGCTTCGGTATCAGACTGTGTCTGACCCTATGCAGATTCACGTAGGCTTCGTTGAGCTTAGCTAGTTTGGAGCACATCTTCTTAGGAGGATGAGTCGACAATGGATGGTTAGACTGGGAACAACCCCGGTTCTTAAAGTCAAAGCGCGGACGTGAAGGAAAACATCCCCACACGTTTTTTCGAGCCGCAACGTTCATGAGAGGGATAGTAAGAAATGAAAGAGCATCAATCCAACATTCTTATAGCTAAACAAAAGACAAAAGCATTTTTTCAAAACACAACATTTTTTATTCAAAAATCACTTAACACTAAACAACAACTCTAACATTTTTAACAATAATCCAACACTATAACATCAAACAATTTTTTTCAAATCACAAACATTTTTTCTCAATGCACAATCTACTTTAAACAGGGCTGACAACGTTGTGAATGAAATTGTGATTTCCACTGTTGGAAATCATTAGGCCATTGATGGACACTACGTTTCCTAGCTTGAGACAAATGATAAGCATAATGGTCACAAAACCATCGATCTACTTTCACATCGTTTCTTGAAGAAGAACGAGGATCGAAATGAGTCACTAAATGTTCTAAGGAATAGCCCAGGCTGCGATGATGCAGAAAATACACACAGTACTGTCCACACACCAAGGAATCTGTGCCTTGTAATTTCACATTATTGAATCGGGTGGTCTGAGCATTTCTTCTCATAAAGTCAATGATATCGTCTTCCAAAGGGGGCAATCCGTACGAATCGAAATATTCCACACATCCTTCTTGAGGAAAGTAGACGGCTACCCAGTGGGTTCCTGGGAGATGACTGTCGTCCGTGTTGATCACGTAAGCTTGATGGTCTTTAGGTTTGCGATGAGGGAGTTCATCTTTAGCACAGACGACAGGATTCCAAGAAGCCGTATACGAACTGTGGTTCAAAAGGTAATAAAGTTCCCAGGTATCCATTGTTTTGTGTTTTTTTCTTCTTCTTCTTCACAGGTAATAATAAGTCGTCAATTCGATCCTGACTTTTTGCTTGAAAATGTCTGACGAATAAACGGTTATTCGTTCTGTTTCCTCACTCTGATTCAGGAGAGCTTCGATACGATGGATCTCTTGAGTGGTTAATGGTGGACAAGAATGTTCACGCAAGTCTTTATACCACTGGTGCAACACGTCTTTGATCGAGATGAGACTCCAAGCTTCGTCCAGATACTCGTCCAATTTTTCTTCTTGACTCAACATCAGGCATTTATCGTGTTGAATTTGACTGGGATGATCGTTTTGACATCCATAACAATTTTTCTTGATCAATTCCGTCATTTTGTCGACCAAGTGTTTGGCAAAACAGGAGACTAAATGGGCTTCTTGTTCTGGCCATCTCGACTTCATCATGATCACTTCTTCTTTTTCCACGGTCTCCTCACATTTCATCTCCAAAGTCTCTCCACTAGGTAAAGAGGGACAACAGTCTTCCATGGTTTCTAGTAATCTAGGATAACTTCTCTCAAACTGTTGATTTCTATGGTATTATCGAATTCTGCATACAGGATGACGTTCACTGTCTCTGTCAGTTTATCTGCAAACTGAAGTTCCACACGAATCTGGCCGGATTTTATAGGGTGGAAATGTCCCTCGTCGCTGCCTTGGTCTGGAGTAAAATCGAAAGCCCACAAAGCATAGCCTCCTGCATAGTCGTCGTACGTAATGCCGTGACTGGTGTTGGTTCCTAACTAGCCCGTGGCTTCGTACAAGGACAAGTACGATCTCAAGTAATTGTTCTTCTCAAAGTCGGGTTCGAAAGGTCTGGTACACAAGGTCTTGCCATCGCGACTGACTTCGATTTTCTTCACCTTGAAGTGTTGAAAGTTGAAAGGATTTTCATCGAAGGCTCCGTTGAAGGCTGAATTCTCGACCATACCAAGGATTAAACGTTTGGGTAACTGTCCTTGAAACAGATGATCTTCGATCATGGAATGATGGTTAGCGGGAATGGTGAACGTTTTCACTTCCACGCGTCGGATGGGATACTTGGCGGTCGTTCTGCTCAACGTTTGACTGATGTCGTTACCTACTTTAGGTAACACTTCCACGCGTCGTACGTAGAGTTTGGCCTCCTCGATTTTGCTTTTGGGATTGCCACCAGTAGTAGCATCACCATCAGCCAACAAATGGAAAGCGGCACTGCTGCGATTCAGTCTCAAGCGAACATTGACCCCGTTCAGCAAATATTTCTCTTGCAACCACATGTCCAAATGCAAACGATCCATCAGTTCTAAACTCTTTCCATCTTTGATTTTGTTTCTTCGTTCTACAAATCCCTCATTGGTGGTTGTTTTTGTTTTGGGGTCAGCTTCAAGACCTTTTTCATTAAATTCGCCCGCTTCGTCAGGTTCCCACAGCACACAGGCATTGAGATGAGTATCCTTGGCATCTATTCCGTACGTCAAGAGATTTTCCAGGTAGGCACGATAAGGGTAAGTATCCATGCTGCTACTGACCATGATGATGACATTTTGGAGAAATTCTTTGCCTTGCGTCAGTGCCGCATCTTTCAAGGCGTGCAATCCGCGTGTCACCATCGGTTTCAACACCGGAGCCACCGAACGAAAGGCCGATTTTAACATGTCTCCTAAACCGTGTCCTCGCTGTCGTGCAACCCCTCGGTACACTGGATACATGACTTACTTACGAGTCGTGAGAGAACCGTTTTCGAAAATGGAGTTTCACCGTGACTTTTCCTTTGGTGAATGGAATATTTTGTCCCAAATCTCCTTTTATAGTAATGTTGACCGTGTCCAAATACGACTTGCTGACCGGCAAATAGTGAGGATGGACAAATTCGCGGTGAACGTGGTAAGTGTTTCCACCTTCCTCGTCAGCGTTCGCGGCAGAATCCACTTTGAAAGGAATGACACGCAGTAACGGTACGGAGGTGTGTCCCACCACGTTGTACTCCACCACATCGGAGTACACGAACATCAAATTCAGTCCTTGGTTCAGTTCTACTGGGGTACGAAATAACTTGCTAAAAGACTCGTTGTCGTAAACGCTGGGTGATTCGCTGTTCTTGAGTATGGTCATTCTCATGTTCATGTCTCCGCCAAACATGTCAAACAATTCAGGACAAAATACAATGGACATGATTTTAGTCCGTTCAAATTTTATCAAGAAGCGACGAGCTACTTTGTGGTACTCCATGGTGACACTTTTGTTCTTGACAATGTCAAAAGCTTTCCCAAACACGCCATTAAACTTGGCAGCTATGGTGTTGACCAAATGTTGACCACTGAAATAACAGCCTGGGAGAATGGTCAAGTGGTAGGTGGTCGTTTTAGTTTTCTCATTATAGGTTTTAATGTCAGATATGGTTCTCTTATCCAACTCCTGTTGCAATTGATCGTCAAGAACTTCCACCATAAAAAAATTTTGATTGGGAAGGACATTGAGGACTTGGGTCGGGTGAATCATTTCCACTAAAGCCACTTCCCAATGGGCTTCGTGATCTAAGGGGATGGCTTGAGGTAATTTGGCCGTGTAACAGCACAACGTGTTATTGGGAAACACCTCCATGGAACTGTCACTGGGTAAGGTTAAGTAAAATTGGTTTTGGTGACTCATAATTCCAGAGTTCTGTGGCTGTCCGAGGGGTTAGTGGACGTCAGAGGCGTGTCTCCGCCCAAAATGGGGTTCTGGTTGTGGTTGTTGTTGGAGTGGTGACTGGCACTGGCACTGGACACAACGTTCCCGTTCGAGGAGAATTTCAGGGAGGGATTGGGAAGCAGGTAACCGATGCAACTGCTCAATAAAATGGTCCACAATTGTTTGTCTCCTTGTTGCAAACTCAAATTGGCGATGGCTGCCCCGATGACACAATACACCACGAAGATTTGGCAGAAAAAGACGATTTGCGTTTTAGACACACGTTCTCCACACCACACCCACAAGGGTTGTTTTTGTAAATCTTGCACAGAAGAACTGGGTGAAGAAGGAGTGGTCGACGTAGCTGCGTCTGATGTGTGAAAGGGCATGATGGTCACTTCTTCTTTTTATAGTCGATGACTTGCGAAGCGTCGATCCAAGAATCGAAACTGGGTGGATATCCTTTCCAACGTACTTTGACTTCTTTGACACGTCGTTTGCCCACTTTACGGGTTCTGCGTTCGAGAATGCTTTCGATGTCGTACACGTCGTCTTCTTTTTTGGTGACACGTTGTAACTCGGGCAAATAAAACGTTCCTTTGAGTACTTCTCCGTTCATGTTTTCCAATTTATAGACGGTAGGATGACGGCCATGCACTCGTCCAGTGACGCGAAACAATTCGGTCGTCCAGTTAGGTAAGTAACCTTTGTCGAAAGTGCGTTTGGTTTTGCCAATGCGCACCCAATCTCCTACGGCCAACTCTCCACTTTTCTTGGGGACAGCCCTCGTCGGGGACGTACCGAACAGGCGTTCGAACACCAGCACTTCGTTGTCGGGAGTCACGTCTTGCGGGGCACGTCCGATGCTTCGATGGTAAGATTGGTTGTACGCTTGCACCAGGTGCGGTAAGATGTCGATGTACTTCAGAGTGTGGTGATGCGTAAAATATTTCCACATGCGTTCTTTCAAAGTGCGTTGAAAACGTTCCACGATGCTGGCTTTGGTTTCGGGATTCTCGGTGGTAAAAAAATGAATGTCACGTTTCTTTAATTCTTTTTGGAAAGCTTGGTTCAGAAATTCGGTGCCTTTGTCCGTTTGCCATCGAAGAGGGCGACGACCGCTTTGTTTCAACACCCGTTGCAGGGCTCGCACTAACTCGCTGCTCGATTTGGAAGTCAAGGGCACGACCCAGGCAAATTTGGAAAAGACGTCGATGACACAAAACAAATATTTGTAACCACGATTGTAGCTGGCCAAATGAGAGACATCGGCTAAATCGGCTTGCCATTGATGATCGATGCCTTCCACTTGGGTGCGACTTCTGGCAAACTTGCGTCGAATGGGTTTGTGTAAAGTGTAGGTAGCTTGTTCTTGTAACCATCGTTGCACTTGAGGTAAACGGAGACTTTTCAGTCGCGTTTTGGCAGCACGATACAATTTTTGAACTCCTGCGTAACCTGCAGGATGCGAGGGATCGTAGTAAATGCTGGCTAAGACTTTTTCCATTTTTTATTTTGTGTTGGTTGGTGTGTTAATAAGTCACCCACTCTTCGGTGATGCTACTTTGGGTGGGTCGAAAGGGTGGTTTGGAAACGGATTTACGTGTCCGATGGGCTACGGGAGTAGAAGTCGAAGGTAGTGGTGGTGGTGGAGGTGGCAATGGAATGGCTTTGGTTTTCTTTTCTTTTTTTGGTTCTGGTTTCCCTTCTTTCTTTTTCACTTCTGTCGAAGGAGGCGTGGACATCATCTTTTTAACCCAAGCTTTCATTTCTTCTCGTTGGGGTGTGGGGGACGGGGTCAACAAGGATGCTGCAATCTTACTCGAAATGGGAGCTGCTGACGGTGTTTGAAACACTTCGCGCATCTCTTCTTCCTCAGGTCTTTGTGGGGTAGCATCTCTGGTGACCGTTGGGGATGGTATTGGTGGTGGTGGTAATGATGATGATGGTGCTGGACTTTTCATCAAGGTCTTAAAATCTTTCAGAGTGGGTAAAGCTGTTTCGTCTAAAGCTTTCTGGTGAAAGAGTTGCAGTCTTTGCAAGAGTTGACCGTACTTTTGCGATTTTTCTGTTTCGGACAAATATTGGCGATCCATCAAGGATTGCAATTCGTGTTGTAACTGGGACATCTCGCTCCAATTGGGATTGGGAGGTAAATGCTGGGTGCGTTGTTCTTGCCACCGATGGTATTCCATCCATCGTTTGTAAGGCACTAAAGCTAGTTTTCGTCCTTCCATGGGGTTGTCAGGGGTGAATTCTGAGATGTTGGGACTTCCGAGGGCCTTTTTATCTTGCTCCCACCAGTCCTCCCAACATGGTTCCCAAGACTCCTTTCAGTAAGGGGCCTAACAAGAGAGGTAAAATGCCTCCACGTTGGACCAACATCTTCTTTTTTTGACGAATGGGAATTTTCTTTTGAACCATTTGGCGAAGAACTTGACGATGTTTGCCTAAGCATTGTTTCTGGTGTTTGGACAAAGGGATCGTGCCTTTCAAAACGTTCAAACAACATTCGCACACGGTATCGATGACCTCTTTGGAGGCCGTTTGAATGAGTTTTTTTCGTAGGGGTGGAGAAGCTTTGGACAGGACAGATAACATGTCCCCATGTTTGGCTAAACGTGGTGGTAGTCCTTTTCTTTTCTTTCCTTGGGGTTTTCTGGAGGGTGACATCTTTGCTTGTGGGTTCCGGGACATTCACCAAACAGACACTAACGTCGATGACTTAACACACACCCTTTTATCTTTTTTTGGGACTATCGCTTTGTCATAAAGGTGACAATGTTTTTCCCAAAATCGCCAAGGAATCCTCCCCTTTGTTGACGCCTCTTTTTCTTGGAACGACTGTGTCTTTTCTTAGGGTAACGTCGATGCTTGACTAAGCGCTTTGTCGGATGACGCGTCTGCCTTTGTCTCTTTCTTTTGTGGCTTCTTGGAGGTGACATCTTTTACAAGTTCACTGATACCCCGACTTGGTCACAGGTCTTTTTATACTGGAACGCGTCGCCACTGATTGTCTTTACGTCGTATCAGTTTGAGGACAGGCATGACACGTCGTGCAGGGGTACGCAACGGACTAAATCGAGCCAGTGCTTGCTTGGACAAATCCAGTAAACTTTGTAACATGCCCGATCTTTCATGGACTTTGATTTTGGGAGAAGGTACTTTGTGAGCAGCAGCCACTGCTGCTAAATTGGAGGGTCCTGCCACTGGGGAAGTTCTTTTGGGGGTCATCAACGGAGAAGTTCTTGGTGTGATCAACGTCTCTAAGTACTCTTCAGTTCCTGGTGACATCAACGGAGAAGTGGATAAACGTGAGGCTGCCGGAGACGCAGTCACCGCTGTGGCAGGTCGTGGTTTGCGAATGTAAGGTTGCGTCCTGGCCGAAGTGCCTCTCTTGCGACTAGTTTTCTTCTGTGGACTTTTCTTTTTCTGGGGCCTTTTTCTCTGTTTCTTTTTCTGGGGGCTTCTTTTCTTTTTCCGGGGTGGTGTCTGGTAAGAGGAGGGTCCTGCCACTGGAGAAGTTATTCTTCTTGGGGACCTGGTCTTTTTCTTTTTCTTCTTGGGGCTTCGTTGAACTTTTGTCTTGGGGATAACTTTGGGGGCATTAGGATCCCATCTTAAGAGTGAGCGAATGATGACCCCTCCTAGAGTACCGCTCCCTCCAGGTTTCAAAATGATTTGTTTTTTGGTTTGAGTGTCAATGCGGGGATCGGCCAGTTGGACCAAAGCGACTTTGTTTCGATCGAAAAAGCGTTTGGTTTGATGAGGAATCTGAATGATTCCTTGGAGTAATTGACGTGCCGTCACCGTGAACCATCGTAAGACTTCTTTGAGACTAGCTTCTAAGACACGAGCTCGTGTTTGTGGATCTTTTTCTCGACTGATGCCATACAAGGCACGAATCAATTTGACGGGAAGATGCGACTGAAGGGACGTTATGTTCGCACTGAGAGTGAGACAGACGAAAAAGGGTCTGAGGTTTTTATAGATTTTTTTTATGGGGAGTGAAATGAAGTCGAGGACGGAGACGTGTACAGGACAGGCCCTCCGTCTTGGCACCAGTGGTGAAACAAGTGGGTAAGAAATCGCAAATCCTCGGGAGTCGTAGGTTTCAAATCGACGAGTAAATAGGCGTGTGGCGTTTGAGTGGCATCGTCGTACGCCTGAGTCAGCCAAGGCGTTCCTAACTGTTTGGCTAAGACTTGCACTTGCGATTTATCTCGAGGGCTTTTAAACAAGACCACGTAATGCGCATTGAGACTGATGGTGCGATGGGCTTTACTTTGTTGAAACAAATTTTGGGTGATGTAAACGACACTGGCATTACGGTGATGACCTTTGCGCGTGAACCACAGTTTAATTTCTTCTTCGTCTTCTCCTAACATGTCGTCGAAAATGACCAAATGGGTTAGACGGGAGTCAGAGACGATGCCATCGTCTTCTTTAGGAATACCTTCCACAAACACGATGGAATCGCCTTGACTTTCTCGCAAGAGGCTGTACGCCGATTGCCACTCTTTGTAACACCACACGATCCGTTGAGGGGGTCGATCGATCAAATGATGTTTATGTTCGATCAAACGTTTGACGAATTCGGTTTTGCCTGAACCGCTAGGTCCAGCAATGAGCATGTTAAAGGGATGGCGAAGATACAAAGCCTCCCAACTGGCACGATCTATGTGTTCGTCGATGACTTTGACAGTAGAGGAAGAGGGAGCAGAGACAGCAGAGGTAGCCATGGTGTGAGAAATGTCACTTGTGACACGAAAAACAAACAAGACAAGAGTTTATATACTTTTTCAGAACACGTTTATTGAATGTTTTTTTTCAAACATGAATACGAAAGACAAATATACATAAAAGCCAAAGGCTTAAGTACAAGGATAAAAGGCACATGATAACGATGAACGTGGAATAAACACAAGTGTCTGTACAACAACCACATGTTTTGGGTAGTGTTCTAACCAGTTCTATAGTAGTAGGGGGTAAGGTCACACAAGTGTCCTCCCGAAAGGGTCTTTCAGGTCTGTCCACGACAGTCCTGTCCTGGGTGACGGGTTCTTCTGGCACCGTCACTAACACGGGTTGAAAAGTAACTTTTTTCCTTGAACAACTCTCGTGCATACTGGGCCACTTCTTGGGTCCAAGCCTCAAAACCCCATTCTTTCCAGGCACGGACATCTGTCCAATGGGGATGTAAGTCACAAGCTACACACACATCGTCATACACGTCTTGGGTAGCTAAAAGTTGACGAATCTTTTTTTCCTGTTGAGGTTGAGAAGTATCCAGATGAAAACGCAAGGCTTTGAGCAAAAGGAGTTTTTCGTGACCATTTAAGGCCATTGAGGTGGTAAGTACTGATCGTAAAGAGTCCACAAAGAATCGGCTGGTAAACGAAATCCCAAAAAACAAGTCACTAAGACACACACCACTTGTCGTCCCAAATTGAATGGATACAGTTCTTGTAATAATTGATGGTAATGATCCACGGTTTGAATATGGTCATTGAGTTCCTTCCACGGAATCTGTTGAATGACATGTGACATAAACCGTGGCATGGCAGCCTGTTTTTATATTCTCTTTTTTTCGGATGCAATACACGTACTTTCTAGCCAGAGATCTTCGTTCTCCAGTAGGGAATCTAAATCTTGCATACTGTAACCGAAACGTCAGAGTTCGTTTAGAAGTTTCCTCTTCCGCTAAGTAGATTCCACGTAACAAATGTTGGTAATCCTTTAACTTGTCTTCCTCAATGCGTTGCACTAGGTGAATCTCGAAGTAACCATAATTATGAACATGTCGATCATTAGCGACCTCAAAGTTTTGAACAATGTCTGACCATTGAAAGAATTTCTGACGAATCAGTTCTCTTATACCATTCAGGTACCAGTGGTTAAAGATCTGGTGACGTAACGGATGCAATTGTTCTTTACGTTTGACTTGTATTTTGACCAGCTCTCGGTAAATGCATTCTCTCAATTCCACAGGCAAAGCATGAAGGTTCTCTAGCAAAGTATCCATGAATAGGTCATACTAAATCCTCTTTGGTCTGACACAAGAAATGTACTGTTTGCACAAACATGGTTTTAATTCATTGTCGAATCTAAATCGTTTCACCACTAATCTACACATTACAATTCGTTCAGAAGTTTCCTCTTTCACCAAGTTGACATTGCGTGAAAGATGTTGATAATTCGTTAACTCTTCCTCTGGAATTCGATGCAGTACGTTTACAATGTAGTAGATAGAATCGTCCATACCAAACCATTCCTTTTTATAACCAGGAGGTCGTTGATCAATGTCTGTCCAATGGAACAGTTTCAACTCAATCAGTCCTTGTATAGCATTCAGGTACCAGTGGTTCAAACACCGGTGACGTAACGGATGCAATTGTTCTTTACGTTTCACTTGTATTTTGACCAGCTCTCGGTAAATCCTTTCTCTCAACTCCACAGGCAAAGCACGAATGTTCTCTTGTAAAGTATTCATGAATAGGTCAGTCCGTACAATTCACAAAAGTAATCCACATAGTGAGTAATTTCTGACCACTGCCATTCAGGGTAACGTCCAAGAATGTCACTGAACTCTTTTGATGTAAACGGTCTAAAGCGATACAATAGGATGAATGCACCCTTGACCCAAAGAAATCTAACACACTGGTTGACTTTTTTCACTTTCCTCTTATGAATTTCTCGACACAAAAGTTCTACAGTGACCCATTGAGATTTCACTCTGGCAAACCCTTGCCAAACTTCTTTGTAAATCTTCTCTTGCAGTTCTTTAGGTAATGATTCAATATCGTTTTTGAAATGAAGTTTAAATACTGGTCTCGGTGATGTCCAACATTTGACTCCTAGCCAATCTGGTTTCTTCGTCGTCAACGACATGGTAAGTTACTTCAATGTCTCGGTCCCACTAAGGGTAAGTAATGACAATTCGGTGACCATCGAGCATGTTCTACGTAGGCTGAATCTTGCGGTTCCCAGTGGTGAAGTGACACACCGCAACTGAAGCACTTGACTTTATCTCCTTCGCCCAAGTAGAAAAATCCGGCTCTGGCTAATTCTTCAGGGGTCGGTCCTCCCAGATACTTAGGCCATTTTCCTTTGAACGATTGAAGACGATTTTCAAAGTCGCAGTATTCCGACAAACGCACAGGAAACGAATATTCGTCTTTCACAGGTTCGTTTCGATGAGGGTTGAGTGACATGGGTAGGAGTTTGCTCAGGGCTGGATGACATCCGTAGGGGGGTAGACGTGAAGGTGAACATTCCCCTTTAAAACGAAACCCAGTAAAATGTCCAAGAGGACGAGCGGCATCACTTTCGCATCCCACAGGTTTGACACGCACAGCATCCATTTCCACGATAGGGGTAGGGACACTAAAGTTCCCATGATGCTTTACGGCATCGCTCAGGTCACAAGGTACAGCATCGTATCCATCGCAAGGCTCACAATCGCACTCGTCTGCAAACTCCGTTACGCAATTACAATGGTAACCACATGGACAATCGCAGTTTCCTTCCGGACATTTTCCGTCGCAATGCATGGGTCTTATCCATCCAATATTAGTCACACTAGAGGAAGATACAACTTTTTTACAATCCCCAAACTGGAACGATGTCTCTTTCAAAGTATTCAGCTTGTTCGCTCGGTCTTGGTAGTCCCAATGAACTATCGATCTTGCCTAGGGTTCCTTTTTTATATACAGACCAATACCGACGTGACCATACGGTAAGGTGAAATGATTGAGAAGTCTCACTCGCTTCTGGTACACGATTTGATAGATTTTTTCCAGGGGTCGACTGACGATGTGGTGAGTGGGTAAACGTACAATCTTGTTCGGTTGATAGGTGGTCACTTTAAAGTTTCCATCCTCTCCCGATTGCAAGGCTTCTTTCAATACCCCAAAATTGACCACTCGACTGGTACGATAATTCAGAGTCAGTCCTTTCACTTTGCACGTCGTGTGCACTTCTCCTTGCTTGTCCCGGTATTCGTAGCCGTAATTTTTGGGACCACCACTGACGAAACTTAGAATCTTGTCGTCGAGATGCTCGTCTGTCCAGGCTCCTAAACGGTCTCCTTCGATGTTAGGGTGCTGTTGACTCGGGTGATGGATGTAAATGCAACTGTCCGTGTCAAAGTACAGGACGCGTTCCCCTAACAGTTCTAAAGCTTCGTACAATTTTAAGCGAGCATGAGCTGTCACGTAAGCCGCAATCATGACATTTCCAAAAAGGTCGTCTTGTACAAAGTCCAGATCTTCTTCGTAATTAACCAAGATTAAATTCTCTCGAACGACGTCCACGTGTTTCATGTATTTGGTTTTGTCGTGAATCATCTGGAAGTAGCGGGAAGGTTCCGTCAAATATTCCGTCTTGGGTAAACACGGTCGTTGTGCCATTTTACCCCACAAGCAATTTAACATCACTTTGGCAAACGATCGCCTGCCTTCGTTTTTCTCGATGTGGTCTAAAGTGATGCCTTCTTGTTCGTAGTATTTCTCTTTGAATTTTATTTGGTCTTCGGGAGTGTGACACCAGGAAGGATAGCCGCTGGCTTCTTGCTTCAGTTTCAAAAAGGCATCCACGTAGTCGGCGAAAATGCCTTTCTGATTGGGATCACCCTTGTGGTACTGTTGTGTCTTGGGAAAGTGGCAAATTTCGTACACTTCTAACAGTTGGTATCCCATGTCCAGAGCTTTGAACAATTCTACGATGACCCAGGTTCCCGTCAAGGCCCGTTCTTCCTGGCTGTGATGACAAGGCTGGTCTTGGTTGCACGTTTCGGCACAAGTACGGCACAAGGGAAACATCAGTTTGCCTTGACAATGGTGAGGTAAGACGGGATGGTATAGGTTCGTGGGAGGCAAAACTTTGCACTTGATCAAGCCTTCGTATTGTCGAATGTTGACCAGGTCGATGTGTTCCGTCAGCAATTGTGGGTGCCCTACAGGAAAGCGACAATATTTGCACACGTAGGGATACAGCGAACACACGTCCAAGTATTTCATTTCTTCTCCTTTCTCTTCGTCGGCTTGGTACAGCAAACAGGTGGCATTGGTCCTTCCTCCGTACAAACTATCCCTCGGGTTCAGCGGGTCCATGAACTGGTAACTTTCCACGAGGCGTTTAAACTCGGGAACGGTTTTCATACGGTGATCGTACTCGTGTTCCCACATTTCCACCACTTGGTATCCTTGCTGTTCTAACTTTAGGCGCCGCTGACAAGTGTCCTGGTACAAGTCTTCCATGGTTCGTTGCAAAAACTGATTTTTAGTGCCACGGTCAGGGTAACAAACGGGACATCCGTGAAATAAGCAACCGTTAAACTCGTACACGATCTTGGGGTTTTCTAAGTCCCAGCCATCGACCGAATACGTTCCGATGATCTTTTCGCCTCCTCCGTTGCGGGCATGCTGAATCCATTTGTCTTCCTTGTCGCACAAGTAATGTAACCAACGTAGGGCTTTGACCGAGTATTGACGTTTGACAAAGTGGGTCGTTTGAGGGCTGATGACAGCCACGGTGTTTTGAGGCATGAATCGTTGTCGATACACTAGGGAACACGCTTTGGCAATGGTGCAAGCTTCTTTCAAAGGATCGACCCCTCCGTGTTCCATGAACAGTTCTCGAAATTTTCCACAGCAACGCCGTAAAATGTCCACGTCGGAACGAGAATACTTTAACATTTCTTCCTGAAAGTCGAAAGGGTCCGAGGCGTGAGCCTGGTACCAAGCGTAGAAAGCTTCTCGTTGTTCGGTACGCATGTTGTCGGGGTCGTAATAGTGAGCCTCGGGCAAATGGGGTAGAACGGCGTGTTGATTGGCTTCCGTATTGAAAAAGTGTGGAAAGTACCCTTTAGCCATTTCTGTCATTCCAAACGTTTTAGGCATTCGACTCAAAGGCATGGCCAAATAGCTCATCGAATCTTTAAACTGTACTTGTCCCACTTGCATGAAAATGATTTTGGCTCCGTTCAAAGTCACTTTAGGACGTTCGGTGCCTTGTACCGTATAGTACCTCAAAAGAAACTGTCCATCGTATCCGGAGAAATTGTGAGCCATCACCGTGGCATGACGATGACAATCTTCGTAAAGTTCGATGTCCTCTTGGCTCCACGTCTTGTCGATGGGGTCTAAGACCCATTGGGCAAAATCGGCTAACGTGTTTGGCCCCCGAAAGATTTTTTCACGCCCTCCAGGAATCTTGCTGCAGTGAGGGCAATGACTGAAAATAGGTTCTTGAATGCACTTCTCGCACGCTCGATGAGCCACGCAGAAATTAGGAATGTGAATGCCGGTTTCTTGCATGCATTCGAAATCGAAAAAGATGAAATTGCCTTTCTTCTTGTGACCGTCCTCTTTCTCTGGTGGGGGTTGGTATTTTTGCACGTAGCATTGGTGTTCCAAGTCCACGATGTGGTGACAAATGTGACATTTTTTCTTTCCTGAACATACGTGTGCCTTGGTATTATTGGTACGTATGACTTGTTCACACGTAGGGCACAATCTCAGGAGTTGACAAGCACATTTCTTCTGTGAACCTTGCGTTTTCAGATGTTGTTGGTAACAGGTAGGGCTGACAAACGTGCGCAGACAAGTTGAATAAGGCACTGGTTCTTCGCTCAGACAGGGTGAAGAGGCCAAACATCCTGAGCATTTCAATCCACAATGCTTGTGTTGCTCTCGATTATTATAACCATGGTCACATTTCTCACAGTAATAACCGTATCCCAGGAATCTGGTGATACTGGTAATGGTATCGAAATGGTCATCGTGATGATAAACATGAATGTATTTTCCGTCCTTAAAATCTTGCCCTCGAAACAACAGAGACCCGCGCACTTCTTGAGGGTGCACTTTCAAAGTGTATCGTGGAGCTAGGGCATCTTGCAATTTTTGCATCTCAGGAATGCCACAGGGTGTGTCTTTGGACATGCCAGCTTGTCGTAACAGGAGTTCTGCTTCACTTCGTTGTTTGGCTCGGTCCGATTGTCGAATGTTCTCCCAGTCTCTTTTCCATTCTACCGTGTCGTTCTTGTTGGCATAGGTTCGTCCCACCACGATGGCACGGGCTAAACACATCTGGTCATGAGGATTGTGAATTTGGACAAGGCTACGCTTAATGCTGCGAAGGTCGTTCACCAATAACATCTTTTTGCGTCCGGTCCCTTGAGGAGGAGAGACGTGGGTCATGTCCAATGTGGCTTTTCCATCGGTGATGTCAAACTGGTCATTAGATTGTTGCACGTGTTGAATCTTGTCCATGACTTTGGAAGCGGTCAATTCTGCAGGGGTGCTAAACTCGATCCAAACAGGGGATTTCAAACCGTCGTGTTGTATGGAAAGTCTCAAGCGATCGTCTTCTTTGGGTTGACATTGTTGCTTGAGTGAAGTGAGCAGAGAATCCCACACTCCGGTGATGAACCCTTCTGCTTTCTCTAACGGTACTTCGGACTTGAAATCTTTAAACTTCACTGTGTATTTGTAAGCCGTGGTTCTAAATTTTCTAGAGGAGCGCTTTTCCGTCTCTCGAATGGAATAGTACTTTTCAGGGTTGACTAAGGGTGGTGAACTTGGTTTAGAGGTTTCAAATTCTGGTTCACTCATGTCCTCTTCAAAATCACTGGCATGAATTTGTGCCAAGATTTCAGCCCTGGTTCGAGGCGATAGATCACGTTTCTGCCTCTTACTTTCTTCTTTCTTCTCGAATGAATTAGATCGTTTCATCTTGAGTGAAAAACGTCAAATGACTCAAGTTCAAACACCATGAGCTACTTTATAGTCATAACAGACCAGCGTATATAAAAGGGTGTGTGTCTTGTCCTTTCACTATTCATTTCACTCTCAAGCCGAGCACAACGATGGAAGAGACTAACCAGATGGAACGTTTCGTCAGAGCTTTGCGAGGGGTCATTAGAAAATTCTCTTCAGACCAGCCTACGGACTACTCTCCTTCCTTTCGAGATAAAAGTCAAGATACTTGCTATATCTGTCAGAAGAAAGGGCATTGGTCTTCAGAGTGTCCAGACCGTCAAAAAAGAACAAAAACAGGGACTAAAAAAGACAAAAGTCAAGATACCTGTTATTATTGTGAAGAAAAAGGACATTGGTCTCCAGATTGCCCAAAAAAGAAACAAGAGGAGTCAGAAGAAAAGAGGGATTCTTCAGAAGAAGAGAGGGATTCTTCGGAAGAAGAGAGGGATTCTTCAGAGGGAGAAGAGGAAGAAAAAAGACAATTCTATTTACAAGAGGCAAATAAACAGGAGAAGAAGAAAAGAAGAAGGGAAGAAAATGAGGAAAAGACGGTGAAGAAATTTAAAAAACAGAGAGACTAAACAAGGAGAAAGAAGTCAATTAACTTTTTATTAAAGTGTTGTGTTATGAATTGTGAATTGGATTGTAAAAAAATGGAGAAAAGAATAAATGAATGATATAAGGTAAGTGTCTTTGAGTTGTGATTTTAAAATAAGAAGCTACACTCACGCACTCATACAAAGACACGTACTATAAGGGTAAAATGGGTGAGTTATTTTGAGTTATTGGCAAATTGAAATTGTATTTCTTTTCGAGAAATATGGGTGGCCCTGAAAAGGGCCTTTTTTTCTTTATGGTGTAGGGGTGAGTTTAAGCAATCAATTTTAACTGCCTTATGCCAAGGCCTACTTCTGGACTGTGTAATGTTGATGATGATGATGATAATGATTGGGTTGAAATCACTAAGGGTGGTACGGTAGGCTTAGTCACAGGGTTGACGTGTTTAGCTCGGGAAGGTCGTATTCTCTTCGGTCGTAATAAAGAAGTCTGATACATTTGTTTCAGACTTCTTAACTCCGCTAAAATGTCCAACAGTACCGTGACCGTTTGATTTTCACCCTCTTGTTTCTTTGCTGCTACTTCTTCTTGCTGTTGTTTTTTTCTTACCTCTTCTTCTTGCTGCTGTTGCTGTAGGAGAAAAGCCTGTTCCGCTTCCTTTTGTCGTTGTATAAATTTCTCCAATTCTTCTTTCTGTTTCTGTCTAAAATTCTCCACTTGCGGTAATGAAGAAGGTAACGAAGGTTCCGGAACAAATTCTTGCGAGGAAAGAAAATCCACAAAATCCCAATTCACCTCTTCTGAAAGTAAGTCTGGGTTCCCTTGGGCGGTCTCCCCTGCTGGTGCACCCCATTGGATCGTTTTCTGAGTTTCCGTCATGTTGAATCACTGTCGCATAGATTGACTGCACACAAGCGCTAGCGAATCTATATAGACTACGTGACGTCACAGACTGATCTCTTCGGATTGGATGCGGGCTGACTGAATTCTGTAACGCGTGTTCGGATTGGTGAATGAACTCAATCCGTTTCAATCCTTTCTGTCCCTATAAATAAGCGCAGTTCACTGCATTGATTCACCTATTCTCGGAGCCTCAACATGTGGACCGACGTTGAATCTTCAACCCTTGTGTCAACAATGATGTTCAGGACGGACATGCTCATGTATGTCCGATCCAAGTGGACCGTTGTCCACAGGACCAGCAGCAGCCTGTGGATAAGAAGAGTCTATCTAGAGAGACAAGGTTGCCTCAAGAGGAATCTGATGTATGGCCCTGCTGTAAGACGAAGTTTGAGGAAAAGAAGATGTCGCAAATGCCCTTTATGTTAAGGGCATATTAACATAAACCAAAGGCCCTTTTCAGGGCCCCCATATTTCTCGAAAAGAGATAGCCTTTCCATTGCCTACCCCTTTTTTATTTTGTTTTTTTATTTTTTTAAAAATAGAGACCCTCCCTGTTTCAATTTTACATAGACCCTATATTGTCCCACGAGTTTTGGCCATGTTAAATTTACATAGACCCTATATTGTCCCACGATTTTTGGCCATGTTAATTCCCATAGACCCTATATGTTCCCACGATTTTTCTCCATGTTAAATTTACATAGACCCTATATGTTCCCAAGGGTATTTTTAATGATAAGTCCCATAGACCCTATACTATCCCCCTTCACTACTCAGGATGTTAAAGAAGGGGTATGAAAATATATTTTAAAACTCTTCGTAAATACAATTCTTTCCCCTGCCACTTTCCGCTATATGACTCACATTTAAAACAAAATATCTAGTACAATATACGAAACCTACACTAAACTCCTTTGTCAGATATAACTACCAGCCCCTTGACGATTCTTATAATCTCTATAATTTCACGAGTGTAGTCAAAGAAGATGGAAAAGTAGTCTGCCATTTGTGGGTTTTTTTTTATTACTTCGCTGCATTACATTTTATGAGTTTCTACTGGCAAAGGCAAGTGATATGTTAGAAATGTTGATATATTATATTTGTTATGCATCCAATAGAATGTCGATGGGTTGCCCTTTGGACATATGATTCCCATTATTAATAAAGTAAAGTCTCAACACCTTAGTAATGTCCCTCCTCCTCCATGTTTAAACAAAATTAACATTCCTTTCCAATTCCCACATTACCTGTAATGATACCAGTGCATTGAAAGAGGTCAGAAAGGAAATTAACATTAGGTTACCCTTTGTAAACTGTCAGATTATATAATTGCCACAATATTATCTTAGTTATCTTTCAAGTGTAGATGAAAAGTTTATAAAACAATTTTTATACTAAAATCAGCTACTTAAAATCATTATGTTTTGTAGTTGCATAATGCTGGTATATTGTTCATTGTTTAGACATAATTTCATGAATGGGAATCCTTTGCACAAAACAGTACGAATTGGAAAAGATGCAAATTACCTTTATTTTGTCTTACGATCAGCCTACCCTCGTAATGTACTTGAATAGGATAAAACTATTATGTACAAGTTTCATATTTAACGATAGCGTGGTCTAACATTATTAAAAATATGTAATGATATAAAGATACATATTCAAGATAAGAAAGAATCAATGAAGAAAGCATTTATGTGAATAGGTATAAGGAATACCTTCATGTGTTTCATTTATGCATGAGCATTAATTAAAACTTTTTTAAGTCAACTTCATTTATATACATATATATATTGACGGTGCAAACTTTCGGCGACATCATGTATGCTACCTATATCTATGTTGACAGAGAGAATGTATATATCACTAAATTAGATTTCAAGTTTATTTTTGATCATCATCCTTCCTACGTATGGAACCGTCTGCATAGATAATGAAATACCATAGCCACACATATTAGCTAGATATTTTGTCCCCTTCTAGGTTTTACCTCCGAAGTGATAACTTCAAGCGTGATGCGCATTCTTATATATATGCCTGGTCAGCTTCCGGACAAACCGTCTCAATATTCTCAAAAGTAATCGTGGGTTTGCAGTTACTTTACAGAAAGCGCATTGTAATTACTTCAGATGTAATGCAAGGATTTGTAGACGTAACAGGGATCTAACAGAGTAGCCAGAAGGAGGAATATTCCAAAGTATGGAAGAGGCTTGTTGATCATGCAGTTTAACTGAATGTGACTGTTGCTTATACTGGAATATTCAGTCAATAACTTTTGTTGCAAACTGGGCCAAAAAAGATCAAAGTGACTTGCATCAATCTGAGTGCATACTGTAGATTAAAGATTGGTTTTTGATTTAATCTACGTGCTGTTTAGGTGCTGGCGATAATGCAAAATGCCAAACTATTATAGTGGTGGGGGTTGGTCTCGTATCGTTGCTTAGGACAATTTACCAATAAATAATATCGGGTACAGATAAAATAGCCCCAGTTCAACACCCATCTCCCACACCCTAAAAATAAAAGACAGGACATAATTCCCTCACCCAGTATAAGTTTTTCCCCTTTTAAACTTTTTAACCAACACACATATACATATTTTGTGGCGCCATGGATCATTTGATTCTGATGCTTAATGTGGGCCTATTTTGAGTAGATAAATACAATTCTGTGTGCATGTTAAATGTTAGATCATGACTATAACAAATAAGGAGATTAAGATGTCTAATGCTATTAGTACGCATTGCACGCATATGTGTTTTTCACATCACTTTTTTTAATCATCATTACAACACTTTTAAGCCATTGCATTAAATCCTTCAGCTGTTCTATAACACTTGCATTTTTAAAGTGAACTATATCCATTATAATTGTGTGTACTGTATTTGACTTATTTTGAGAAGTACATAAAATCCGAGCCAAAATATTATTGTACAAACGAGAAATTCCATGATTAAATTAAATGTTAATTTTTCCGATTTCTATTTTCCCTATCCAATCTTAAAAATAGGCTAGCATATTTCTGACAGTTTAAAAAGTTAAAACACTTGTTCTAGCAGAGATTATGTACTATCTTTCATTTTTGTGGGGATTTTATCTATTCCCAGAAAAGCATATGCAACGAATATGAAAGTATGTGGTGCCAGGAATGATAAGGTTACTCATATGTCAGAAAAATGGCAGTAAAATTTTAGTTGTAAGTAGTGTGAACTTCTATTTACACTTAACCCCAGTAATAAGATATAAAGTGTATACTCTGATATTGATGTTGTGTGATTCTTTCTTACAGAATGAACAGTGTTGAGTAGTATGTTCCCTGGTTGACTTACAGGGTAACTAGATGCCAAATTTTCAAGAATATCTCTCACAAGCATCAGCCCATATTGCCAATCTGACTATGCCCGGGCCCCGAGTGTCCGATTGATCTAAAGCGCTCTCCGTCACGGATCACTACTATCTCACCTCTGTCTTCGTGGGTTCGAGTCTCAGGCTCGGTCAATGTGGATATGTGAGAAAGCTTGCCGATAGCTTCTCGTGGGTCGTTGGTTCTTTCCGGGGTTTTTCCGGGTTCTTCCTCCACCTTTAATACTGGCCTATCTTATTCTGAAAAATGACGTTAAACTCTATAACAACAACAACAACAACAACAACTAACTATGCCTACTCTGAAGTGTGTTTTCTGATGGAGACCGCTCAGGTGGCCTAATTGGTTAGAGTATCTGCCTCGGATGCTGGATGCAATGGGTTTGAACCCAAGCTGAATCTAAAGACTTATATAAATTGTAATAGCAGCTGCCTCACGTGGCACTCAGTAATAAGAAGTTAGTGTTTGGACTGGTCAGATTGGTGTCAGGAGAATATGACTTGATGGGACATGATCCTATTTGTCTGTGGCATAATGCCCCAATCCTATACATCCCTATAAACTGCCATACTGCCGACATCGTAGCGATCTGACAAAACTGTTAAAACTACATTGAATATGTGAATCACACACACACACACACACACAGAGAGACACATTTCCTGACGGAATAAAATTCTGATACAAGCCATTGGATGCATTTGCAAGTTCCGTTTACATACACTTTTGTTGGTTGAACAGTGATGTATGTCTCTGTATGCCAAAGTCAGCTGTAGTTGGGGTATCAGTAAGACTGGAAACATTTTGTCAGATGCTGACCCAGGGCTGGTGACTTTTATTAAAAAAATCACAAACTCTGAGTTCAGTTTCCATGTGCTCAAAATTGCCACATTTTAAAACTATTATTTGCCACACAGCGCTGAAACTGATGTACTTCAAATATGAAACGAAATCAATCAAATCATATTAAATTGACTTTTGTATTTTTTCTGATCTCAAACTGTTTCAAGTAAAGCATTGTTCACCTCCAGGTCCTTATGTCAGTCATTGTCCAGTGGTAGATATTAACAGGTTAGTGTTACTACCTAGGTGGCACCAACGCTACTGGTC
Organism: Sinohyriopsis cumingii; assembly: GCA_028554795.2. Taxonomy (NCBI): domain Eukaryota; kingdom Metazoa; phylum Mollusca; class Bivalvia; order Unionida; family Unionidae; genus Sinohyriopsis; species Sinohyriopsis cumingii. The sequence goes on from CM068839.1 coordinate 31,628,103, forward strand.
AATCAATCTGATTTCCTGTGCAGTTACCTTCGATCATTAACAAAACAAAACCGTTCCTAAATTGAATTACGAAGTTGAAATTTCTTTACTTATGTATAGTATGTGTTGTTGTGTGCTTGGGTAGTATTAAATGACAGGAAAATAAGTAGTAAAAGTACATATTGAAAGAATGATAGGTCTAGTCAAAGCATTTAACACCTTAACAAATCCCTTGACTAGTATGAAGACAAAATTGGCATCAGAAATAACTTTCATTTTGTTTTATTTGGTGCTATTTTAGATTTTGTATTGTTTCAAAACATGAGGAAGTGCTATTTATCCAATATATGGGTATATTATAGTATAAAGTCTTTCTACTTTAGCTTCCTTTACTAACATCTTGTCACATGTGTCAAAAGATGCATTTAACATGCAAACCTTTCAAACAGCTCATTCCTTCGTTCCGAAATCTTCGCATTTATTTTCTCAACTGAGGAATTGTTATTAAACCAAATTTTAATTCCATGATCATTAACAAACCATATTTCGGAATATACATTTATGTTTGTATCAGCTGCTGGACCAGTAGTGATGATGCTGCCTATACATTGTCAAGGTCAGATAACTGACCACTAGTCCTCATTAATGTTCATTAGCGTCTGTGTCTTGCTTTATACAGTTTATCTTAATATTTTTGATGTTGTTCATAGGTATCACTTACTATCCTTAACCATTGTTGCATTACACTAGTGCAAGCGTGAGCAAAGATCAGCTCAATTATGATGCATCAAACTTGATCTCGTTGTGTATTGAACAACAACATTGCAATTGAAACAAGACCCCCAAAAAATCAAAATACTTACTCAAATGATAGTGATAGTGAGTAAGGAGTTTTTGGTCATGTTTTCTTTTCTATCTCACCTTCGCCAAATGAAAGCCGATGTTTAATCAAAGAATATAAAGCCATCATAGACCATGTTTGATCCTTTATTAATCATCATACAAGGACCTAAAAAATCCAGATTACAACAATAAGGTAACGTATTAACAGCTTGTTGTGATTTTGTTGTTGTTGTTAGCTTTAATCCCATCACTCTGCCATGCATCATTGCACTGGAACAGTTTCAGTATCGAGTAGACAAATTCTGGCTGGTTTCTGCAATGCATGTTTGTAATGTGTAGAAATACCCTTTTTTCATCAAAATAAAAATTAATATGAACAAATCAAGATAAACAGGAATAATTAACCTTTCAAACCAAAACCTCTTTCACCTCAAATTCGGAGTACTTATGGAAGTTCTAAAAGGATATTTATTTAAAGCCAATAAATAAACACAAAGCCATGTAATAACAGCAATGCATGTAGCAACAAACTGTATAGCCCAGGCAAACTTGTGGCTTAGCAATTAGGGGCAAGCTACAAGGCGTAGATATAACGTTTTCAGCTTATACGTAATACAGTACAGACTGAACAAAGCAGGAAAAATAGTATGAACAAGAAACAATTCTACTTAGATGAAGCCAGAACCAAACTGACATACAATACTGTAGGCTATTTATCATGTAGTAAATACAAACATATCTACCTGTGATACCCATTTCACAATTAAACTTGGATAATAGTAGGTATTTCAGTTAAATAGCGAAATTGAGGATCACACATATGATAGATGTTCACGAGGAATTGCAAGTACCTGCAATTACAACATGACATTTTATTTAAACAATGTCCCAATACGCACACACTGACTGGTCCCACCCTTTTTTCTATGTTGTGTACATACATATCTTCAGGCATTTAACCTTTGATTATTACTGTTTTAATTGAACTCGCTTTACATCCAAAATAGTCCTAAATATTTTACCACGTTTCCAGAAGTATAATGTTCCAAATGAATTCCAGTGGTGTTCCAAATAATTCCAATCTCGCATGCACTGATGTGTAAATTGTCATGAATTTGCGAATTTTCAAATGGACTTACTCTTTCAAATTGATGTAATCTAGAATATGTCCTTGAATAAATTCACAGTAATCATTAAAAAGTAATTTTATCCTAAAGTCAACGAGCACTTTGTAATTCCAATGAATAATGGAAACTTAAATAAATAAATCTCCTCAAATAATAATTAAACACTACCAAAAGATCGATTCCACTACAGCTGTTTAGATACGAATAGTAATTCTGATTCAAACAATATTAAATGTATACACCTTCCCACTTGATATAAATTGCAATAAACCATTATCTGTAAATAGTCTGCCATCTTAGTAGAATTTCCATCGAATTCGTAAGAAAGGCAGGTCTGTTTACATAAATTTTAGCAAGCTGTCTGGAAACGGGCAGGTAGACCATGTTTTTCTGGGAGGAATACCAATGTCCTGAATTCAGATCCAAGTAAACATGTTTACAAACGAAATTAAAATAAAGTGCAGGCCCACAATAACGGACAAAATTGCTACTTAATATGTTCTTTACAAAACTACCCATAACAATGTATAATCATTAAAAAATTTATATAGATATTCATTACAATCTACTAAGTCTTAACCGAAAACATGGCATTGTATTAAATCCATGACAATTCTTCTCACGCAGTAAAGCATCAGTCCATTCTATGGACTCTTATTGTTTGTATTGTAGTAACATTTGTATTTTTTGTTTTTTTTTTGGTCTGTTAGAATGACAGACGTGCGCATGCAAGCCTCAACCAGTGAGCAATTGTTACGATTTATGATTGCCATAGCTGAAGTTATAATGACATCATGCCAGACATGTGTAATAAATATAACTTGGACAGTTTCAAAATATAAATTCAAAGACTAATGACTTTTTCGACATTTGTTGAAATACAAAGACTAATAAGCTTTGATATGTCAAAGCGGTTCATATAAAAAATGGTATCCAGTTGAAATGTCGGAAACAAAAAGTAAATGATGTAACAATCCCATTTATATGAAACTGGCTGGCTGTGGAAAAGAAATTTGCATTATTGGTTATTTTACCGATTCCGCGGTCCCTCAGTGTCCGAGTGGTCGAAAGCGCTCACAGTTATGGATCACTGCCATCTCACCTCTATCTGCGTGGGTTCAAGTCTCGGTCTAAGCCGATGTGGTATGTGAGAAAGCCTGCCGGACGCTTCTCGGTGGTTTTTTCTGGGGTTTACCAAGGCTTATACTGGCTGCCATGTATAGCCTATCTTGTTATGAACAATGGCGTTAAACCCTATAACAACAACAACAAATTCCGTATGTCGTTGCAGGTCTCAGGAAATACTGCCATGGGCTATCGGTTTGAGACAACTTGACTAGATACATGTAAGCTGCACCTTCAAGCAAACTATGGCAACCTTAATATTTCTTCTTATAGTTTTTTATTTAACAGCCATATAATAATATTATTTGTGTAACAGTTTTCTAGATGGCAGTCTGTTTGTTCTTTAATTTTATTCAGAATAAGTTAGGTTCTCTACAATCTGTGGTTACAAAACTATTTGATCTGCTTGCCTCTGGGAAGAATCTGATTAATTTTAGGTGTCCAACGTCAGGGTGACTAGGACTTAAAGACCGAGGGTAGTTATTTACAAATATACTGTCTTAACCAAACCATTTACATGGCTCATATATGAGACGAGAAAGACACTAATTGATTGAGACATGGCGCTTTTGCTGGTTATTCTTATCTAGGAGATGGTCGACCGTGGTTGAATGATATACTTTCTCTTAGGAAAAAAAAATGCAATTATCCTTTCTGTTATACCGATAAAACAAATTTCATCATAGAGTCGAGTGAACGATAAAACTCATTAGTCAGCATGCCGGCATAACCTGTTTGTGTCTCATCCTTCCAAATTCAGTGTTTGGGAGAGGTTAGAGTCGCTGTATTCCTTTTTCATCTTTTCTCTCTGTCTCTCTCGAGCCTATTTTGAGTCTTCAGCCATAACCGGATTGTCTGTTCTCTTTCCCCACTGTGTGGTTTACATATAGATCTCTTTTCCCATTATGCTTTCCAAGACATTATCTCTTTTGTCTTCGTGTCCGTCGCTTCCAGACACACATCCCTTGGCAAATGTTTTAATGAGAAAAGATACTTGCTATTATTCTTGGAATCGGGCTTCCCCTTCCTCAGAAAAACTTGGACTGCCAAAACGTTTAGGGAAGAATACTTTAAACATTGAATTTCGTCATGGAAACACACCCCCAGTTTAACTTAGCCAATCAGGGTTAACCATATCTAACCGCTAAAATTTTAACCACCTCAGCAAAGTTATAATAATTATCTCTGCTCCGCCTTTATTAATAACTGTTCAGGAAAATCTAATTGAAGACATTTATTATCAAATGGCACCAGACTGCTCCGATAGTCTAGTTTCTAGTGCGTCCGCCTCGGATACGGGAATTTGAGGGATCGAACCCCAGCAGAGTCATACCAATGACTTATACAAATGGTTCTAACAGTTGCCTTGCTAGGCGATTAACAGTAAAAGGTAAGTGTTAGGACTGGTCGGCCTAATATAATGTAACTGGTAGGGACATCATGCTATATGTCTTTGGCATGATACATCAGTGCTAGACATCACTAAAAACTTCCGTACTGCAGAATTGTAGCGATATGACTGTAATATTGTAAGAGATATATTAAAATTCCAAATCACACGCACGCAATCCAAATGTCACAGAATTGTCTCTGGTTTGTCTCTACGTTGTCGTTTCATGCCACTTAACCCCATATTAATGTCACCTCTTCTATACATCTAACCATTAATCCATCAGGTCCTAATTAAAAATCAATCATGCCCTATCCCATGCAGCAGATCATCGCATCATTCACAGGCGGTGATTTTTTATTGCGGGCCAAGCCTATACGTTAAAGATAATTGTTACATGTCACCTTGATGCAGCAAGATTCCACTCAGTTAGAGTGCAATAATCATCTTCCAAACTTCTTACTGATACATTGATTTTGTAGTTAGTGGTCAGGGTCACTGACCATTTAGAGAAATATAGTTTACTGACAATATATTCTGTTTTCGTTACCTACTAAAAACCAGAGATTCTGGATGTCATGCATTTGAGACTAAAGACAACTGTTGGATTTTGAGGCAGTTATCCCCAAATACAGTTTCAACAAAATAATTTTAAGTTCTTGTCCTAATTTGACCATCTTTTGTGGCTTACTCACTTTAGACAAGGGAAAAGATCTATTGATTTTGTGGCTTTAGAGTTTTTCGTTGGCTTACATTTCATGTCATAAGCAAAAAAATGTTTTGATATTGGAGTCAAATGGGCACAGTTGCTCTATGAAGAAAACCGGGTTGACCGTGTATAAAAAGAAAACTTCATTTATTTCCGTGACCAAATATTGTCCGCTGGTTGCATTTGAATTGTGAAAGACGAATTATTTAAAACTATACCAGGTAAAGACTTTTCAGGAGCCACCCACCATAATGGAGGTACGTGGGCTGCTACTGATTTTTGGGGAATGCACGGAATGACGCTCATAATTGTGGGAATGGGTGTTTGGTGTACCATTTACTGTACTCATGTGGCTGATAACAAAACCAAACTTAGACCATGTATCTCAGAACATGATCAAGTGGATTATTCCTGCCCAGCATGTTGTTGTTTTTAGTTTGTTAGAAGCAATATGTTGCCTTTTAAGGAGGTACGAATGGTTTTGCATTTCTAATGAAAACGTAAAGTGTCCTATAATTTTAATCATATTTAAAGATGTTTATGAAAACTTTTGCAAGATATAGCATGGGACATCTCTCACATTGCTATATCCCATATCTTAACATCAGTCTGGTTGAGTCAGTTGTGCTAAAGCAGCAGAGGAGGCGAGCATACCTTTTGCTGAAACGTAAATTTATAAATTAAAACCTCATATGAAATATTTTTTTAAATATAAGGTCAATAACGCCAAACCGACGTCTAATTGAGGTCCCGCCTCCTCTGCTGCTATAAATAGATCATTGTTATATCAATAATAAGGCACCAGCTATGGAATCTAACACAGATAGATTAGCTCGAGAATGATTAAAAGCAATTAAGAAATTTCTTCCAGTCTATGATTCTGTCAGACAAAAATTACAAGAATGTCAGGAGTCTCAGGTGGAATTTGTAGAAGGTGCAGAACAATTTTTCAAACACGTTACGAAGGCACCGAAGGAGTTACAGAGGTCACCATGGGCCTTCTTCCCACATTAGAACAAACCGCTAGAGCGACTGAAAAGATAGCAAGAAGAATTAAACAAACAAAAAATATTTTACAGAATCTTCCAACTGATATAGCTGCTGCTCAACCTCCTCCCATGGAGGAAGAAATACTTGAGGGTACTGACCAAGCTCGTTTTGAAATAAAAGACCGTATAACAGAACCAGGAGAAGCAAAAATCTGAACTAAATCAAACGAGAAATTTATTGATATGGTTATTTCCTACATAAGAAATACTGAAGAGGAAAGATTACCTGAACTTGCAGTGAGTAGTTAAGATAGCAACAAATTATTTCTGAAACCTGAGTGTCACGGAATAAGGCAAGAAATAACTTGGTTTTGCCTTAAAACGATTTGACCATTTTTCGTTGTACATGCGTACAACGTTACCTAGGGTATATAATTGTTTTGAAAGGTAAGCGACTGTACTAGCATGTATCTCGTCGAGAAATACTTGTGACGAGAGACATTAAAACCATGATATGCACGGATAGTTTACACTTTTACTCCTACTCCTATGGAGTTAAGGTAGATTCCATTTTTAACCGACACTAGTCGTTTTGGATCTTGTCAAGGTGTGAACGTTCTCCAATGTGTTCTCCAGCCATTGGTGTAAGTGTTTAATTCATATTTTATTTGACATGTGAAGCTTATTCAGGTTCCAATGTCATGTCGTATAATGATGCATTTACTACTACGCAGATTGGAAACGTTGTGAACTTTGCATTACAAGTTGCTATTAGAGTTTTATTTATTAGCATATATCTAAAGATTTTTCAGAACTCATTATTATGACCAGTTTGGTTTGATTGTAGCTGTTCAGGGCTGTTTAGAGCTGACTGAAGATGTTCAGGGCTGTTGAGAGCTGACTAAAGATGTTCAGGGCTGTTTAGAACTGACTGAAGATGTTTAAGGCTGACGGTAGCTGTGTAGGATTGACTGTAGCTGTGTAGAGCTGACTGTATGTGTTCAGTGCTTCGTGCTGTCTATATGTATGTTAATACCTGTGTTTGTACACGTGGTGCAGCCACGAATGTAGACTTAGCCAATACATGGGTGCTGTATGCTGTCTGTACGTATGTGTATACGTATGCCTGTACATGTGGTGGATCCGTGAATTTAGTACATTTTCAATTGCTTGAGATTATTTTGAATCTTATTTGTAATATAGGAGATTATGTAAAATCTCACTTACATTGCATACTATCGGAAATTATGTGAATCTAACTTACAGCGCATACTATTTTTTGAAACCTATTTGAATTCCTTGAGATTATTTGAATCTTAATCGTATTCCATACGTGAGATTATGTGAATCTCTCTTACATTGCATAATATTATTTGAAATGTATTTGAAGTCCATGAGGTTATTTGAATCTCACTTTCCATACGTAAGATTACAAGAGTCATATTTTCGAGTCATACCAAAGACTTACAAAAATGGTACTAATAGCTGCCTCGCTTGACGCTCAGCTTTAAGAGGTTAGTGTCAGGACTGGTCGGCCCGGTGTCAGGATAATGTGACTGGGTGGGACATCGTGCTACATGTCTGCGGCATGATGCCCCAGTGCTAGACATCACTATAAACGGCCACATAGCAGACATCGTAGCGATATGACTGAAACATTGTTAAAGCTACGTTAACAATCCAAATCACATCCAAATCACACATCGTTTTTAAATTTGTGAATGTTTGTGTAGAGTGATTGGTTCAATCGTGTGCTGAGAGCGTGAGAGAATCATTGTATGTATACGCCATATATTTTTTCCTTTATTAATTCATTTTATAAATTGCCATCGTCCATCACATTGTGTTTGCGTTATTGATTTAGACCAAAACCCACTCGGTTACAATTCTCTTACACTGTATACGCTGATAATTATGTAAATCGTGAAACCTGAAACAAGTGGATTTATAAAATATATCACAGAACAAATAAGGGCAGGAGTAATGATCCAAAATATATTGCATTTTTACATTCTCTCTCTCTCTATCCTATAACCATAACATCTTAATCATATAAACAATATTATATCATGTAAAACATTATGAAATAAATGGCATCCTAGTAGTTGAAACCTGGATTCACGTTTTGTGACGTTTGACGAAAAGCCCATGCTCTTGCTACAAGGGTTGGTTTAGAATCCGGACTGGTATGAGGGCATTTTTATGGAAGCCATGGTTTATAAAAATAAGGCTTATAATCGTCAATTTTAAGGGTGCTTTATTTTATTAAAAAAGCTCCTTAAAAATGGTCTATACAATGTCCTTGCTGATATATTATTTTTTTACAAAGTGCAAGTCGCATTCCTATATAGTAATTTTCTTAAAATCACATCAATGTAGTGGAACGTGGTTATCTACATGTACTTATTTACCAAAGGACAAAGTCTTAATATTATCCCCGTGACTTATTGTATTATATCAGCCTGATGTATTCAAGTGGACACCTGAATAAACATACCTGTATTTGAAATTCATATTTGATTACCTTGTTGCAAATAGTGATAAAAACTGAAGCAGTCATAACTCTTACCGCACAAACACTAAACTTGACGTTGGTTGGTTGGGTAAATTGCCATATTTTCTATTTAAAGAGGAATTAAAGCTGAGTTCAGGTGGTACAAAGACTAGAAGTAGTTCAAATTTGTATATTCTGTGATTATCTGCATATAAATAATTTTTGCATTCTCTCTCTCTCTCTCTCTCTCTCTCTCTCATAACCATAACATCTTAATCATATAAACAATAGCATATCATATAAAACATTATGAAATAAATGGCATCCTAGTAGTTGAAACCTGAATTCACCTTTTGTGACGTTTGTCGCAAAGCACATGCTCTTGTTACAAGGTTTGGCTTAGAATCCCGACTGGTATGATGGCAATTTTATGGAAGACTTGGTTTATAAAAATAAGGCTTATAATCGTCAATTTTAAGCGTGATATAGTTTATTAAAAAAGCTCTATAAAAATGGTCCATACAATCTCCTTGCTCATATATTATTTTTTACAAAAATGCAAATAGCAATTATATATAGTCATTTTCTTAAAATCACATCAATGTAGTGGAACGTGGTTATCTACATGTACTTATTTACCAAAGGACAAAGTCTTAATATTATCCCCGTGACTTAGTGTATTATATCAGCCTGATGTATTCAAGTGGACACCTGAATAAACATACCTGTATTTGAAATTCACATTTGATTACCTTGTTGCAAATAGTGATAAAAACTGACGCAGTCATAACTCTTACCGTGCAAACACTATACTTGACGTTTGTTGGTTGGGTAAATTGCCGTATTTTCTATTTAAAGAGGAATTAAAGCTGAGTTCAGGTGGTACAAAGACTAGAAGTAGTTCAAATTTGTATATTCTGTGATTATCTGCATGTAAATAATATTTACATTCTCTCTCTCCATCGTAACTAGAATATCATATAAACAATATTATATAATGCTAAACACTATGACACTCGTAGGCGTCCTAGAGGCTACTCAGGACTTTGATAAAACTTCCCCAACATATATAAAATATACAAAGTGGCTTCTCTCTGGGGCTATTCAATTGAAGAATAAAAACAATTGGCATAGTGCAGGTTGATACCAGCCTTATTATACCACTTATTCAACTGACCCGAAGCGATCCCAAGATCTGTATTGGGGTGATCTCATTATCATTCCTACTTCAGAACTGGAGTGATCCCATTCTAATGACCTGGGGTGATCGCCAGATCTCTACTTTGTTGATTCGAGTATAATCCCTACTTTAAAGATGGGCTGATCTGGAAGCCGATAGAGGTGTGTCGATGTCAGTCTTATCATACCCTTTATTCCAATCTTCTAATGATCTTGGGGGATCCAGAGGTCTGTACCTGGGTGATTCCAGCATAATCCCTATCCTAGATCTGAGCTGCTTCTAGAGGCTGAATAGCGAGGATGGTTTCCGATCATTACATGTTTGAAAACCGAGGTGAAATCAAGGCCTTTGGTAATTACTAAATTAGTAGGTGAAATAGTATCCGAATTTGGGATGAAACAGAAGCAGGCCAATGCTGCATGAGTTGCCTAAAATGTCACATAAACATATGACTAGATAACTTAGTATATAATGTGAATATGACATAGAATACATTAAGGTGGCGAAGAGGGAAGGTGGCTGGATTTTCAGTTCAAAACTTTCGAAAATAGAAAGGACTCACTCTAGGTTAAAAGAGCACGAAATTATGTGTCTCTGCTGACTGATCATGAATCCAGATAAAGATGTATAACGTCCCAGAACCAAACAATTTTCCCAATCCGAAGTTGGATTGGGTAGTAATTACATCATATACATCATTATCGACTAGTTTATCTTATCTCAGTTTTGATTTGTTACAAATGACCTATTCATTGACACGATGAAGAGCAGGGTGTGGACCTTATAAATATATTAATAACTAACTTAACTAATTATTCATTGAAGTACATCTTGATTGATCTTCATTGGAGTAAATGTTTCAGCGAAGTCAATTCCGATTAGCCTTTGACTAGATCCTTAATTTAAACAACAGTTTGTTATAGTAAATATCGTGCCAAATGAGCTGGCTGCCTACTTAAAGTTGCTGACCACATTCCTGTATTAGCTAGATGTCTTAACAGACCTATGTGGGTCAATTATATCCTCCTTATAGGTGTCCAGCTATCTAATACTACCCAGGCACTAATGCGTAACAAATATAGATAAATAGTAATACTAATGCATACTATAATAAAAACATACATAGGTAACTATGCAGTGAACAAAGAGACTTATGTATGAATAAAAACGTTGTGCATACATGACAATTCATACATTTTCCTTCATGATAACATAGAACCATTTCCAAAGTTGACTTGAGTGTACAGTCAGTCCTAAACTTGTTTTATAGCCTTGAATGTCAGAAAACTCTTTCTAACATTGACTTTAGTCTGAAGTCTCTCCTATTTTGTATTACAACCTAACGTTGTTACTATTCTGATTAACATATACCTGAGTTCGAAATATTTGACCTAGTGACTTGTCAAGACTAATTTACTTATGAGACTCTTAAAACGACATGGCTCCACATGCAATGTTCCATTTTTGTACATTATTCACGCTAGCAAATCATTGATTGGTCATATTAATGTTATTGTATTTACTAAATATTAAATGTGAACCTGGCGGGTGAAACATTTTATAGTAATGCCTATTCTGTTTTCTCCTGACCTAAATCGTCACTGTACAAATATATTTGATTCGTCCTGGCTTGCTGTCGTGTTTAACGGCACAACATAGACACCAATATAACAAAGAGCGATGCAAGATAAATTCCTTACACGGACGCCGGTCCTGGCTGATCCGACGGTGGGAATCGAACCCGCAAACATTTTCGACAAAATAATCAAGCAACACACTTAAAATAATACAGTTAGAAACATATTTTGTATGATATGTTATGCTGACACATGGATCGATAAAGAATGCCATAGCTCACTGTGAAAACTGGAGTGTGCACTTATCTGTATGTCATATAGTATTAACTACCCACATTTAAAAGTAAAAACTCCGCAGTCTCTGGCTTTTCATAATGCATAGTTATCCCAGGAAGCAGCTTCTGTGAAGGCAACGGGGCATTAATCCGAACGTCTAATTATTCCGTAAAAAAATTTCTTAGTTATTCCTAAAATGCATATCACTGAATTTTTCAAGTTAAGTGGAAGATCATTGATAAACAGTTTCTTCAGGTGTAAAGTTATAGGGAAACTAATGCATGCTGCACCTCGAAAACAAATGATATTTAGTAGTTATGGACGAAAAATTGCGTTACATTAATTCAACTGCTTGTATTTATCTTCGTATATCTTTGCTCGAAGGCGCGTCTCGATTAAAATAAGATTAAAAGTTCGCATTCACTATTAAGGAAGTACTAAATGAATTTTATGGAAAATTTCTGTGCTAAGATACAAATTTGTTTTCTTTATTAGACAGTTGATAAATGTCATGGGAAAATTGACAATGGTAACTGTTCAGATTCGTAGGTGAAGTGACTGTGTCCTGTGTAAAAGTCATTGAACTAAATTCCAGGTAGTAAAATGTCAGTGTAAAGTTGTCTCGGCAGAAACACCAGTCATAAAGCTATATTTATTTTATATCTAATACACTTTGTTAGAAATAAGTAATTAGTCTAAGTGAGATAAAGCAACCTTGAAGCAATCACGTGAAATAAGTGTGACCTGTTATCTCCGAAGTTTTATAACTTTGAATTTTAGAGATAATCAGTTATTAACCTGCAAAGTACGTGTACACCAATGCCATACAGCGTGTACGTGTGAACTTTCACACCATTTCGATGCTATATTTAGTACTAACGGAAAATAAGAAAAATGAAGAAAAAACTTTTCAAAACCATGTTGGTTATTTCTAACGATTAATATGTGATATGGTCTTCCAATATTGCCCGCTGAAAATATCAAAAGAATTGAGGTGAGCATGTCAAGCAGCACAGTCATTTGGTGTAGTGAGACTCGTAAGATAAAGTATTATTCACCCTTGGACATCGCGCAATAAAGGACCCGTCACCACTCAGCCTCATCAGAGGAAAGACTCTTTACCGTTGGGTCTGATCCGTTTTAACAGCACTTAACCGTTGAACTGCGTAAGATGGAGTCTTGACCATTGGGCTTCATAAATCAAGGGATTATTCACCATTGGTCCTCATAGGGTAAAGGACTCTTGATTGTTGGAACAATGGGTAAAGGTCTGCTGACCGTTTGGGTCTCATAAGATACAGGGCTCCTAACCGTTGGGCCTCATAAAATGAAGGATTATTGGCCCTTTGGGCCTCATAAGGTACATTGCTTCTGAACGTTGAACCTCATAAGATACATAAATCTTGACCGTTGAGTCTCATAAGATGAAGGACTCTTGCATGTTGTACCTCATAAGGAAAAAGACACTTGACCATTGGACCTTTTATGGCAAAAGATTATTAATCGTTGAATCTCATACGGTAATGAAGTCTTGATTGCTGGGTCTAATAAAATAAAGCACTCTTGACACTTGGATCCATACGCTATAGGACTTGTGATCATTCAGCTTCAAACTATGAAAGACACATAACCACCCTGTTTCTCAGCCTATCTGAAATATAAATCACAACGTACGTTTTACTATGACGTATCGACAACAGCAGTCATAATAACGTATCTTAATAATAAATATTTAATCATGATTTACAGTCATAATAATTTATCTTTAGAAGAAATCGGTAGGCATGATTTACAGCTAAACCAAATAAAAATGACATGGCCGTACATGAATTTTGTCCATACTTTACCGTAAAAATATTACAGTAAAATTTCATCAAATATGTTTATCTGCTGTCCCCAAATGTATACTAGTAAGCATTTAATTAATTCTTTCTTCCCGTTTTGCCTAGTCTTCAGCTTTATTCATTACATTAATTTGATCATTGCATATACAAGGGAGCAATCTATTACTTTTCAGCTTTATTCTTTACATAAATCAGACAATTGCAGATACCTAGGTACAATATATTACTTTTTGGTTATATTTAGTTCCTCTCTTGACCAGAATTATTTTCTCTCCTTCCATATAAAGAAGGGTCTAATGGCTCTTTGCCTTTATTAGAGGAGAATTTGTTATGTATATCTATTATTTTTGTAAATTTTATTCACGAATGTAAATTGCAGTAATTCTCTATAACTACATTTTATATACAGTTTAGGTTCTGTTTTAAGATAATAATGATGCAGATTGAATAGGATGTCTGAATAGTTGCTGAAGTAAGTTTTTACAAGTATTAAAATTATGAATAATATGTATTTGGAAACATGAAATTGATTTGTAAGATCTGTCACATGAAGTATACTGCAAAATATAGTCATAATAGTCTATTGAAGGTTTATATAACCAGCGAACTGTACAATCAGAGTAATTCTTATTTTGGATTAATCCTTTTCAGATTCTTATTTCATATGTTAAATTAATCTGCAGATGTGTTTAATGTTGTGTTTAGATACTTTAAGAGGAAAAAATTTGCTAGGATTATTCAGTGGAATTACAAAGTGCTCATTAGACTAGAAGATGATTCAAAGGAGTTCTGGAAAATACCTTTGTGATATGTACATTCCAGAATCCGAAATTTGTCAAGAATATTCGATTATTTAGGACTTGAATATAACGTTTAAGGATTATTTTGGATTCATTTCATAGTAATTTATATTCCTCTGACATTTTGCATTTATAACTCTTTTAATTAAATTATTTAAGTTTTACAAAGCGTATTTGGGTTCCTTCTTTCTGTTACCTAGTTTATGATCATAGAGTCGTAACAAATTAGAGACGCGAAGATTACTATTATTAGGACAGAACCTATAAGTAAAAGTATTAAGATTGAAATTTATTCTAAATTGCATTAAAAGTAATTTTTCATTAATTTATATTAGGCAGTACAAATTTCCCAGCAATTATTAAGGAAGCAGCTGATATTTGGCAACAATTATTTACAGGCGATGTCATGGACATTAATGTTTATTGCTCCATCATCGATGAAATCGTTGATGATTACCGCAGTGATTGAGGGTATCAATTAGATCAGTGACAATAATATAAGATGATCATATATAACCCTCAACGTGGACAAGTAATAGTCAAGGTGATAAATTCACGATTACCAATATGTAAGGTTACCTACGGAGATGAACTCGGTGATGTAGTTCATGGTCTATTCAGAAGGAAAGCCCCAAAATTAATACTGATTGTATACAATTAACAATGATAGCTATTGACGTTGTTCGTGATTAGGGTTGGTGATGTTGCTAATAAAGAATTTTCAGCAAGCAAAGATAAACTAACACGATTTATACGACGAAAACTGCAGCCAATAAAATTACCCAGCACTGAAGTGATGCCTTCAAATGTCAGTAAAATAACAAATGAAGCTGCAAATAAAAAAATAGCCGTGTTGGCTGGTGTACCCCTGTCAGAAAAGAAACATATATAACTGCTAGTCTGATAGCAGGAATTGCTCTTCGTGCTAGATAATAACAATTATAATAAAATGTTAAAACGTGTATCTGATCCAGAATTTGACATGGATGCGCCAGTTCTCAAAGATGAACATGTGCGCGCTTATCAATATTATTTTTATGACGCACAAGAGCAAAATCAGCGTGGACGAATCGAACTTCAAATTCAGGAAACAAGCAGGTATTTGTTTTACTCGCTGAGGCATTTATTGAAGTAGAAGGTGAAATTTTAAAAACAAATGATACTAAATATGGAGCTGATGTTAGAGTTGGTTTTGTTAATAATGGTATTATGGCGTTATTCAACAGTAATGCATACATGATGGACGGGGGAAAAACAGTTAAATATGCCGGAATGACGTCGATGTTGCCACGACGATATTGGGTCTAGCAAGATATTCTTATGATTATTGAGGATCAGCTGGTGCTTCAATGACCTTTGCCAAAGATATTTCTGACCAACCTAATAACATAAAGTATAATATAAGACGACCAAGGAACGCCGCCTACAGCGCTGACGCTGATGTGTGGCCAGTGGTTCATGATGCTAATCCAGAATTCTAATTAGAATTTTCAGCGAGTCGATCAATGCTGAAAGATGGTCGTAGAAGATTTTCATGCGCAATTCCAATGTCCCACATCTTTGGATTTTGAAGAAATGTTAGAAAAGTTAATTTTGGAGCCGCATATGGTTGTGCTTGTAAGAAAGGCCACTGGCGATAATGCAAGCTGGCGCCCTATCGGTAATGCTGGTAAAATAATGCAGACAAAACTTTCGTTATGGATGCCAACAATGATACCATCACTCGCTGAAGACAAATGCTCGCTCTCCTTTATGGACTCAGGTGGTTTACAATAATATCTTGGTTGTCGATGACTACAGATAGTGTTCAAAGTAACACTGTTGGTTTATTCACATGGCATACAGCATCACAGTAAGGTGTTTCTGCACCGTGACATATGTGTGTTGCTTTTCAAGATGCTACACAAATAAATTCACAAACAGACAGTATAATGTTATCTTATAAACTTGGCATTACTGGAAGTTTCACTGAGAATAAATGGACTTCAGGAACCATCCGAAGATATATTACTGAAATTTGAGAATAACCATGTAGCACGGGCATATTATCGTTTGATGACATCATGGGACGTGATCGAAATATTTATTCTGGTCTGCATATATCACAACTAGATTTTACAACGCTTCATCCGATTGGTTACTTTTCGCTGGAACACCTGGATTTATTAGGCCAATCTCGTTGATATACACGTTCGAGCTCATTTGACAATAGGAGCTATAGATAATTACAGAGATATCGCAGTTATACTCTCGGATAAAACAATGCCACTTGAAGGTCTTGGTGGACGAAAAGAATCATTGATACCTCTGTAGAAACATGTAATTAAATCGCTCATGATACTATAAAGTCACATCATTATGTTAGTGTCAGTCTGACTCCTGGTCAGCTTAAAAACTACGATCAATATCCGAAGAGAACTGTGGATAAAAATATCACTAAAAAGCAAATCGCAAGTGGTCCAAATAAATTAGCACTGACATAACGTCAATTCAACTGCTTCAATAAAGCCAAAGAATCATAGACCGGCGTTAAACTTATACTTCTGAGGATGCCATTAAAGCCGCAGTCAAAACGGGTGGTATATTTCCACTTCTTGCAGCTATACCAGCCTTGATAGCTGCTGCAGCCCCAGCTGTTGAAAAAGCGTCTGCACTTGGTATTGTTGGAACTGCTGATCGGACGGCACTAACAAAAGCAACAAGTCACGGAATAAAGACTTCCAAAAACAAGGGAAAGGTCTGAGACTTCCCAGGACACTTCGTTAGACGCACAGCGTCTCCTTCCTATGTCCAATTTTGATTACCTTGATGCTGCTAAAACTTAAATATCAAAAACTTCAGAGGTGTTTTTATGCGTGATCAATTACCAAAACAACCAAACCGTGTTGAAACAGATAGTATTAATCTCGTTTGAAATTCTGATCCAGGTACTATATTAGGTTGCATACGCGATTGATCCACGTGAAGTTGTTTATTTTGATTCCTATGGGTTAGATCCACCAAAAGAATTTTTATATTATGTCAGCAGAGTCCAAGGCACTCATTTTCAAAACTCTTGCGTCTGGTATTCAACATTACCAACACAGAAAATAGCTGATCCGCCAGTATGTGGCCTTAAAGTAATTGTTGTTCTCGACGCCATGTCATCATCAACAATACCACGTCATAAAGTCGTGTACGAGTATAGATGTAGACGGTATAGCCATCCACCGTGGTTTTAAATAGATCTTAAAGTATAATGGTGGATATTTACGGAAGATCTTCTCGCCTTAGTAAACCTTAGCAAGGCGACATATCTAAATATGCAACTCTTGACGAGATCAAGGATGAACTCGCTAATCTTTTGAAACTTGCAAATGTGGACCAGATTGAAGTCGTTGTTTTTCAAGAAAAGCAAGGACAATTAAAGATGAGTACTATCCCGTTGACATATATTATTATGCAGGTTCCCGATGCAACATAAGAGAACTTAGTGGTGTTTGCTAAAAACGGCAACATTACAAAATCAGAGGAATCAGTCTTAATACTCATGTGATAAATTATTTTACGTGTCAGAAGAATTAAGACTATTATGTATGGCGATTTCAACATGAGTAAAAATAGTTATTAATGTGAGAGAACCAAATTCAGACGATGATGTGTTAACAAATGATATGTAGACTTCAACAACAACACGATCAGAACTGAGATCATAGATGGTGTATTAACCGCAGGTGATACAATGACAGATTATCTCAATATGACTAATAATACAATTACTGGTCTTGGATAACCAGAATCAAGTGAAGAAATACGTCGACAATACGTCGATGATAGCAGCATTCCAATGATGAACTCGTTAATGACAATCAATGATGGAATGAACACATTTAGATCTGAATATTATACTCATGTACAATTGTTTTTACATTTTCATTCAAACATAAATAAAACCATTAATGAATTTCGTGGGAGTCCATCAGTCATCGACATTAAGCTCTCTGACATACAAATGACCGACAGTGTAGTATATACGGTAGCATCTGGATCAATATTATGGTCACCACTCAATACATTCATTAAACATCATGCTCAGGTTACCGGGTTATAGAGGTTGCAACATTTACGATACCCACCACAATAACACGGTGTTATCCAATTAACGAATTTACTGGATGTGTATTAGTTATGTTGGATCAAAACGACGAGAGAACATTCGTGGTGGAACCTGAAGAAAAAGGCAACCCCGTGTTGCACTATTGGTGCCTTAAATAGTCGCTAAACTACCACCTACTTAAAATATAACGAGCTACCCAATCAATGTTCAACATTACAGTATGTGAGTGGCAAACCAAACTTACAAATATGGTTGACGGGTATACACTAGAAGTAAACAAATATCGCAGACGTGTAGTTGTCGTTGACATAATAGTGTATTCGGCGTCCGCTATTATCGCTGGAACCGGCATATTGCTATCAACAACACCAATGACATCATCATCAATTATAACAATTGTGTTTTAGCTGTAACAACAATTGCTGGTATTCTTAATATCATCGCAAATATCTATGTTTATCGAAAATAAACTGTATGAGTATAAATAACAATTGCATATAGCGACGCTAGCATACTCCAAATTATCTTCGCTGATATCATCAGGCCTTAGCGACGGAATAATATCAAATACTGCGTTCACGGAAATGATTAAGATTTACAACGAGGCGAGGACTGCGTCAGAATGTACGTCCGATTTGCGAAATCGGGATTAAATATTCTGATTTAAAATCAGGGGTTATGAGTGATGTCGTCATCGCAAGAATGACTGCAACAGATGGTCGCTAATACAACTCCGTCCAAAACAACGATGATATCAGCAGGCTCGACCAATCCTGAGTTCAGCGTCAATTTTCCAATTCTAGTGTACGCAATAGCACTAACACAATTACTAATATGTTATAGTTGGCCAAATATTATATCAAATTCATTCGACGGGTTGCAAGCAAATAATTCACTGGTATTTGCACATAAAAATAAACCAGATGGAACCCCAAATTGACAAGTTGTTTTTTATTCCCACAAGTAGTTATCAACCTGAACAAGAAAAAGACGAATTTCAGCGCAGAATTAAATCTTAGACAGAAAAAGAATCTAAAATAGCTATCACTTTTCTCGAACCAGCATTATGAGACGTGATAGAAATAATCTCTCTTGATTATGCTCTGGATATATATCAATCATCAATAGGAACATTATTAGGATGACCTGAAATACCACCTGTTTATCAAGGACCGTTAGGTCCTAAGCGTGTCGACCTTGTCGCAGATAAAATAATATTTATAAAACTTCCAAAATACCGAAACAACAATCCATGGAAATGTGCTATCTTAAGATTTTATGCTTTTGATGGTGAACTACTTCCCAACATGTAAGATCATATATATAAATATGACAATAATTCACCAACAAGCATCGATGAAGAATTTATTAGGTCATCTTTCGGCATAATTAAACTTGAACATGCACGTGCATTTCGCGACCTACACAACTTATTTTCCAATGTTACACAACATTACAATAACGACGTAAAAGAACAGGTTCTTGAAACGATACAACATTTAAACCAGATTACATCAGATCTTAAATATATTAACAAAACTATCACTGAAAAAGTGATTAGTTAGGATAAACTTTTCACAGAACCAGATATATAAAAATCTTAGACGGTTGTTTCTCAATCAGTATCAAATAACCGAAACAGGATAACCAACATTTAAATTATTAAGATTTAATTACAACGAGCTAACAAAATCATTCAATGATGTCATCGATGAATATTTTCCCAAATTACTTGAAGGAGGGATAAAAATATCCAAACCAGCATATATTCTCAAGTATAGCAATAATCCGTACGGTGGAGGTCGTCATATTGACCAGGTGTCGTTAATATCACGTCAACGATCGCACTCAATCTTGTATGTGATGCAGTTGATGGCAGGTATCAATTAGATCTTGCGAAATCCAGTCAGGCTCAGCAGGGATATCTTTTTTATACAATTGCACCTAAGTATCTCTGGATATTTGATCGTGCAAGAATTAATTAATCTGTTTTATATGAGATGTCATAATCCGCTATTATAAATGATACATTTCAAACTTACTGACCAGACCGGAGGCCTTCTGGGTTTGCGCTATACAGTTTTGAACATAAATCTGTATGTAAGATCATAGATCTTCACGCTCGTGACAGAGTCAATAAAAGTAAACAAATATGTTTCTTAGTCTAAGTTGGCGTTTTACAAATAATTATTTCTTGATTTAATCAAAGGGGTATTATATAATACTCCCTTGATTAAATCAAGAAATAATTATAGTATTAATAATATTGTACCAACACGTGAGCGTTGTTATATACAACAAAGAGATAGTTGAAAGTGCCGTCATAAACAAATTGACAGTATCCACCCTTGACAAAGTCAAGGCAGAAAAATGTAGTGTTGATATAATTATTGATGAATACGGCGATGAAGAAATTTTGTTAACGGAGCAACAATTGAATGAGCTGCAGCGAGAACATATTACTGCGATTATGTGCGATGTTCAGATTCTGAATTATGCCCATTCTTGCATTGAATTTGATCAGCTTTAAACAATATCATCTTATAAAAATAAATATAACTGATAAAATCATTGTAGCCGATTTAAAATAAAAATCGAATTGAATCAAATTGATGGGTGTATTACCCATATCTTTTACATTATCAAACAATTTCATTAAATTGATGGCTATATTACCTATAATTTTTCAATTTATCAAACAATGTCATAAGATTGAATTGTATATTACCCAAATTGCATCAGATTAGTAGTAAAATTCTTTAACAATATTTTATTCAATCATTTTTATAATTGATTCTATAACGATTTTATCGTTATTATTATCATTTCTGATAAAGGGTTAATTTCACAGAATTGACGGGTATATTACCCAAATTAAATAAGATTATGAAACAATAACATCAAATTGATGGGGTAAATGATATTTAAAATATAAAAATCTCATCGAAAACAGAAAATAATTACATAATAATAATTTCACATGTAACAGAATTCAGTTTTTGCTGATTTTCGTCCATATTTCAGGTAGATTGCACTCAAAATTGTTAAAATCAGTCAGATTTTATTACTTTGATGGGCAAATGATAATGAAAATTGTGAAAATCAGTCGGATTTCATAATTTGATGAAGTAAATGATGCTCAACTTTGTGAAAAATCAATTAGATGTTATAATTAGATGACGTAAATGTTACTCAAAATTATGAAAGTCAGGCAGATTATATAATTTGATGAGGAAAATGAAACTCGAAATTTTGAAAATCCTAATGAAAACAGAAAACTACATAATAAATATTAGAATCTGAATAAATAGTATATATAATAACATTATAATCTGAATTCATATTATTATTAGAATAAATATTATTATCTGAATAAATATTATTATCAGAATAAATATTATAATCTGAATACATGGTATTAACAGAATAAATATTATTATCAGAATAAATATTATGATCTGAGCAAATATTATAATCTAAATACATGTTATTATCAGAATACATATTATAATCTGAATACATGTTATTATCAGAATAAATATTATAATCTGAATACATGTTATTATCAGAATAAATATTATAATCTGAATACATGTTATTATCCGAATAAATAGTATTATTCGAAAAAATATTATTATCCGAATACACATTATAATCTGAATAAATATTATTATCAGAATAAATATTATAGTATGAATAAATATTATTACATGGATAAAAATAAAAATCTTATTCTTCGCTGATTATTGAATTTGCTGGGGTAAAATGTACTCAAAATTGTGATCATCGATCACATTTCATAATTTGGGGTAAATGATACTCCAAAAAATAATTATAGGACTGATTGAATAATTTGCTGGTGTAAA
Organism: Sinohyriopsis cumingii; assembly: GCA_028554795.2. Taxonomy (NCBI): domain Eukaryota; kingdom Metazoa; phylum Mollusca; class Bivalvia; order Unionida; family Unionidae; genus Sinohyriopsis; species Sinohyriopsis cumingii. The sequence goes on from CM068839.1 coordinate 31,650,398, forward strand.
TGAAACTCAACTTAATAAAAATCTTGCTCAAAACAGAAGAAAAAACTTTGCGTAATAATAATTTCACAAAATAAAATAAAAATATTTCTGAATGAGTGAAATAAATAGAAAAATAAATATTATTATCAGAAGAAAAATAAATCTGAATCGCAATAAATTTTATAATCTGAAATAGAAAAATCTGAATAAAATCAGAATAAATTTTATAATCAGGTTAAATATTACTTGCTTTATTATTTGTCAACACTTTTGCTTTCACCATCACTATTGACTTTGTGATTGATTTAATTTTCAAAATCCGTTACCCAGACAAATATAAAACGCTTTTACCATAGCATTTCCTTTCACAATCCCCTTTAGTGATGATTTTACAACTTTCACTTTCAAAATCACTACGGTCACTGCTGACAGCGCTTCCATTTTCACTTTTACAATGAATCGCTTCACGATCTGACACAATCTTTCTCAACTACCTTAGGCGTGTATTCACGATCTGTTTTATTTCGTATTCATGAGATGATTCTAATCTATTTTTTCAATCGACATGAGAGAAATACGAATTTTTCAACTGTATATTTGACTGTCGCCAAGAATTGTAAAATAGATTGTTGAATCAACTCAATGAAAAAGTACTCTGCTGATAATGTATATCTATCTTCAGATTTCTGTTGCTTAATGGAATAAAGCTCACAAATACTTTTTTCAGGATTTAGAGGATCAGATATTTTTATTTCGTCATGTTTTTGAATTGAAGAAATAATAGCATTAGCATTTTCAAAATTCATTATATAATAAATATATGTTTAAATAACTATATATTTCAAAACAATTAACAGTGAGCCGTTATCATTGCCTTTTTGCTATTCCATGAGACCTTTATTATGACCTTCTTGGCACCACATGAGACGTTTTCGTTTTGGCTGAGATTCTTTCTGAATGTTCTTGTGTGGGGTACTCTTCAATGGGGCTGAGAACATACATCACGCTACTGTTTATTTCTTGCCTAGGCATCCCCCCAACGAACCCCTAAACGAAACGAAATTTTAGAGATTCAGACGCGTGTCTATAAGTTTCAATTTCATTCTCATGGGGGGAGTTCAAACCCCGGAGAGTGTGCAAATTGAATTCACCACGTTGTTCGGCGTAGCGATGAGGTGTAAATGAAATCCCTTTGGGACTGGAACCTCCACCTTTTAGTAAAAAATTGCGAAATTTTCGCCACAGCAGAGAATGTGTCGGTCACGGGATTGGAACGCAAGACCTCGAGTATGGGAATCAGCCACGCTAACACTATACCAACGGACCATCCTTGCTGATATATGTTTCAGAAATTATTAAGAAATTACCTATCCTGGATTCCTACGGATCATATCATGACCAAATCATAATTGTTGTAAACTGCAGAGTTGGTTTCTTACGATTTTCCAAATCACACCGTATAATATAATCGCACATATATTTCTGGCGAGTTAAGACACATATATGTCTGTATACAGAGATCTACAAATTTGATATTTTCTTTGCAACATTTTGAAGTGTATATTAGTTCAGTTCCTTATCCGATTATTGTATTCAGTGATCACAATCCCCTTACCTTCATTCACAGAATGAAAAATAGTTCAGAGATTGTTGAGATGGCTATTGACGTTCCATGAATACAACATTTGCCATTAGATACATCAGATGAAAATATATTGCAATTGCCGATGCACACTCGCGAATATAGAAGAATTATATTGTTTTAGTGTGTTTATATGTTGTGCAATTAAACTGAGTGTCATTCACAATACATCTTTCTGTGTCATTTTATGTAATAGAGTATCACATACATATTTAATAAATATGTAAAACAAATTTTTACTGGATAGATCTGTCAAATATACATATGGATGTTGAAAATGTTACCATCTCCGGAGGACAAACCAACACAACATCTCTACATTGAGGTGGTCACCATTCAATTCGAAAAAGGTGTTTTGATTAGATAAAAGGAAATAACATGACAACTAATAAAAGAAAATAATTATTTACTAATGACACTTATATATATTAGTTGCCTGTTTGTTGACAATATTTGAGAAATTTAACCGGAAGATGTAATCTCTCAGTGTTCATATTGTCAACTTTCAGTCTTACCTACAAATATTTTATACGAAACTATTGCCTTATAGAGTTATGCCTGAATCTCTTGGTAGTGGAAACGGAAAGGTCAAATATAAAAACATGTATGTGTTTGAGAAATGAAGATCCAGACATGTGCAAAAGTGTTTATCGTCGGACTTTTTTGTCCGTCACGGAATTACATCAGTCATCTTATTTAATAAATACATGTACTCGGATTTCGTTTTTTGTGTACAGCGAGACCCGATGGTGATCTATGTATATTGTACAATATTTCGAAACAGTGAGTTCCCTTCGTACTATGCCGCACGTGCGACGTGCTTTCGATGAAAAAACGGAATGCTTCCAGCGCACAGACGATGTACGGCTGCATCTTCTGTGTATAAATGCATTATAATAAGACTAAATCTTCACATTACGGAAAGTCCTTTCAGTGAGCGGCCTACTTAAGGATTTACACATCTTCAGCTGTAAAGGTATGTGTGTTATTTATTAATTACTTGTGCATGATTTATAACTATTGTACGGTTATTTTTGCATGTTTTCTATGTAGCATCTATGTATAAAACAAATATTTTCTATTCTTGTTTGTGACTTAACAAGAGATTTATACTAGCAATATAAATTTGCCTTTTTAAGAAACGTTTAGTACCGTTGAATTCATATCGGACACGGGTGGGATCACTTCTGAACCTGTGTATTGTTTTGTTATTATTGTGCCGATAATGTAATCTGTATAGCTTACCGTAAATAACGTCATTACGTTGTATCGTATATGCCCGTGTTATGCAAAGTACACGGTGTCAGATGTATTTTCAGCTGATTTGAGTCGATGTCGTACCAGCTGTAGAGTTACTCATAAAAGTTGACCATATCAGCTGTAAATCTGAACCATAGAAACCGTAGAGATGCGTGAACAGTGTGGCTGGTCGAGTAGCAGGTGATCGTGCGTTCTTGACCGATTGGTGGGCTCAGATTGCATGATGCTTGTTGACCAAGGAATTGAATGGTGGTCAGTGACTACCTGAAATGCTGATTGCTTGATCGACCAGTGTGACTGGTATCCAAGAGTGCTGGTGCGGAGAGTGTAACTCGATATATATATATATATAATATTTTAGCCGTGGACTAATTTTAGGGTTTGTAATGCCCAGTGTTTTGGGATTGTTAAGATATATTGCATGATAGCTGTCCCGTTGTTTTCATGATTTTAATATTTGAGTAAAATTCATCATTTCTTTCGTCGTGTGAAATTATTGTGAATCATTCACCTTTGTACTCGTACTGTGTAAAGTCATTTGTTTAGAGTTTCAGTTGTTGTCTTATTAGGTTCGTACGAATTGTATTAATTTGTCCAATATTTGAATCTCATAGACGCACGTATTATTCATAATTCTTTTCTCATTCAAGTCATTCATCATTAAACATTGTATTTGTATCACCATCAAAAGTGTTCTGTTATTAATCCAAAATCCAACCCTGTTATCTTGTTACATTTTATACATGTATTTCGTACCGTCCGTCTAAGAACAATGTCAGTGACAAACAAATGCGTGTCTATATTTCAATGTAATTATGCAGTTCATAATCCCTACTGGGATCTTCAAAATCTGAGGACAAGTGAATTATTTTAAGAGCTCTATTGGGATCTTCACATTAGGAGGTCTGGTATGTTATTGTAAAATCTTCACTGGAATCTTTGCAATCTGAAGACTGCTATGATATGATAAGATGGTGGTTTCACAGCTGTCAGATATGGTGCTAAGTTTGTTGTTTTAATATCTTCATAAGTACTTTAGCAACTTATCAAGAATAGTCAACATATGCTCCTGTTTTTCCCTTATATTTGAATCTACGTGGGTATATACAAATGAATTGTATGTGTAGACAGCAAAATATGATTTCTCTATTTCCTCTCAATGTCAGAGAAAACAGAGTGTGAAACTATTAGAAGTTTCAGTCTAATTACTTGCTGTAAAGTAGCTATTGATCTGGGTAACAAATCAAATTAATCTCTAGCTTCTCTAGAGACAGTGTGAAACATGAATGATAATTACATGCACATAACGATTTGTCCGGAATTTAATATCGTCTTGTTGAAACTTCTTTAACTTCAATATGTGATGATTTTATGATCATATATAATACAAGAAATGTGATACATCATGCTGCTCGAAAATTGCAGAATACAAATTCTCTATTTGCTTCAATATTTGAAAGACGCGATGTACCAGTCATTCATAATGATGGATTCAATTTGTGATTGATTGTTTATTATGCAGCTTCTAACTTTAGCATGTATGTGAACGCAAATATAAATATCCTCACTTTTATTGTTGGGTTGTTTTTTTCTTTCTAACATTGTTTGCAAGATGTGGCATACGCCTTGGGTAGGTTGCAATTTTGTTTCAAAATTAGATTGTTCTTTTGTATATATATATATATATATATATATATATATATATATATATATATATATATATATATATATATATATATATATATATATATATATATACATATATATATATATATATATATACATATATATATATTCATTCTTGCTGATATTAACTTTGCTTAGTAACTATACGAGGCACTATTAAAACAAGTTGACGATACAACTGTTTACTCTTTCTCAAGTCTGAAAGAGGGCCAGCATAAGAATACTTTACCAATTTAATCTGACTAGAGTTCTCATAGTACGAAAGACATACAATTTAAAAGACATACTCTTCTATGTTTTGGTCAGCTATTGCGTTTTTAAGTACACAATTATATGGTAACACTTTAATTGCACTACTACAGGATGATGTTGAACCAGCAATACAAACTAATAGTTCTCTAACTGTTTTAAAAGTGTTATATCCTAATATTGCATCGAATATAACACCTCAGGTCGGAATAAAATGTTAGGCTTTGCCACAACCAAGTTATGTCAGTCAAAATGCGTGTCTATTGAATACTGTTATTTATCGAGTTCCACTGGTTGATAGCCTCTTTATCTGTTGTGGAGTTATAAAAACCAGTATAATGTTTTTGCACTGCCCAAGATATACAGAAATTAGCTGCTACAAATATTGCTCTATATATCTAAGACACATGTAGGAAAATATAATTCCACAAGGAACATGTTATAACATCGCAGTATCCTTAAAGCCATATTAACGATATTAGAAAATTTAGTTCGTTTCGTTCCTATTATCTTGATACCTCCTGTATCAAACATGACATTATCTCTCTCGTTCACACACACACTCACGCACACACACATTCATACGTATATTTTGTTGTTATTTGACTTCATATTTTCCAAATACTGTTGTTATGTGAGAAGATTTTGTTATTACCTGAAAAAAATTAGCTAAGATTTTCGAACTTGTGTGCAATAACATTGCTATTGTCTTTCTACAATACGTTATGTTTAAATAAAGACAACTACCAACACCTTTTTGAATTCACTCTAGTGAATGGCTTTTAGTAGGAATAATACAATTGTGAATGATTATGTTGTCCCTCGGAAAGTTCTGTCTTAAAGTTTACACAAATATTTATTACACATACTTTTTGCATACTTCTCAGCCCCATGTAAAAGAACTTGTTTAGTCGTTACATTGTAAAGGTATTCTTATCTTGAAGTAGATACATTTTAGGAAGCATATTTAAAGGACGGATAATATATGTCTTTAAAGAGGGTGGGGGCAACAAGAATATGGATTTTTCACGCTGAAGCTTTCTATTACTCTTTGTCTTCTATATAAAAAAACTTAAAGACAAAAATATTGAATTATTTTAACCAAGTGGTGTAGCTCGCTGAAGCTTTTCTTATACAGGTCTTATATGCACTAAAATGAATTCACTAATGGTTCCATGTAGCAAATTTCCACAATGTAGCAAACACAATAGCTTACAATGCCACTCGCTGTAAATAGTGTCGTGTTATCAGAATGTTTTTATTATATTACAATCTTAAGTGAAAAAGATAGTATATCTTACTGGTATATACTACACCTACTCAATCCCCACAAACTGTAAGTAGTATATCTCCTTTCGATCTATATCCACTGTATGTGCAAACATGACGTCTCTTAAAGAAACGAAACATTCTTACTTCCATTCAATAAATGATACATGTAAAGCAAACAATTAAAGCATTTTGGTCAAGCAAAGGTTGAGAATTCATTTACAGGGTTATTTCGGATGAAAAGAATTATTTGTGTTCCAGAATAAGCAGGTAAATAACAATTTAAGTGAAATAAACTAATCAGACGTTCAATATTCTATAAAAAGATAATAAATGTTAAAGTATCGACAAAACACCCCCAGTTGTCTGGAAATAAGTTTCACAAGGTAGCAATAAATACTAAAACTACTATGGCATATGCAGAGGATATTTCCTTGCTAACCCACGAGATGAAATGTATCCGTTATTCACTCGTTTCAAGAAAATATTCTTTTTATTTTATGCTCACATACGTTGGATACCTAAAGTTTGTGACACAGTGAATTAGCAGATTTATTACAGTAATGTCAGCTGCTTACTGTATATGGTCTCCTGTGCTATGTGTACCTGCGCACAAACTTTCACCAGTACACAGTTTTTGCATTTTAATTTTGGGTGCGGACGGAACAGAAATGACAATGACATGTACATAAGGAAAAAGTAGTTCACTGACAGAAAATCAAAGGGAGGTAAGAATGTTCTGACTCAAAAAGTTCTTCCTGTAATGAACAAATATTGTTTTTTTTTTTTATACAGTGAAATATCAATATTATTTTAATTAGAAAAGCAAGTAATTCACTGCTTAGCATAAAATAAAACGATATAACTGACATATATTCAAGAATACGTCAACTTACACTTTGAAAAATCTTTCAGATCCTGAAGACAATTTTGTAAATCGTGTATGATCTGACCAAAATCTTAACTTAATGATATACTCAAAGTAGGTAAAGAATATTTCTCTTTATGTGAAGACATTATATTGGCTGACTACTGAACAAGCTGTCAGAAGTTGTAATTTTTAGCTGATGGAAATTCTGTTTTATAATTCAGTTAATTTAACAAATCAGTAATAACTAAAAATGGTCATTCTTGATAACAAATAGAATCATCTTCATTTGTAGTATTTTATTATGTTAAAAAACCAAGAAGATGGCTAAGGATTACATCCCGTGACTTGTGTTACTACAGTAAATGACAAATATTTAAAAAGTATGTACCTACCAGGTGATTATGCTCGAAGATTAATTCAAAGGGTCAGGTGTCATGGAAAGTTTTTGCCCTTATTCTTCTCAATATGCCGGGGGTACGGGAAGGGGACGAGGGATGGGGTCCCGTTTTTAAACCTAGAAACTACAGCATCCTTATCATGTAATTTAAACAAATTTATAAGTGTACATAATCTCATATGACATTAAAATGAAGCGTTCAATTTATTGTATGTGCCCTTTTGCAATCTATATTTCGCCATGTCATATATATTCTTGCGATCCGCTTTTATGTCGAATTATCTGAACGGACTGAATATTCTCCAGTTTGAAGTAAGTCTTGATGCATTGGTACTGGCTGAATGCATCGCATGAATGTGTTAGGATCTGATGCATTGGACCTGCTTGAATGCATCAAGTGATTGTGATTGCTCTCGATCCATTGTGCCAGAATGAATGAATCACGTGAATGTGTTATGTCTTAATGAATTGAGCGTGCGTGCAAGAATGCATTACGTGAATGTGTTAGGTCGTGATGCATTGGGCCTGCATGACTGCATCACGCGACAGTGTCATACGGACAATGCCATTAAAATAGTGATGGGTTTTATCTTAAAAGTATCCCTCCAAGAAGAGATCCGTTTTGAAAGAGATGAATTTTATTTGTTCCATATATGAATATCCCGTATAACAAATTTTCACTGTTCCTGTAAGGATACAGTTGTGCGTAAACGACCAAATTTATACTTCTTTGAATGTTTTACTTTAATATTACCGTTTAGTCAGTAATACTTGTTCCTTCTGCTCACTTATGCGTTGATAGTACTCAATCTGTCTGCGTGAGGTATATGATATCAGTGTATTTGTTATGTCCACAGAAAGGCATATATATATATATATATATATATATATATATATATATATATATATATATATATATATATATATATATATATATCTATATCTATATATATATATCTATATATATATATATATATATATATATATATATATATATATATATATATATATATATATATATATATATATATATATATATCTATATATATATATATATATATATATATATATATATATCGATGTTGACGAGAAGGAAAAGTGAATATTCTAACACTGGAACGTGGAAAACGATTATGTAGAATTAATATTAAATTTTGTTTCAACTGTAAAATAGCTCTCACAGAAAAAGTGAAAACATATATTACAATCTCCGATATTAATCCCTTTACTGTAATTATCAAGAGGCAAATATTAATGCAACACGTATTGCTTCGTGAAGTACATATTAACCCTTCAACCTCCCATATGGTTTGTCACTTATTGGTTTAGTTATTTATTGGTGTTAAAGCTTTTAAAATATGTTTTATTTAAAATATTTGATGAACGATATTAAAGCTCCTTATGAAAACACATAAGCTTTATAATTCACGCAAACGTGCCAGTATACAGTCCTGCTTGCAACGTGAACAAGGATTTTTTCCGTTGTAAGAGAAATAGTTCAACCAAGAGATCCTCCGCTTTTAACCTGATGCATTATATTGGTCGTCATTGAATATAGCAAATTCCGTTTCTCAAAATCTGATAATTATAAGGCTGTGGTAAAGTGTCAAAATCGTTTTGTAAGTAAAATGTTGCCATGGAAACAAAATATCATTTAGGTACGTTGCGTGTTGCCGGTGGTCATACAGTCTCAAAATATAAACATTCGTGTGTGCACCCTATGGATGAAGTTCTTTATAATCCTGTGATGTATATTTAATTTGTATTATGCCCCTGACCATTTTCAATGCTTAACGAAAAAGTTTTAGTACGTACCTGATTTATGTCTTTTGGTAGTTATAAATATATGTATACTTGATTTGAGTTCAATATCTTACCCTGATTATGATTTTAAAAGGTTCTAGAAGTTCATTCGATGGGAAAATTACCCATACCCTGGCCATTATATTGTGTCTTAGTTTTTTTTATAAAGGCTGTGATCAATACATTTGTTCATTCTAGTCTTAGCGTCAGTCTTTGTTTAATCAATTTTAACCGTGTTCAGTTATAAATTTAGAGGAACTATTTTTTGAAATTATTCATTGGAATTACAAATTGCTCAGTGACTTTTGACTAAACACTATTTTGGGATTATTGTGAATTCATTCAAAGACATTCTGGATTATATATTTTGTGTGATACAGCAATACTGTTGGTACGTTGGCATATTGAAGACCATACGTACATCAGCACATTCAAGACTTGAATTCCTTTCGGATATACTATATTTTTGGAATTGTGATATAACTTTTGGGATTAATTGGGACTTAAATCATAATGCCGGAAATTTTTCTTAAATTTGCATTGTGTAAATTAGATAACTGATTTATTCGCTGGAGTTAAGAAACTTGTTGATTTTGCCTTTTCTGCTCTTTAGTCTAAGAACATAGTCGCGACAATTGAAAAAATGCATTGAATAATAGCAAGTCATTTCTTGTTTTATATTACAGGATACACCTATGGCGATTCGGAACATTATTATGTTTATACAACAAACTCATATGTATGTAAACTTGTATTTATACATCAATTGAACAATTTCAGAGATTAAATTATTGACCATCTTAAGTTTTATTTTGTACATGTATTTCAATCACGAGCATTATTTAAGTGGTGCCATTTATATATGTATGACTCTAAAATTATTGTGATGTTACATGTCCAGTTTTCGCACAAGTGGTTGACATTATATTGGTACGAGTCTTACAAAACTCTAATTTCATACAACCAGTTTCTGCATGAGCGGTGCTCTTTATATAGGTAAGAGTCTCATATAATTGTGACGTCAAACAGCCTGTTGTTCCTTCAGTGCCATTCAACCAGTTCAGATATCGTATTAAAACACCTTCACTATTGAAATTAAATACAAGCAGACGATTATATTTAAAGACAAACGAGTTATCATTGATCTTCAATTACTTGGCAGACACCTGACATCTGCAATTTTTCTGTTTGACAAAAGTTAAAGCTGCAATAGAGTTTACTGTATTTATCTTAGCAGCTGTTTATTCTTGTCGATATACAGGTCAACGCTTATCTCCCAACTTGGTCAGAGAAGACGTAAGTCTTACTCGTTATAAACGACAGGGAAATATCGATTTCGATGACCGTGTTATTTATCTACACTACGCCGATTTGAAGCATAACATCCGCCGACAGAAGCTACACGCTACTGATATTCTATATCATGTTTCCGTTACTATAGACAAATTACTAAAATGTATATACAGTCACTAACTAGATCACAAGAACGGCAATATTCAACAGAAAGGGTATGTAAACTATAGAAGTACTCATGATTATATTATCTCACCACTGCTATTTGCAGTTTCGGCACAGATTGTATTGAATATTTCGACATTGTATTTTTCCAACAGGTTTTTTAAACTACCATTGTAAAAATGTTAGCAGCCATTTTGGGAACTATCTAATCAGCATTAGTACTTTAATCAAGCTGTCACAATAACTGTTTAACAACATAATTTGTTTTATTCCAATTTTTGTTTTAAGCTTAGAGCGGCCAGTATGATATTGCGTATTTATTTAGCGACATCAGGTTATCACTGTGCACCCAACTATTAGATCCATGCTACTATCTTTTCCATTTATTCTGTATAAGTCTTTCAGTTTATACACTATATTTAATAGTTCTTTCGTAAAATTAGGAAGTAGCATTTTAAAAATATAATATATTTGTATTTTGAAATCCAAATTTTCTCGCCTATTTTATTTGTAATTGTTCCATAATCATCATTTGTCAGATACATAAATAGGTTAACCCATACATTATGCTCATTCTTAGGGTGATCGGCTTTAATCTAACAACATATGAATGAATCTGTGATAACTATTATTGTGTAGCTCAGAAAGTCAAGGCAATACATCTGTCCATTATCTGGTGTTAGTTTCAATTAAGTACTTCCACATGTTCGTCCTCAGTGTAAAACTAACTTTTTTTTATTACACAAGTATGTTTTGTTTTTCTCAACATGTTGACTCGTATTCAAAATGTGTCTTTCTCCAGTAATTCATCAACGTTTCTGTGTATAACTGCTTCCCATTATAAAACTTTAATTTCTGTTTTTCACTCATCAAATATTTATGTAAAAGCATTATGAATACCATCTCCCTTTAGTCTCTTCACTTGCTTACCCCTGATATGTTCTGAGAAGATCCCTATCCATGCGAAAGTATATCTGTATCTATTGCTGTATTTTCATGCATTTTAATTATAACGATGATTATTAGAATTTGTCTCCTATTTGACTCCAAAATAGCCCATGTATATGTTTAAATATGTTTGTGTTCTTTCTTACTTGCTGAATGTGTTTGTAGATCATTGAGTCAACCAAACTTTGAACTGAGAGTATTTACCTGCCTATTCCTTTCGTTATCTTAACACAGTTGACTTATATTGATTAGGAGATTGTATTTTCAGAATCTTAGTATAAATGTCTTAAATACTGTTATTTATTTTCTCTCCCATCATTTGTTTTCAGGTATTTTAATGAGATCCATTGTAATCACGCATACGATTTTTGAAGAATTAGTGTGTTCATACTTCGACTTTTGTAATAAAACAACGATATCTGAAGGAAACGTTTTGTTTTTTGAGTTATGTTTAAATGGTTCAAAGATAGGATCTAAAATAGTTATCCAAGAATCAGAAATAAACGAGAACATACATATTCCCTTTACAACTTTAATACATTGTACCTTTATCCCTATCGATCTAAAATGAATAAAAACAAACAAATCGAATGTAAAAAGTGGTTAAACCTTGAATGAAAGTTCAGCTCTTAACACATCTCTCTGGAAAGCATTAATGAGAAAGAAACCATTTCGCTTTGTACGAGACATTTTGTCTTCGCGCGTTAAGCAGACTATCTAAAGTTGCAAATGTTTCAATAATAATACAAGATATTTAGTCTGGAAATATCACATCAATCCAAGTCATCAGGAAATACATATTCATTTAATTGATTGATAAACATTGATTCATTTCTAAAAAAATAGAGTACAGAAAAATGAATTGAGGAGAGATGATAATGTATTTTATTGAGATAGAAGAGGCTTAAATAACCCGTATACTACATAACCTGTAAACAATATATCAACGTCTAATCTGTAACGGCTAGCAATGCTCACAAAATACGTCTTTTCTGAATAATTATAATGAGACATAAATTCATTAAGTGATTACACATAATAAGATCAGTTCTGCAAAATATGTCTTTCTGTCGTACCGGTCAGTCCCATTGTAAGGAACTCCTACTATTACTACGTCGTTATGATCATAAAGTAACCGAAATAAGCAAATCCAACAAGTTTTGTAAAACTTAACACATCATTTAATTATGACAGTTATTAAATGAAAATGTAAAACGAACGAACGGTATTATCAAATGAATAATAAATGATTGCAAAACTTATATTCAAGTCCAAACATAATCGAATGTTCCGAACAAATATTAAATCCTCGAATGTGCTTGTATGACAAAAGTACCGATGTAGCGAAATGGCATTATCCAGAACTCCTTTGAATCTTTCGCAATAGTCCATGAATAATACTCTAGTGCGGTGAGGACATTGTATTTCAAATGAATAATCCAATCAAATGTTTCGTCACAAATAATATCCTAACGCAACTTTAAATTTGCCTGCAGACTGATGTTACAACAAGAAAATAAGAAACAAGACTGACTAAAATTGTTCAGCTCCACATACTTAACCGGGTGAAAACCAGTTTGCTACTGCCAGCTACGTGATACATTGCAAATATCCAACATCGTAAAAGAACCCACCTGGTCTAACCCATCCACTGAAAAAGAGGAACCTGCCAAACCGCACCAGCCAATGTGGTTTTGTTATTAATATTAGTATTAATGGTCGTAAACATCTACACCAACAACTAATTATAGATCACACGCAATGTACACTCTTAATATATTAAAATATATTTTAAAACAGCATACAAAATGTAACGATTTAATATCTTGAATATAGATAATCATTAGGATTTACAGTCATGAAAAATTATTCATGAATATAGATATAATCATGTACAAGGACTTACAAACAATACAGATATACATAATAATATAGACAAATACGCCTGCCTGTCTTAATGTATATTTAATTTGCATTGTTTGATAGATAATTTTTAGTTTTGTTTTAATTTATAATGTAACATAGCATGTTGGACTTGACTTTGTTCAAAGTACATAAAATAAATTGTGTCTAAATGAGCACCGTTTAGCTATTTGGATCATTATTTTTCCTGAATCAGAACATTGCCTTTACTATGACCTTTATATGATAAATAATTTTATATATAGTTATATATAATTTAAAAACAAATACCTTCTAATTATGATTAAGATTTTAATTTGTAAACATTAACACATTTTTATAAGGTTAATTTCCATTAGGTAAATGTTATTTTTTAAAACACGTTCCGTGTGATCTGAGGTCAAGTAGAGGACTATATAATCTTGTCTTCTAGAAATCAATTAGTCATGCCACAAGATCTTAATATAATCTATTGTATTATTCATTGATGTGTCCAAAACATAATTTGGGCTGGAATTTGACTATTCAATTTATTTAAATCAAGTGATTCTTCTCTGGAGATACAAAGTGTACTACAAAAGTAACATTCATGGAAACAGAGACTTGACCTTTTAGTGAAATTTTAATCAAGGATTTAGTTCTTTGATTGTTACATTGTGATTCAAGAAAAGTATTCCGGGGCATCAGCATTATACGGGCCACCGCAGTCACATTAACACTTTCAGCGTTGGATTTAATTTCTGATATCCAATTCAGCTTTCTTAAGAATTTTAATTATGAGGACTTGTATTTGTAGTTCTAACATTATTTGGGATCCAATAATCAATACCGTTTGTTCTTCTTCTTTATTTTCCCTGTGAATTCTAGGGAAATATACTATTTGCTGCTTCTCGGTCCTTTCTATTAACTATTTTAAGAGCACAGAGTTATTATAAAAATTGGATGCTCGTCCTTGGGAAACGAATTTCTCAAAAACATGTCTGAAAACTTTGTTTGCGAAAGTTAAATTCACATTGTTTCGGAATTTTCTAAGTCCCAGTCGTTATTTCACATTTAATTTTTTAGAGAGATCAGCAACTTATTTCAATGTATTTAAACTGGAGATCTTTATTTCAAAACCTACTCAAGAACGGTTAGATTACTAGAAAAAGGAGGCATTGTTCCAGCTTACCAGCAAATATGAATCTCCTGAGGCAAAGGATTCATTAGGGAAAACGGTAATCATACTTTAGTCCAGTATTTGATGGGAAAATAATGTTTTGGATAAATGTGCTTTGGATTTTAGTAGCGAGTTTCCATTTAGCTCTTGCTCAAAACTATAGAATTGAAATTAAAATACAAGAATGAAATAGAGTTCAGAAAGTTTGAGCTTCAAGAAGGACAAATGCAACTGGATAAAAATGAAAGACAGAGAAACAGATGATAGGCTAATTCTAATGCAGAAATGAAAAGGGGAGGGGGAAATACAGATGTAGCAAGAAAGCAATGGGAAAGAAAGGGAATGTTAATTTAGATTAAAGAAAATAGAGCATACAAGAAAAAGCAAATCCTTATTTTACACACATATTCAAATTTTGATGTTTCTAAAAGTATTAGGTAGCACCCCTTCTTAAGGACAAAGATGACGTAAATATTTCCTCATTTTGATGAACAAAGCTGAGAATTTTAAAAAGCCCAGAGAGCATTGGATTCTGTTTTACAAAGTGCACTTTTTGTCAAAGCTCGTGACACATGCTCTTCCATGTCACCACGGCAAGTTCTGATTATGATCTAGTTAAGGAGTCTGTCTTGAAGGGTTATGAGTTGGTGCCTGAAGCTTATCGACAAACGTATTGGAAGTATAATGAAAGAAACTGGACGAACTCTTGCTGAATTTGCAAGAGACAAATATGGTTTGTTTGATTGGTGGTGCTTTGAAGTTGGTCGATATTATAATAATATGAGACAGTTCATATTAGTCGAAGAGTGCTAGAGTCAGGTTTATGGTGAGGTTAAGACTCACCTTGATGAAAACAAGATTAAAACTTTAGAAAATACTGTTCGTCCAGCTACAAGTATTCCTTAGCTCATAACGTTTATCGTTTTCAGTAAGGTGATAAACTATTTCAGTCTAATGCAGGCACCACCAAATTTCAAATTGGCGCAAATGTTAGAAATTAAGTGTCTGATAAGGCTGATCAGAAGTTCTTATCGCTTCCTTCGTGTACCTATGGCATGAAAAAAGGACACGTTGTTTTCCTGATTGCAACAAATTGAAACATATGCACCAGAATCAAGATAGACGTATTCCAAGTGCTCTTAGGTCTAAGTGGTCAAGGTCATGATCGTGTAATGAAATCACTATATTTGTTGTTTCAAACAAATCCTACTCTAATTTTATGAAGGCGAATTATGAACCATTTACGTAGAAGGGTTCCATACTACTCATAGGTTATAATGTTAATCTTACCCCTTCTATAGTTGTAAGGAACACATGAGTTTCTCAGAGTCTTTTATTATCAGGTACTTTGCTTTTATCTGAGAAGTCTTCTTCTAACGAGAGTGTTCTTATTCAGGGGTTCGAGTATGGGTTTGTTAATGTTCTTCTCCATGGTGTACATTTGTCATCAGACTTGATTTCATGACCCGTGACGGTCCAAATAGTGACGTATTTAGCCGCTGAGGCTGACCATTTATCACAAGGCAACAAACTAGCTAGAAATAAGTTTATGGGTAATCCACTTGTAATTGACAAACCCTGTTTGGGTCAGAAGGTCAATACTGATGAGCAAATCCCTGAGTTATATCCAGCTTGTTCAGTTACTAGAGTGATAAGAAAGAACGCTATTGAGAGTGATGTTAATTAGAAAAGTATTATTTTAGCTGACACATGTATTCGCCAGGCTTTTGATGAGAGCACGTTTACTCTTCTTTTGAATCAATCAAAGGTATTGTTCACAGTGATCCTCATTTAACTGCTCATTATCTTTATTTAATCTGATTGATGAACGACAACCACTTATCCTGTTTGTTTCAGATGGCGTATTTACGTGACCATATTTACCCTGATAGCTGCTTCAAAACGTCTTTCGTTGATCCTGGAACACATTTGCCTACTTTGTCTACTTTGTTAAATCTAGCATAATAGGGTGTGAAGGAAAACATTCGACATTGTTTCAGTAACATTTTTCAAAAAATCAAAAGATAGGGAGAAAGTGAGAAAGAATGTTAAAGAATGATTTTGTAAAACACAAGCTAATGCCATCTTTCTCTAAATCAGCTTTTTTGTTAAGCATTCATTTATTCAAGAAATATTTTGTCAAAAAAGTTATAATCAAGGTTCCAGTTTATATGCTATTTATTCAGGAATTATGCATGGTACATTGCATTTCTTAAGAATCAGAACAGTATAAATGCTGAGACTTCTAGCTCTGCACACATCATGTTTTCTATTTGATGAATCTATCTAAAGTATATAATTTTGTCATGTATATGCTATTATAATTTCAGGTTTGAAGTATACTTCGTTTTTAAAAGAAAAAGAGAATGACAGGTGATCTCATTAAAAGTATGTTCCTATCATTTGGATAAGAAAGGAACGCATTACAAGTGTGTCTGAAAAGGTAAAACAATTTTTCTTTGTAACAAATAATTTTTGTCTCATGAAACCAGCCAATATCAAGCCTGGGGTAGTACATGCAATTTTAATGTTGTGTTGTCTTTGAAGTCATTCATTAAAGAGACAATGCTGTCATTGTAATCATTGAACTTCTGGTATGTTTCATCAAGTTTCAGTTGGAAATAATTGCCATTACTAATTAAATTGAACAACTTTGCTAGAATCAAAACTCGTGTCTAAATGTTTACATTATATAGATATGAGTCATTGACCATATTATCCACAACCTAGTTTTCGGCCACATGCTGTCAGATGTAAAATAAGCTTAGTAACTGGAAAATTAAGTTTATTTAGATGCATATTTTATTTTGTATTTTTGTTGATTTTTAAACATGTTATAGGCATAAAGGAAAACGCAAACCAAGGATAGATGTGATTGGTGCATTATGTAATAGATGTTATTTATGTCAAGGTTAACAAACTTATGAGTTTGTTAATTATATGGTTATATTCCATATAATTGATTATCAATTAATGATTGACTTTTTGTATATTCTATTTACAATATTACTTGGATAATTTATTGTCTCTACGCTTCAACATGTCGCTATAGTATCTTTGACATAAATTCTGCCCACCATAATGGTTGACAACAGAGGAGACAGGGTGGAACTTCCTTGCAAAGTATTTGAATCGTATTGCCATGTACCAATCGGGGCAAGCTCCAAAGATCCGTTGATGGATAGTAAAACTTGTGGGTTTACATACGGTGTAGAGAAATTGCCATGGAGTTTGAAATGGTTAAATCTTGTGTTAGCGTCAAAATTTAATTTTCCACAGCTTTCTTGTGTGGATGACGCACATCGTAGTAGCATGCATACTTGCAAATAATATGGGCCATGATATTTATGTATTCCGTTAAAAACTCCGAGAGCATACATTTCTGCACTATATTGTCTTTCATACTCCAGATAGCAGCATAAACCCTGTTGACACACCTGTTCGGTACCGTTTTCTGCACCGATGATTACAAAATTATACCAGTCACGGAAACTGGTAGATTTGAACTCATTTGATGTTATACGATGATTTTCTCTTATTCCTGGGGATAGTGGATGGTGTTCGTTTGAAGTAGTTGAACCTACTGTAGGACGTATCACAGGAACGTCAGCGACCAGTAATTTTCCGTCATCCTGTGTTCTACTGTAGTAAAAACTTTTTGGTCCAATCGGCGTGTAAATGCCACTACCCTGAAATCTTTCTTGTGGTCGGTGAAGATTTGCAGCCAATAAATTTACTTTATTTGCGACAGCAAAGGAGGAATGGTACCCTATTGCAGAGAAGAATGGCAAAGCGTCCATCCATGCCGTGGGAAAAGCAATATCAGTAATGTTATGCTCCTGAAGAAGAGGAATGGCTGGTTCATGAAAAAGTATATCAAAGCAGGTAAATAAACCAAAGCGACCAAAATCAGTATCAAAGTAGATGTACTCGGGATTGACAGGCGCATCATACTGGCATTCGTAATAAAGATTTTGTTTATGATACCTAGCAATAAGCTTTCCCGATCTATCAAAAGCAATGTCTGTATTGTATTGATACTGGCCATCTGGTGGACAGTTAGGGTCATCTTTTACACAAGGCTGTGCGTCTCCTATGTTCGCCACTAAATAAATAGAATGTCTCTTTGCTAGGCAACTTAGAAATACTTGAACATCTGAGTCATTATATCTTCCGGGTTCGTCGCACGGTGTCCAGCTTTCAGACTTGGGATCAGGGATATATTCGAGATACGGAGCGACAGTATATCTACTTTTTAATTTGGATCCGTGTATTCCATTTTCAGGGAAGACAAGAATATCAGCACCCTGGAAAAGAATATATTATTATGTATTTGAAATTTGGACACCAAACCTGGATCAGATCTTAGAATCGAGCTATAATGTCTACTAACAAGATATTGTTGTATGGTATCTGATATGACTGATTAGAGAAATTTAAATAAAATGAGAAGATCGCATTATTATCTAAATTCAAAGGAAAAATAGCTTAGTCTATTTTAATAGGTCATTATAAAATTCATTATATGTTTGGTTTGTTGTTTCATCGCACAGCTACACACATAGGCTATTTAGTACAAAGGAGGGACGCCGAGTGGTCGAGTGGTCTAAAGAGCTCACCGTTACGAATCAGTGGCATCTTACATCTGTCCTCATGGCTTGGGTCTCGGGTTCGGCCAATGTGGGTATGTGAGAAAGCTTGCCAGTAGCTTCTCGTAGGTCGGGGTTTTCTCGGATTCTTCCTCCACCGTTTATATTGGACGCCATGGTTGGCCTATCTGGTACTGAAAAATGGCATTAAACTTACAACAACAAAAACAAAGGACAATCGAGAGCTATATATGTTTTCAACAAAGAGCATGCAACGTCAACTGATGAGCGGATGATCCGATGGTAGGTTTTGAACCTGCATACTTTCTATCATGTATCCGGTACACTAATCAATGAGCCACTGTGCTTCTTACTTCTAATCACCTTTTATGACATACAGGATATGTTTGAAGTTAGCTAGGCTGCACAATGAATGTTGTATTTATTAAAGATTGACAAGCAGTTTACTAAAGCCGGAGCAAATTGATAGAATTTTATAAGATATAGATTTGTTTTCCGTTCCAATAATTTGATATTTTGGAATATATGTTGAAAGAATTAAATTTAAGCAATATCGAGAAGAATGTGTTTGTAAAACACATCTCAAAATACTTACCATCTCCACCCCAAAGGTCGTGCCCCTTGGGTGAATGTCTGAGGGGAAGAACCGCCTTAAAGACCAAAGTTTGTTGTGAGCATGCATTTTTCTCTCCATACAACAACTTATGTACATGGATATATGGTTGGCATCTCAGTAGTTTGCAAGTTCTGAATCAGATAATTATTCCCGATTGGACGAGTGCATGTGTGTGTGTATATATCATCATCATCATCATTGGCGACTCAGTCTCGAAAGACCATGCGAATTGCGACCTTGGGGTGTTGTCTGTCTCTGTTGGCATCGTCTGCTGTGGCTGTGCAATCCTATACGTGAGTGACAGTCCCTATTGCAGTTGGTGCAGACATACTGGGAAGTATGTATTACTGTGGTTGGTGCAGCTTTCTTCTTTCTCTTACGTTTCTCTGTCACCAACTGGCCTCTACTCGCATCAGCGACTTATATGCCATTGTTTACCGTTAGTCTCCAGGTGTATCGGTCCTCGGCCAGCTCTTCCCAGCCATCGGGTGAAACATTGCATGCCTTCATGTCCCTCTTGCATACATCCTTGAAACGGAGTGAGGGGCGTCCGACTCTTCTCATGTAAGTGGCCAGTTGTCCATATAGTATGTCCTTTGGCAGCCTTCCATCCTCCATGCGTCGGACGTGCCCTAGACATCGAAGGCGGCGTTTGCTCAGCAGGGAGTACATGCTGGGGGTACTTGCACGCTGCAGGATCTCGCTGTGTGCAACACGGTCTTTCCAGCTGATTTTCAGGATGCGTTTTAGGCACCGTATATGGAAGGAGTTGAGCCGGCGTTCTTGCCTCATGCAGGTACTCCAGGTTTCACTTCCATATAGAAGGGTGCTGAGAACGCAGGGCTGGTAGACGCGGACCTTCGTGTGCTCTGTCAACGCCTTGTTTTCCCACACCCTTTTCGTTAATCGAGCCATGATGGTGTTTGCCTTTCTAAGCCTTCTGTTCGTCTCCATATCAGTCTAGAGATTGTGTTGCTCATGGAAGACCCTAGGTAATTAAAATTGTTGACTGCTTCCAGGGTGACACCGTTGATTTTCATGAAAGGGACAATGGAGGTATCTTGCATGCTGACATTTGTTTTTTCACAGCTGATGTTGAGACCAAACTGCATGCAGGCATCAGCAAAACGGTATCCCAGTCGCTGGAGGGCTTCCTCGGTGTGGGTCACAAGAGCGGCGTCATCTGCAAAAAGCATCTCCCAGATGAGCACAGCTCTCATTTTGATCTTTGAGCGCGGTCGTGCCAGGTTGAACAGCCTCCCGTCGGACCTGGTGTGTAGGTATATGCCATTGGTGGACGTGTCGAAGGCGTAGGACAGGAGCATGGAGAAGAAGAACCCAAAAAGTATTGGTGCAAGCACGCAGCCCTGCTTCACGCCGCTGTTAATTGGGAAGGAGGTTTAGGTGGATCCTTCATACAGGATTGTTCCCTTCATATCTGCATGGAAAGAGATTATCATGCTGAGGAGTTTTGGGGGGCAACCGATCTTACTCAGAAGTTCAAAAAGGCCTTTCCTGCTGACCATGTCAAAGGCCTTGGTGAGGTCGATGAACATCATGTAGAGTGGTTGACCTTACACTCTGCTCTTCTCTTGGAGTTGTCGTAGGGAGAAGATCATGTCTGTCGTCGACCTGCCTGCTCTGAAGCCACACTGTGATTCCGGGTACACACGGTCCGCCAGCAACCGCAGCCTGTTGAGTAGGATGCGGGCGTACACTTTACCAACGATACTCAAGAGCGAGATCCCTCTGTAATTATTACAGTCACTGCGGTCGCCCTTGTTTTTGTAAAGGGTCACAATGGTGGCATCGCGCATGTCTTGGGGAACTACTCCTTCCTCCCAGCAGAGCCAATGTAGCTCGTGCAGTAGTTTAATCAATGTTGGTTTTCCACGTTTGATGGCTTCGGGCGGGATGCTGTCACTACCTGGTGCTTTGTCGTTTGGAAGGTAGTCGATTGCTTTGCTGAGCTCCTCTAAGGTTGGCACTTTGTCGAGCTCTTCCATGGTGGGCAGATTCTTTATGCAGCTGAGAGCTGCATCGGTGACTGATGTTTCTCGGGAGTATAGCTCTGAGTAGTGCTCTACCCATCTGGGTATCTGTTGACCACCGTCTGTGATCTTCTCTCCCGTCAGTGATTTCAGTGGAGCGACCCCTTTCACTGTAGGGCCTAGAGCCTTCTTGATGCCACTGTACATACCTTGGATGTTTCCTGACTCGGCACTGCGCTGGATCCCTTCACACAGTTGTTGCCAGTAGCCGTTCGCACACTGTCTAGCAATGCGTTGGGTGTTACTTCGGGCACTTCTGAGAGCAGCAAGCGTCCGTTCATTAGGGCATTTTTTGTAAGCTATGAAGGATTTTCGTTTCTCCTCGATTTGTGGTTCCATCCTTGATAGGTGTGCGTTGAACCAGTCCTGGCTGGGTCGTTCCTTCTTAGCAAACGTTGACATAGCTGTACTGTAGATAGCACCCTTCATGGCGTTCCAATTGGATGTAGCGTCGTGCTCCGGCAGTTCCTGTAGAGCCTCGTCCAGGGCGGACACATACTCCTCCACCTTGGCAGGGACTGACATCTGCGCAGTGTTTATGTGAGGACGTTCTTTTGGTTTTGAGCGGTGTAGCGTGTGTGGCTGTAGTCGCACTCTTCTGCTCACGAGGGCATGGTCGGAGTCGCAGTCTGCACTGTGGTAGGTCCTGGTGGAGAGGACGCTGTTAAGGGCAGAGCGCCTGGTGATGACCAAGTCGAGGTGGTGGCAGTGATGAGATCTGGGGTGTTTCCATGACACTTTGTGTTGTGGCTTACACTTGAAGAAGGTGTTTGTGTCGCACAGGCCATGGTAGGTGCATAGTTCCAGCAGTCTCTGACCGTTTTCTTTGGTCTTTCCAGTGGCATGGTATATATATATATAGGATTGACTTGGACGCCAAAGGATGTTGCAGGTATAAATCGTTCTTACCATATGCAGATTTATAGTTATGGTGACAGGGTGTGAATCCCAATACTATCAAGGTTCTGATCCAGGGATATTGTCACGTAGTAGGGACAACTACGGGGTCAATTATATTGATACATCTGTCTTTTAATGCCCAGGGATCAAAATGGACTAACGGTGCATAGTGAATTTAGAGACGTCGCGCATTTACGTGCCACTGCGCAGATACATACACACTGCATAACTCCGTCCCCAAGTTTATTTAATCACTAGAACAACAATTTGAAGGTCGAGATATGGATATGGTAGATAGCGGTGTATCTTGTTCAAAATAATAATATCGTGTTTTTGTCTTTTATTATAAGGTGTCTCCGCATGCATCTAAAACTTGAACCTGCCTATACTTTTCAAGACATTTATTCACTATATATCTTCCAGTGAGTTGTACAGTTGGGTCATAAACTAATATAGAAATTACACTTAAGAGACTGCATTTATTAGTCATCGAACGCGTCAAAGATGGGTTTTGTTTTCGCAAAAGTTCAGTTCCTTTATCTACCCCAAATATTTAAAGAAATAGGTTCGATGTACACACAAAAATGTGCTCATGTTTTATTCCAAGCTGTAAGAATAAGTAAAATAACAAGATTATTCGTATAAATCTCATATATATTTATAATACAAAAAATAATGCTATGGTACAGGGTAGATAATTTTTAATTCATAGTCTACAGAGATTCGAACCCAGGTCCGCGGACAAACGGTACCCATCGATTTGAATGCACGTACCAGTCAATATTCAATCACGCCATGCACAAATCACCTACAATAATGCATGACGACGTAGTAATTAATTATCATGTCTACACAGTCATTCCAGATTCCTATAAAAGAAATCAATGTACATATTATTAATTATAGAAAATTACAAATATACACCAAAAGGAAAGTGCTATCCCTGGATTATTAACTAGAATGCTTGATACTACTGGGCAGAATTATTATTTAATACAAATATTAATATCATCCAGGTCAGCGAATTATATATATATATATATATATATATATATATATATATATATATATATATATATATATATATATATATATATTGAATTGCTATCAACCTGTTCCGCTGCTATAGAGGCCTGTGTCTCATAGACATGAAGATTGATCATCATATTGTGCAGAGCCTGATCCCTTGAAACATTTGCACCCGGATTAGGAGGTAGGATGACCGCATGCTCATAAACAGCAGCTCTATATGTTTGTCTGTCTGCTCTGATCAATGGAAAGAAGTGGCTCAAAGATATAACCCATAAATAAACGGCGTTACTTATCAACATGATGACGGTGAGCGTTAAAGTAGTAAGGGGTAAAACACCTCCGCTGCTTATATAACCAGCAAGTAGGCCGTATATTGATCATGTTTGTTTTGTACAGAAACGCGATATACTTTAATCAACATCCTATGTTTTAAGGACGTTATCACAAGTATGCACTCGTTCAAAGGCTCTTCTGCCCCAATTCAAAGTCTGGAAAAGAGTGATAAACTACCACAAAAATAGTTTTATCAGTATCATGAATTTCGTCCACCGTAAATGTAGTTTGTTTCTTATCTGGAAATGCTCACAGTATACATCGTCTTCACTTGCAATATCAAACGAAATAGAGATATGAAAATAAAGGAAAGAAAAAAATCTAGAAACAACAAATGAACTACTATTTTATTTTTTTATCATCAGCCACTTTAAGTCATTTCAAGAAAACAGAAATTATACTGTATTTGACTTATTATACTACATTTAAAAATTATAGTGGAAATAGTGCATATAGAAAGTGCCTAGTTCACTTTAAGTTTGAAAACGTGCCACATGATGCGTAAAAATCTCATTATAATCATTATAATGTTTCAAACACGTACACGATATTGAAGAAAATATCAGCTGCAAAAAAGTTTGTTATGCTTATCTCAATGCTAACTAGAATAATACACTGTTTCAAAACATAACCCTTTAAATTAAGCTAGTTGAAATACACATAGATGATTATTTAAAAATATTGTCTTTACACTAACAATTTCATATATTTTCTAGCGGACTGTTAAACTTCATGATAAATTAAGTAGAACAGCTATCGCCTCTAAAATACCCTTACACACAGTATTCAAAACAACCTACCATCCCAAACAGACAAATTATGATGCAAAAGAAGGATATAAACAATATTTAATCCCCTTATAAATAAAAATGCTATCCATTTCTTCTTACCACCCTATGAATCTTGTTATAGATAAAGTAAACACTACACCCCTCTATAATGATCATACCGCCACCCGTAAATGATCTTGTCAAACAAAATTCATTTCCATAAACAGGGCAGGATGTTAAAGAAGGGGTATGAAAATATATTTTGGATGCATATATTTTTAAACTCTTCGTAAATACAATTCTTTCCCCTGCCACTTTCCGCTATATGACTCACATTTAAAACAAAATATCTAGTACAATATACGTAACCTACACTAAACTCCTTTGTCAGATATAACTACCAGCCCCTTGACGATTCTTATAATCTCTATAATTTCACGAGTGTAGTCAAAGAAGATGGAAAAGTAGTCTGCCATTTGTGGGTTTTTTTTATTACTTCGCTGCATTACATTTTATGAGTTTCTACTGGCAAAGGCAAGTGATATGTTAGAAATGTTGATATATTATATTTGTTATGCATCCAATAGAATGTCGATGGGTTGCCCTTTGGACATATGATTCCCATTATTAATAAAGTAAAGTCTCAACACCTTAGTAATGTCCCTCCTCCTCCGTGTTTAAACAAAATTAACATTCCTTTCCAATTCCCACATTACCTGTAATGTTACCAGTGCATTGAAAGAGGTCAGAAAGGAAATTAACATTAGGTTACCCTTTGTAAACTGTCAGATTATATAATTGCCACAATATTATCTTAGTTATCTTTCAAGTGTAGATGAAAAGTTTATAAAACAATTTTTATACTAAAATCAGCTACTTAAAATCATTATGTTTTGTAGTTGCATAATGCTGGTATATTGTTCATTGTTTAGACGGAATTTCATGAATGGGAATCCTTTGCACAAAACAGTACGAATTGGAAAAGATGCAAATTACCTTTATTTTGTCTTACGATCAGCCCACCCTCGTAATGTACTTGAATAGGATAAAACTATTATGTACAAGTTTCATATTTAACGATAGCGTGGTCTAACATTATTAAAAATATGTAATGATATAAAGATACATATTCAAGATAAGAAAGAATCAATGAAGAAAGTATTTATGTGAATAGGTATAAGGAATACCTTCATGTGTTTCATTTATGCATGAGCATTAATTAAAACTTTTTAAGTCAACTTCATTTATATACATATATATTGACGGTGCAAACTTTCGGCGACATCATGTATGCTACCTATATCTATGTTGACAGAGAGAATGTATATATCACTAAATTAGATTTCAAGTTTATTTTTGATCATCATCCTTCCTACGTATGGAACCGTCTGCATAGATAATGAAATACCATAGCCACACATATTAGCTAGATATTTTGTCCCCTTCTAGGTTTTACCTCCGAAGTGATAACTTCAAGCGTGATGCGCATTCTTATATATATGCCTGGTCAGCTTCCGGACAAGCCGTCTCAATATTCTCAAAAATAATCGTGGGTTTGCAGTTACTTTACAGAAAGCGCATTGTAATTACTTCAAATGTAATGCAAGGATTTGCAGACGTAACAGGGATCTAACAGAGTAGCCAGAAGGAGGAATATTCCAAAGTATGGAAGAGGATGGTTGATCATGCAGTTTAACTGAATGTGACTGTTGCTCATACTGGAATATTCAGTCAATAACTTTTGTTGCAAACTGGGCCAAAAAAGATCAAAGTGACTTGCATCAATCTGAGTGCATACTGTAGATTAAAGATTGGTTTTTGATTTAATCTACGTGCTGTTTAGGTGCTGGCGATAATGGAAAATGCCAAACTATTATAGTGGTGGGGGTTGGTCTCGTATCGTTGCTTAGGACAATTTACCAATAAATAATATCGGGTACAGATAAAATAGCCCCAGTTCAACACCCATCTCCCACACCCTAAAAATAAAAGACAGGACATAATTCCCTCACCCAGTATAAGTTTTTCCCCCTTTAAACTTTTTAACCAACACACATATACATATTTTGTGGCGCCATGGATCATTTGATTCTGATGCTTAATGTGGGCCTATTTTGAGTAGATAAATACAATTCTGTGTGCATGTTAAATGTTAGATCATGACTATAACAAATAAGGAGATTAAGATGTTTAATGCTATAAGTACGCATTGCACGCATATGTGTTTTTCACATCACTTTTTTTAATCATCATTACAACACTTTTAAGCCATTGCATTAAATCCTTCAGCTGTTCTATAACACTTGCATTTTTAAAGTGACCTATATCCATTATAATTGTGTGTACTGTATTTGACTTATTTTGAGAAGTACATAAAATCCGAGCCAAAATATTATTGTACAATCGAGAAATTCCATGATTAAATTAAATGTTAATTTTTCCGATTTCTATTTTCCCTATCCAATCTTAAAAATAGGCTAGCATATTTCTGACAGTTTAAAAAGTTAAAACACTTGTTCTAGCAGAGATTATGTACTATCTTTCATTTTTGTGGGGATTTTATCTATTCCCAGAAAAGCATTTGTGTTATTGTATTAACTTTTAGGTAAATTGTATGCAACGAATATGAAAGTATGTGGTGGCAGGAATGATAAGGTTACTCATATGTCAGAAAAATGGCAGTAAAATTTTAGTTGTAAGTAGTGTGAAATTCTATTTACACTTAACCCCAGTAATAAGATATAAAGTGTATACTCTGATATTGATTTTGTGTGATTCTTTCTTACAGAATGAACAGTGTTGAGTAGTATGTTCCCTGGTTGACTTACAGGGTAACTAGATGCCAAATTTTCAAGAATATCTCTCATAAGCATCAGCCCATATTGCCAATCTGACTATGCCCGGGCCCCGAGTGTCCGATTGATCTAAAGCGCTCTCCGTCACGGATCACTACTATCTGACTTCTGTCTTCGTGGGTTCGAGTCTCAGGCTCGGTCAATGTGGATATGTGAGAAAGCTTGCCGATAGCTTCTCGTGGGTCGGTGGTTCTTTCCGGGGTTTTCTCGGGTTCTTCCTCCACCTTTAATACTGGCCTATCTTGTTCTGAAAAATGACGTTAAACTCTATAACAACAACAACAACAACTAACCATGAATACTCTAAAGTGTGTTTTCTGATGGAGACCGCTCCGGTGGCCTAATTGGTTAGAGTATCTGCCTCGGATGCTGGATGCAATGGGTTTGAACCCAAGCTGAATCTAAAGACTTATATAAATGGTAATAGCAGCTGCCTCACGTGGCACTCAGTAATAAGAAGTTAATGTTTGGACTGGTCAGATTGGTGTCAGGAGAATATGACTTGATGGGACATGATCCTATTTGTCTCTGGCATAATGCCCCAATCCTATACATCCCTATAAACTGCCATACTGCCGACATCGTAGCGATCTGACAAAACTGTTAAAGCTACATTGAATATGTGAATCACACACACACACACACACACACACACACACACACAGACATATTTCCTGACGGAATAAAATTCTGATACAAGCCATTGGATGCATTTGCAAGTTCCGTTTACATACACTTTTGTTGGTTGAACAGTGATGTATGTCTCTGTATGCCAAAGTCAGCTGTAGTTGGGGTATCAGTAAGACTGGAAACATTTTGTCAGATGCTGACCCAGGGCTGGTGACTTTTTATTAAAAAATCACAAACTCCGAGTTCAGTTTCCATGCGCTCAAAATTGCCACATTTTAAAACTATTATTTGCCACACAGCGCTGAAACTGATGTACTTCAAATATGAAACGAAATCAATAAAATCATATTAAATTGACTTTTGCATTTTTTCTGATCTCAAACTGTTTCAAGTAAAGCATTGTTCACCTCCAGGTCCTTATGTCAGTCATTGTCCAGTGGTAGATAGTAACAAGTTATTGTTACTACCTAGGTGGCACCAACGCTACTGGTCAATCAATCTGATTTCCTGTGCAGTTACCTTCGATCATTAACAAAACAAAACCGTTCCTAAATTGAATTACGAAGTTGAAATTTCTTTACTTATGTATAGTATGTGTTGTTGTGTGCTTGGGTAGTATTAAATGACAGGAAAATAAGTAGTAAAAGTACATATTGAAAGAATGATAGGTCTAGTCAAAGCATTTAACACCTTAACAAATCCCTTGACTAGTATGCAGACAAAATTGGCATCAGAAATAACTTTCATTTTGTTTTATTTGGTGCTATTTTAGATTTTGTATTGTTTCAAAACATGAGGAAGTGCTATTTATCCAATATATGGGTATATTATAGTATAAAGTCTTTCTACTTTAGCTTCCTTTAATAACATCTTGTCACATGTGTCAAAAGATGCATTTAACATGCAAACCTTTCAAGCAGCTCATTCCTTCGTCCCGAAATCTTCGCATTTATTTTCTCAACTGAGGAATTGTTATTAAACCAAATTTTAATTCCATGATCATTACCAAACCATATTTCAGAATATACATTTATGTTTGTATCAGCTGCTGGACCAGTAGTGATGATGCTGCCTATACATTGTCAAGGTCACATAACTGACCACTAGTCCTCATTGATGTTCATTAGCGTCTGTGTCTTGCTTTATACAGTTTATCTTAATATTTTTGATGTTGTTCATAGGTACCACTTACTATCCTTAACCATTGTTGCATTACACTAGTGCAAGCGTGAGCAAAGGTCAGCTCAATTATGATGCATCAAACTTGATCTCGTTGTGTATTGAACAACAACACTGCAATTGAAACAAGACCCCCAAAAAATCAAAATACTTACTCAAATGATAGTGATAGTGAGTAAGGAGTTTTTTGGTCAGGTTTTCTTTTCTATCTCACCTTCGCCAAATGAAAGCCGATGTTTAATCAAGGAATATAAAGCCATCATAGACCATGTTTGATCCTTTATTAGTCATCATACAAGGACCTAAAAAATCCAGATTACAACAATAAGGTAACGTATAAACAGCTTGTTGTGATTTTGTTGTTGTTGTTAGCTTTAATCCCATCACTCTGCCATGCATCATTGCACTGGAACAGTTCCAGTATCGAGTAGACAAATTCTGGCTGGTTTCTGCAATGCATGTTTGTAATGTGTAGAAATACCCTTTGTTCATCAAAATGAAAATTGATATGAACAAATCAAGATAAACAGGAATAATTAACCTTTCAAACCAAAACCTCTTTCACCTCAAGTTCGGAGTACTTATGGAAGTTCTACCAAGGATATTTACTTAAAGCCAATAAATAAATATAACGCCATGTAATAACAGCAATGCATGTAGCAACAAATTGTATAACCCAGGCAAACTTGTGGCTTAGCAATTAGGGGCAAAATACAAGGCGTAGATATAACGTTTTCAGCTTATATGTAATACAGTACAGACTGAACAAAGCAGGAAAAATAGTATGAACAAGAAACAATTCTATTTAGATGAAGCCAGAACCAAACTGACATACAATACTGTAATAAATACAATACATGTAGTAAATACAAACGTATATTCCTGTGATACCCATTTCACAATTAAACTTGCATAATAGTTGGCGTTTCAGTTAAATTGCGAAATTGAGGATCACACATATGATAGATGTTCAGGGGGAATTGCAAGTACCTGCAATTACAACATGAAATTTTATTTAAACATTGTCCCCAATATGCACACACTGACTGGACCCACCCTTTTTTCTATGTTGTGTACATACATATCTTCAGGCATTTAACCTTTGATTATTACTGTTTTAATTGAACTCGCTTTACATCCAAAATAGTCCTAAAAATTTTACCACGTCTCCAAAAGTATAATGTTCCAAATGAATTCCAGTGGTGTTCCAAATAATTCCAATCTCGCATTCACTGATGTGTAAATTGTCATGAATTTGCGAATTTTCAAATGGACTTACTCTTTCAAATTGATGTAATCTAGAATATGTCCTTGAATAAATTCACATTAATCATTAAAGAGTGATTTTAACCTAAGGTCAACGAGCACTTTGTAATTCCAATGAATAATGGAAACTTAAATAAATAAATCTCCTCAAATAATAATTAAACAGTACTAAAAGATCGATTCCACTACAGCTGTTTAGATACGAATAGTAATTCTGATTTAAACAACATTAAATGTATATATCTTCCCACTTGACATAAATTGCAATAAACCATTGTCTGTAAATAGTCTGTCATCTTAGTAGAATTTCCATCGAATTCGTAAAAATAGGCAGGTCTGTTTACATAAATTTTAGCAAGCTGTCTGGAAAAGGGCAGGTAGACCATGTTTTTCTGGGAGGAATACCAATGTCCTGAATTCAGATCCAAGTAAACATGTTTACAAACGAAATTAAAATAAAGTGCAGGCCCACAATAACGGACAAAATTACTAAGTAATATGTTCTTTACAAAACTACCCATAACAATGTATAATCATTAAAAAATGTATATAGATATTCATTACAGTCTACTAAGTCTTCACCGAAAACATGGCATTGTATTAAATCCATGACAATTCTTCTCACGCAGTAAAGCATCAGTCCATTCTATGGACTCTTGCTATTTGTATTGTAGTAACATTAATATTTTTTGTTATAGTTGAGATATTATTGTTGCTATTTTCAGGAATGTGACAAGGAATTTTGTGCATAAAAATAATGTATAGCCTATCTTGTGATGAACAATGGCGTTAAACCCTATAACGAAAGCAACAAATTCCGTATGTCGTTGCAGGCCTCAGGAAATACTGCCATGGGCTATCGGTTTGAGACAACTTGACTAGATACGTGTAAGCTGCACCTTCAAGCAAAACATGGCAACCTTAATATTTCTTTTTATAATTTTTTATTTAACAACCATATAATAATATTATTTGTGTAACTGTTTTCTAGATGTCAGTCTGTTTGTTCTTTATTTTTATTCAGAATAAGTTAGGCTCTCTACAATCTGTGGTTACAAAACTATTTGATCTGCCTGCCTTTGGGAAGAATCTGATTAATTTTAGGTGTCAAACATCAGGATGACTAGGACTTAAAGACCGAGGGTAGTTATTTACATATATACTAACTGTCTTGACCAAACCATTTACATGGCTCAGGTATGAGACGAGAAAGACACTAATTGATTGAGACATTGCGCTTTTGCTGGTTATTGTTATCTAGGAGATGGTCGACCGTGGTGTTATTGCCTCGATTGAAGAAATGACAACGTCTAATATTAAATTAATGGATGGAATAACATATATCTGAGCAGAGATATAGCATACAACAACACAAGCCCCCGTATGTAAAATATGACAATTTAATCATTTAATCATTGAACATGACTTTTGAATGATGCACTTTCTGTTAGAAAAAAAAATGCAATTATCCTTTCTGTTATACCGATAAAACAAATTTCATCATAGAGTCGAGTGAACGATAAAACTCATTAGTCAACATGCCGGCATAACCTGTTTGTGTCTCATCCCTCTAAATGTAGTGTTTGTGAGAGGTTAGAGTCGCTGTATTCCTTTTTCATCTTTTCCCTCTCTCTCTCTCTCGCCTATTTTGAGTCTTCAGCCATAACCGGATTGTCTGTTCTCTTTCCCCACTGTGTGGTTTACATATAGAGCACTTTTCCCACTATGCTTTCCAAGACATGATCTCTTTTGTCTTCGTGTCCGTCGCTTCCAGACACACATCCCTTGGCAAATGTTTTAATGAGAAAAGATACTTGCTATTGTTCTTGGAATCTGGCTTCCCCTTCCTCAGAAAAACTTGGACTGCCAAAACGTTTAGGGAAGAATACTTTAAAAATTGAATTTCGTCATGGAAGCACACCCCTAGTTTAACTTAGCCAATCAGGGTTAACCATATCTAACTGCTAAAATGTGAACCACCTCAGCAAAATTATGATAATTATCTCTGCTCCGCCTTTATTAATAACTGTTCAGGAAAAACTAATTGTAGACCTTTAATATCAAATGGCACCAGGCTGCTCCGATAGTCTAGTTTCTAGTGTGTCCGCCTTGGATACGGGAATTTGAGGGACCGAACCCCAGCAGAGTCATACCAATGACTTATACAAATGGTTCTAACAGTTGACCTGTATTCGATTAACAGTAAAAGGTAAGTGTTAAGACTGGTCGGCCTAATATAATGTAACTGGTAGGGACATCATGCTATATGTCTTTGGCATGATACATCAGTGCTAGACATCACTAAAACTTCCGTACTGCAGAATTGTAGCGATATGATTGTAATATTGTAAGAGCTATATTAAAATTCCAAATCACACGCACGCAATCCAAATGTCAGAGAATTGTCTCTGGTTTGTCTCTACGTTGTCATTTCATGCCACTTAACCCCATATTAATGTCACCTCTTCTATACATCTAACTATTAATCCATCAGGTCCTAATTAAAAATCAATCATGCCCTATCCCATGCAGCAGATCATCGCATCATTCACAGGCGGTGATTTTTTATTGCGGGCCAAGCCTATACGTTAAAGATAATTGTTACATGTCACCTTGATGCAGCAAGATTCCACTCAGTTAGAGTGCAATAATCATCTTCCAAACTTCTTACTGATACATTGATTTTGTAGTTAGTGGTCAGGGTCACTGACCATTTAGGGAAATATAGTTTACTGACAATATATTCTGTTTCCGTTACCTGCTAAAAACCAAAGATTCTGGATGTCATGCATTTGAGACTAAAGACAACTGTTGGATTTCGAGGCAGTTATCCCCAAATACAGTTTCAACAAAATACTTTTACGTTCTTGTCCTAATTTGACCATATTTTGTGGCTTACTCACTTTAGACAAGGGAAAAGATCTATTGATTTTGTGGCTTTAGAGTTTTTTGTTGGCTTACATTTCATATATAAAAAAACAATGTTTTGATATTGGAGTCAAATGGGCACAGTTGCTGTATGAAGAAAACCGGGTTGACTGTGTATAAAAAGAAAACTTAATTTATTTCCGTGACCAAATATTGTCCGCTGGTTGCATTGGAATTGTGAAAGACGAGTTATTTAAAAATATAGTAGGTAAAGACTTTTTAGGAGCCACCCACCATAACGGAGGTACGTGGGCTACTACTGATTTTTGGGGAATGCACGGAATGACGCTCATAATTGTGGGAGTGGGTGTTTGGTGTACCATTTACGGTACTCATGTGGCTGATAACAAAACCAAACTTAGACCATGTATCTCAGAACATGATCAAGTGGATTATTCCTGCCCAGCATGTTGTTGTTTTTAGTTTGTTAGAAGCAATATGTTGCCTTTTAAGGAGTTACGAATGGTTTTGCATTTCTAATGAAAACGTAAAGTGTCCTATAATTTTAATCATATTTAAAGATGTTTATGAAAACTTTTACAAGATATAGCATGGGACATATGTCACATTGCTATATGACACATACTTTGCATAATTTCAGGATCATATGGAATTGAAACCAAGGCATGCAAAATGTCTTGCCTACACAAGATGTTGGAATACAAGCCAAGTGTGATGTCTGGTACAGGAAAATGAGGCTTCTTGCTTTAAATAAAATGGCATGGCAGACTTTGGGTGAATCAGGAATTACTGACAGGTGTCATATTTGTTTTCTTTTTTGCTGTTATAAACATCATATTACATTACAAAGAGTTGTTTGTGGTTTCAGTATATACATTAAGATAATTATCACTTGGAGATAAACATGTTTACAGATATTGAGTTCACGGACTGTTTTTAAAAAAAAATAAAGAATGATTTGGAAGTAGCCTGGTTTGTGAGTTTAATGGCAAACTGAACTTTTGACCGTCATCGGGGTTCTGGTATTGTGTGTTGGTTATATATATATATATATATATATATATATATATATATAGTTTACTTCAGAATCATTCAACCCATATCTTAACATCAGTCTGGTTGAGTCAGTTGTGTTCAAGCAACAGAGGAGGCGAGCATACCTTTTGCTGAAACGTAAATTTATAAATTAGAACTCATATGAAATATTTTTTAAAAATAGGGTCAATAACGCCAAACCGACGTCTAATTGAGGTCGCGCCTCCTCTGCTACTATAATTAGATCATTGTTATATCAATAATAAGGCACCATCTATGGAATCTAACACAGATAGATTAGCTCGAGAATGATTAAAAGCAATTAAGAAATTTCTTCCAGTCTATGATTCTGTCCGACAAAAATTACAAGAACGTCAGGAGTCTCAGATGGAATTTGCAGAAGGTGCAGAACAATTTTTCAAACACGTTACGAAGGCTACCGAAGGAGTTACAGAGGTCATCATGGGCCTTCTTCCCACATTAGAACAAACCGCTAGAGCGACTGAAAAGACAGCAAGAAGAATTAAACAAACAAAAATTACTTTACAAAAACTTCCAACTGATATAGCTGCTCCTCATCCCCCTCCCATGGAGTAAGAAATACTTGAGGGTACTGACCAAGCTCGTTTTGAAATAAACGACCGTATAACAGAACCAGGACAAGCAAAAATCTGAACTAAATCAAACTAGAAATTTATTGATCTGATTATTTCCTACATAAGAAATACTGAAGAGGAAAGATTACCAGAACTTGCAGTGAGTAGTTATGATAGTAACAAATTATTTCTGACACCTGAGTGTCACAGAATAAGGCAAGAAATAACTTGGTTTTGCCTTAGAACGATTTGACCATTTTTCGTTGTACATACGTACAACGTTACCTAGGGTAAATCATTGTTTTTCCAGGTAAGCGACTGTACTAGCATGTATCTCGTCGAAAAATACATGCGACGAGAGACATTAAGACCACGATATGCACGGGTATTTTACACTGACTATTACTCACTCACCTATGGATCTAAGGTACATTCCATTTTTAAACGACACTGGTCGTTTTGGATCTTGTCAAGGAGTGAACGTTCTCCAATGTGTTCTCCAGACATTGGGTAAGTGTTTAATTCATATTTTATTTGACGTATGAAGCTTATTCAGGTTTCAATGTCATGTCGTGTAATGATGCATTTACTACTACGCAGATTGGAAACGGTGTGAACTTTGCATTGCAAGTTGCTATTAGAGTTTAATTTATTAGCAAATATCTAAAGATTTTTCAGAACTCATTATTATGAACAGTTTGGTTTGATTGTAGCTGTTCAGGGCTGTTTAGAGCTGACTGAAGATGTTCAGGGCTGTTTAGAGGTGACTGAAGATGTTCAGGGCTGTTTAGAGCTGACTGAAGATGTTCAGGGCTGTTTAGAGCTGACTGAAGATGTTCAGGGCTGTTGAGAGCTGACTAAAGATGTTCAGGGCTGTTTAGAACTGACTGAATATGTTTAAGGCTGACGGTAGCTGTTTAGGGTTGACTGTAGCTGTGTAGAGCTGACTGTATGTGTTTAGTGCTGCGTGCTGTCTATACGTATGTTAATACCTGTGTCTGTACACGTGGTGGAGCCACGAATGTAGACGTAGCCAATACAAGGGTGCTGTATGCTGTCTGTACGTATGTGCATACGTATGCCTGTACATGTGGTGGATCCGTGAATTGAGTAAATTTTCAATTGCTTGAGATTATTTTGAATCTTATTTGTAATATAGGAGATTATGTAAAATCTCACTTACATTGCATACTATCGGAAATTATGTGAATCTAACTTACAGCGCATAATATTATTTGAAACCTATTTGAATTCCTTGAGATTATTTGAATCTTAATCGTATTCCATACGTGAGATTATGTGAATCTCTCTTACATTGCATACTATTATTTGAAATGTATTTGCAGACCATGAGGTTATTTGAATCTGACTTTCCATACGTAAGATTACAAGAATCATATTTTCGAGTCATACCAAAGACTTACAAAAATGGTACTAATAGCTGCCTCGCTTGACGCTCAGCATTAAGAGGTTAGTGTTAGGACTGGTCGGCCCGGTGTCAGGATAATGTGACTGGGTGGGACATCGTGCTACATGTCTGCGGCATGATGCCCCAGTGCTAGACATCACTATAAACGGCCACATAGCAGACATCGTAGTGATATGACTGAAACATTGTTAAAGCTACGTTAACAATCCGAATCACATCCAAATCACACATCGTTTTTAAACTTGTGAATGTTTGTGCAGAGTGATTCGTTCAATCGTATGCTGAAAGCGTGAGAGAATCATTGTATTTATACACCATATATTTTTTCCTTTATTAATTCATTTTATAAATTTCCATCGTCCATCACATTGTGTTTGCGTTAATTATTTAGTCCAAAACCCACTCGGTTACAATTCTCTTACACTGAGTACGTTGATAATTATGTAAATCGTGAAACCTGGAACAAGTGGATTTATAAAATATATCACAAAACAGATAAGGGCAGAAGTAATGATCCAAAATATATTGCATTTATTGATGGTATAAATAAATATATTGAACAGCAACTATCACAGCAACCATTCCAAACAAGAAGTGAAAAAGAAAACGAAGATTTGAAATTTGAAGACATTAGACGAAAGAGGTGGGTATCATTTTCATCAAACGAAAGAAACAACAAGTAAGAAAGATGAAACAACTGGAAGTGATTTTGTTACTGAAAGAATCTGTCCTGACAGTGTTCTTTCTGACGTAGATAGATTAGAAGTTCTGATCAGAGGTAAACGAGCTGGAAATAAATCGCCGGAAATAATTAATGAAATATCTGATATTTGTCGAAGATTATTTACAGGTGGTGTTATGGTTCGCGACATTTATCGTTCTCTCATTGATGAAATTGATGATGATTATCACAGCGACTAAAATAAAACAACTAATTAATCAGTATGTAATTTTAAAAAAAAGGATTGTACACAATGCACAACGTGGACCTGTTATGGTCAGGGTAGTAAACTCACGATTGCCAACTTACAAAGCGATGTAAGAAGATGAATTCGGTGATACTGTTATGGGTTTATTCAAAAGGATGGCTCCAAAAGCAATACCGATTGCGAAGCAATTAGGAATGAAAGCTATTTATACTGTTCTCGATAAAGGGATTATAGCTATTGGTAATCTTGCCGGTAAAGCGTTTTCGGCGGTCAAGGATAGACTAGCTCAATTAGTACCTAAAAAAAACAATCACCAGTACAATTACCTAGTGCTGAAATTATGCCTGTAAATGTCGCTAAAGCAATAAATCAAGCTGCAATCAAAAACTAGCAGAATTGACTGTTAATAAAATGCCTGTAAATGTCGGCAAAATAATAAATCAAAATGCAAGTAAAAGACTAGCAGACTTGGCTGTTTATAAAATGCCCGTAAATGTCAGTAAAATAATAAATCAGGCCGCAAATAAAAAAGTTGACTGGTGAAGGAGAAAGAAATATAACGGCAAATTTAATAGCAGGAAGTGGTCTTCGTGTTAGACGATAACACTTATAATAAAATGTTTAAACGTGTATCCGATCCGGTGTTCGATATAGACGCGCCGGTTCTTAAAGATGAATCTATACGCGATGATCAATTTTATTCTTATGACGCACGATAACGAGATTAGCATGATCGAATTGAACTAGAAGTTCAGGATACAAGCAGATAGTTCTTACCTGCTGAAGCATTTATTGAAGTAGAAGGTAGAATTTTTCAAGATGATGGTGCAGCAGTTGCAATTGGTGATGTAGTTGATTTTGCTAACAATGGTATGGCGTTGTTTGACAGTGCTACGTACATGATTGATGGAAGAAATATTGAAATAATTCAAAAAGAGGTTGATGTTGCTACATCGATAATCGTTTTAGCAAGATATTCAGATGATTATACAAGATCAGATGGTCAATCAATGATGCTTGTTAAAGATCCATCTAATCATTATAATGATAGACCGTATAATATAAGACGACCAAGAAACTTTGCCGACGCCGTTGACGCTGATGTGTGGCCGATGGTTCTTGGTGCCAATCCAGAATTCAACTTAGGATTTGAAGCACGTAGAACGATGTTAAATGATGAAGAAGCTTTTCCGTGTGCAATTCAACTACTTCATATTTTGGGGATTTTGCAGAAATCTTAGAAATCTTATTTTTTTAGATAAACATACAGTTGTACTTGTAAGAAAAGCTAATGACAATGATGCAGTCTGGCGTTCTGCTGCCGCTCACATTTGTATGGTAAGATGAACAAAACTTTCAGTGTAGATGACAGTAATGACTCCTTCAATTGCTGAAAAACAAAAATTACTTTTTTTATGGCTTCAGGTGGTAAATAATTGTTATAATGGTTGACAATGACCACATATAGCGTGCAAAGTAATATTCCCGGGTTATTTATGTCAAATAGTATCACATCAAGGAGTTTCTGCGCCGATGCATATACTTATCGCTTTACAATATATTAATCGACTAGATTCACAAGAACGTAGTCATATGATATTTGACACACTTGCAGTTAGTGAAGTTTTTTTTACGGATAAATTAACATCAAAAAACATCTGAAGATATATTGTCAAATTTGGACCAAAATCATGTAGCACGTGCATATCATCGTTTGATGACATTTATGGGACGTGATCAAAATATAGATACCTGCTTACATATTTCGCAGTTAGCTTTGAGACATCTGTATCCGATCTATTACTATTCATTGGAACATCTTGATTTATCTAGACGATCTGTTGTTGATATTTACTTTCGAGCTCGTGTAACCCTACTTGGTAGTGCTAATTACAGCGCAATGGCACTTATTCTTTCAGATAAAGCAATGTTACTTGAGGGTGCTGGTGGAAGAATGCAAGTTATTGACGCTCCTGTAGAAAACATGTAATTGGATTACTTATCATAGTATGAAAATGTCGTATTAGTCACGTTAGAGTCACTCTGACTTCCGGTCAGGTGAAAACATTACAATCAAAAGTCGCAAGTAAATGTCATATGTTGTGTACATAGTAATTATCCCAGGTAATTCCAGGTGTTCCCTACATATAATTGGTATATAATCCCATTTATAAGAGCACCTGGTGGCATAAAATCTTGCTATAAAGTTGAATATCCTTAATATTACTTCTTCACTCACAATCATGGATGACAAGTTATAAATTGATATAGTATGAGATATTAATGATGGCGAATACCCAGTAAACCTGACAGCTATCAAAGCTCTCAGTAAGAGAAAGAGTGACATGAGGTTAAAGGCCTTACTGCAGTAGCGTTCTTTGCAAAGATAACTGTCGTGTTCTTAGAAGAAATGAAGTATCAGCAGTCCCAGCAAGTTTTCACTTTGGCACGTAGTACCTTAAAAAATTAATAATCATAATATAATATTAACGCAAAATTCTAAGAAACATTACAGAGCCTGCTTCTATTGGCCATAACGCAAAACAAAAACAATTTAACATTTCTTGCAAAGCTACATAATATATTGATACATCTATTCTCTATCAAAATCAATTATCCATCATTATTCCAGGGGGGCGGAATCTGCTTGTCTCTGCTCTCTGTCATCCTCTGTATTTCTTTGTCTCAATGACTGTCTTCCTCTCTCTCTCTCTCTCTTTCTCTATCTTGTGTCCCTATTTCTTTCACATTCTTCCTCCATGTAATCCTTGCTTCCTCTCTCCATATTCCTTGTTTTCTTCTCTTTTTTCCCTCTCTATCTTCCTTTTTCTCCTCCTGTCTTATGTCTTCCTCTTTCATCTCTCTTTTTACCACTCTGTCTTCTTTTTGCCTCTCTTTCTTCCTTAAGTCTTCCTCTTTGTCTTCTGCCTTGTCCTCTTACTCCCTTTCTCTTTTTTCTTCCCTCTTGTCCTGCCTTCCCCTCTCTCTCTCTCTCTCTCTCTCTTTATCTCTTCCTCTGTGTCTGTCTTCCTCTTTCTTTCTCTAGCTCTAGTCTCTCTCTCTCTCTGTCTTCTTGTATATTCCATTGCTCCCTCTTTCACTTTTCTTCTATGTCTATTCCTCTTCCTCTTTCTTCCCCATCTCTATTTTTTCTGTCTTCCTCTCTCACTTTTTCTTTCTCTTTCTCTCTAACTT
Organism: Sinohyriopsis cumingii; assembly: GCA_028554795.2. NCBI lineage: Eukaryota > Metazoa > Mollusca > Bivalvia > Unionida > Unionidae > Sinohyriopsis > Sinohyriopsis cumingii. Next base: position 31,691,336 of record CM068839.1, read on the forward strand.
TTCCTTTCTCTTTCCCTCTCGCTCTCTCTCCATTTTCACCATCTGTCTCTAGAACTCATATATACTCAGCTTCCTCTGTTGTTCTCTCTCCCTCTATCTCTTTCTTCCTGCCTTTTTCTATCTCATTTCCTTTCCCTCTACCTCTTTCTCTCTGTGGTACATAAAGCACATAATTATAAATTGTAAAATTATTTTCATGTATTTTTGAAGTAAATTTGAATTGTTATATTTTTATTGTAACTTGTAAATACACTAGTGGATATCATGACAAAACATATGAGAAATCCAGAAAGGGTATTACTGGATAGGGATGAAACAACATATAATAAAATATGTCAATGACTGCAATAAATACAATAGAGTGAATCTAGGGGCAATACAAGCAGCACCTCCTCTGAATTCTTTACCATTGCTATCAAAAGTGCGGAGTTTAATTGCAATCGATATTTTCTGTTCCCATCCAATGACAGGCAATGGGAACAAATACATTGTTGTAGCCACATATCATTTATAAAAGTGGTCTGAGGCTGAAGGTCTCCCCGACAAAAGTGCTGATGCGGTAAAACAATTTGTACTTAATATCATATGTTGCCTTGGTCCTATCGATCAGGGAAAAGAGTTCACAAACAAGCTCACTGATAACCTAACATGAATTTATTACAGACCACATAATTTCCTCTGCATACCATCCACAAACCAATGTGCAGATAGGACAGGACAATATGACCCTGAAAGAAATGCTATCCAATGTAACAAATGACCAAGCAAGAATGGGATGTCTTGTTGCCCAGTACACTGTCTGCATACAGGACAAATGTACAAGCATCTACCAAGGTCACACCTTTTGAGATTATGTATGGTAGGAAGACTTGTATCATTTCTGCTAGCAGCTAAATCAGGGATTGCATCGAGTTCTCTCATGATGTGTTGGCATACATAAACACACAGGGAGTTTGTAGGTGACAGCGTAATGGAAAACATTAAACATGCACAGATCCGCCAGTAGCGAAATTTCGATTTTGAAAAATACATCCTTTAACATCTTTCAAAGGAGATCTCAGGTTTTATGAATGCCAAAAAAGGAGATTTGGCTGCAAATTGGTGCCACGATAGATAGGCCCTTACATAGTAAAAGATGTTCTTACAAAGGGCAGGGTAAAACTGCAAAATGAACATAGTGGCAAGCTGCTGTCTAACATTGTAGGCATTTGTAAAGTTATACAAGGAGACCAGCTATGACAAAAGCCATCACCACCACAGATGAGACAAATTCCAAGACAACACTGAAGGAACTACTGAAAAGACTCAACGGGAAACAACATCATACTTCAGCTCCTCCAATAATAAGTAATCAGAGTAATAGTAATCCAAATAATATTCTTAAAAGACGAACAAGTCAACAATTGAAAATATTGCCATCATGAATTCCGATGAGGTCTAAGGAATACAAGGAAAACAAAAATATTCATAATATCTTTAATCCTCCTACAGTAAAACAATGCACAAATAAGTTTCAGGAAAACGCAAGTCACCTTTATGAAGTAACCAAAGTATAATTTACATAAAACATAATGATCCCTAAAAAATTTGTAAATTGTACGAGGTGATGATAATTGCATACTTAAAGATATAAGCTTTGAAATTTCAGGAAGTGAAGACAGCTACAAATTTTCCGGTAGTAGTATCGTCAGGCATATGCGTTCCACAATAGTTTACAGAAAGGCTAAGCAATTACCTCATCAACAATGTAAATAAGTATTTACAGGACAGTACTATGGAGTCTAATACTGAGATACCGAGATTATGGGTGCAGCATCACTTGTTATCCACATACATTTATGTGCATAGTGCTAGTGGATCAAATTCCAAAGGAGTTAAACACTTCGATTGGTTGAGGTACCCAGCATCCTTTTCCTTGGACAAGCTCACTCAGTCTGGAATTTATTTATAAAACCTTGCAAATGGCCATTTTAATATAGTGTTATATTAGTAAGAAGAAGCATGAACAATAACTAAAAGTTGTATTTTATTCCATGTAAGTGATTTTTGAAAGGTTATTAGTCTGAAATTGTAATCTGTATTAATGTAATGGCTCATTTTAAATAAACAGTAGAGTTTGTTACGTGAACTTATTACATGTATTTTATTTCACATGTTGGCCTTAAGCAGATTAGGAAAGATCCATTAATGAAAAGACACCAATTAGTTGTAGTGGGGAAGACCCAATTAGCTGATTCTGCACCCCCACCCTTCGTCGATTTGTTAAGTGACCTGACCCATTATATGTATGGTATTTCACTTGTAGGTCTTAAGTATATTACCAAAGAACCCATTAAAAATAAAAAACTGTTTGGTTGTGTTTGGGGGGAAAGAATCAGCCAACTGATTATGCCCCTCCCCCTTTTATAAGTGACCCATTACATGTATGATATTTCATATGTGGACATTAATCTTATTACCAAAGAGTCCAGCAGGGGAGTAAAGAATTGGCTGTTACACCGGTTGAACTACATTATATTCAGATATGTATGAAATAGCGATGGCCTTTATCCCTACCACTCTCGCCACACCACTACAAATGCCAATAACGGGAAGGTGATTGATCTTCCTTAAATGTTAAGTATAGCAAGTTTCATGAAGATTGTATTGCTACTTTTAACGATTTGTTATTGCAAAAAAAGCTTCGTCATATAGTTGATGGTTATCGTGCCACCCAAGTTTGTGATAACCTAGAATTCCTTTGTGTGCTTATGTTTATGCTTATTTTTAGAGCATGTGCTTCACTACATTTAAGAGTGAGACACAGTATGTGCATGCTTGTTAGAATCTAAATGCAAAGTCTGAATATAATCAGAAAGAGAAATTAATTCTTTTTCAGTAACAAGATATGCCATGGAAAGTGTTGGTTTGAAAATCATCTTGATCCAGATAAAATCAGCCTAAAATATGCATCAAATAATGATGGATCGTAGTCAGTTATCTTCCCTTTAAACCGATAGGTGGCAGCATGGAACAAAGCGGTCCAAAATGATATCCGGTATACTTCCTACCTAACAAGTAAACAATACAAAACTATAGCATCTTCATATTGTTTTGCAAAATATCTCAATCGTACTGTTCAAGGACATCATCGCCGGTGAGAGAGGAGTTTAAAAGATGAGGAGCCAAGTTATCTATGCAAAAAAATGAGTTAATCAATAGGTCAAACAAACTAGGCATCGGTGATATTGTTGTCGCAAATGGAAAATCGCATTTTCTCGTTTCTGCATAAAAATGAAATGCTCGTCAATTTCATACAATTAACTTTGTGATTCTTTTTCGAAATTACTTTTTGAAAGATTCATATCCCTCAAATTATAGAATTCATGGAACATTCAGAGATTTGTTCTGAATAATTCTAGTTGGTTACATGGTGGTGTAATTTAGTAACAAATTAGACTTCCTAAGAAATGATTTTATCCGTTAATTTGGAATTATACAAGATTCTTATTGAATTGAATATTTTTTACGTTAAGCATATATTTTATATATTATTAAAGTAATATTATTTATGCATTATATTAAACTATAATTATTTTTCCTATTATCAGGTTTTAGGCTTATGACGAAAAGATTTTCAAGTCTTTTTAAAAGTCATATAAATGAAATAAAATGTTGCTGTGTTAATGCTGCTCTCCTCCCGAAATAACTTTGCTTAAAACAGACAGAACATTAATATTTTGATTATGATGCAATTGCTTCGTATTTAAAATGGGTTTAAATTAATATTCACCCCATACATGGCTGAGAGAAAGAGATGTTTAGGTAGGTAGGTGTGTGTGTGTGCGTGCTTGTGTGTGTGTGTATATATATATACAATGATATGTCAGATTGGATAAAAGGGAAATATTCTGTTTTGATTGTATTCAGATAACCTATACCCAAAGCATTATTTGAGAGGGACAAAATTAGAGATATTATCAGGGTCTAAAAAAATTTTATTGGTGTGTCTTAGTTTTTAATGGACAGTTTGGAATAAAATTTAAAACATGACATTGAATTGTGTTGCAGTAGAACATATGATGTAATATTTTAAAGTGAATTGTTTCTAATTATATCCATCAGTTATTCCAGCTTTGTAAAAGTTAAAAAGGAACTTGTGATTTATTTATAATATTTTCGTTGGATATAGCAGAGTAGTTAATATTTAATTTGAACAGTACGTTGAAGATTATGTGAATTTATTGAAGGATTTGAATATATAACTAATTCTATCAGATTACGCAAAACCTTCAAGGACATAAGTGATACTCTATGTTCACGGGATTACATTGAAGTAAAAACATTTGGATTAATAACTGTGTTATGTTCATGGTAGCAAATAAGCACTACTTTGGAACAGTTTCTGGATTAGTGCGACGTTGGTAGTATTATTAGGCTTACATACTAGGCTTTCGTACATTATAAGTTATTTTTAATTCTCTCACATTGTTTGATTTTATAATTTATTTAAGTCAATTTATATTTTGGAAGACTTGACTGCTTCTTTGGTTTTATCTGGTCTTGTTACTTAAGTTCAAGCCCGATTTCGTAATGTTGGTCGTAAATGATGTCAATCTTCACAGACAGTACGACTGCTACAATGACTATCTTGAGAAACGATGTATCCCTACTTTTCCAAATTGAATGGTCATATCAACGTAGGGTTTTCACCAGAAGACTTTACATAAAAAATGGCCTCAATCTTGCATCGATTATAATTGCAATAGTGGCCATTTTAAAAATGATCTTATCCTCCAGAATATCAGAGATAATTTCCACACCCATCAGTTAAAAGAAACAGTCTTTGGTGCCTGGAAAATCATGAAGGCCAGCGCAGTATCATTGCTTGAAGGAGCTCTTGTTTTACTTAGCTTGGCTGTGAAGTCAAGTGAGCTTTTGCTATTAACGCATTTTGTTTGTACTTTGGTATTGCCTTTCGTCCATCGTGCATCATATTGTGTCTGTCAGCAACTGCTATATTAATCTGACACACTAATTTCAACCAGACTTGTCAACCTAATAAATATGTTCAGGTTTAAAACATTGTATGTTTGTTTTATGGTTTTGAGTTAGAGAAACTTATTCTTATCATTAAATATAGTGATTTTTGACAAAAGAAAAGGCTTTTTTTATTTACTGTAAACAAATTGACATACTCTTTAACATTTCTTTCCTTCAATCTTTGTCATTTTTTTTTTCTCATCAACATCTCCAATCGGAGGGTTGTATTCCTTCACATCTATCCTTTCATTAGTCTTACCAGCAGTCACTGAGCCATAAACCTAACAAAATAACAAGATTAGTTGAGCCCATGTGCATTTGCTTAGTGTCTGACAATGTCTTATGCAGAAGAAGATGAACAACAGGACTCCCATTATTTTACTGGTTTAATCAAGTTTTCATTACGACTATGATCTGTATCAATGCATTATGACCCTGATATGCATTAATGCATGTGTGGTAAAGAAAGTGACCCCTACTGTAATACACACATAGCTGACGTTTTCAATCAGGCCTATATTTTTGATTGTGGCTATACTACAAATTCTTGTGTAAATGAAGAAATATGAATATTGACCACCAGTACAATGATTTTATTTTCTGTACAGAGTTAGTCTGAAATTATTTTAGACCAACTGCAACAGAAGATATTTCTATACTGAACAATTAGTGCACTATATATAAATGGTAGAAAGTCACATAATGATATGTATTATATTTTAAAAGAATGTAATGACATATTAAGATGTGGCTTCATTTTACCAGATCAGTGAATTGTGCACAATATTACAGAAAAAGGTTAAATTACTGTTTCGCTTAAATGTATCATAAAGATTAGTCAGACATTTGTTAAAGACATAGCCTGGACATATTGATTCAACACAGAAATTGTCTTGGAGTAGCAACGATGTACTGGTAAACATGACTTGGGAGAAAAAAAATCCGGGAAAGTCCTTTTTTGATATTGTACAGGAAAAAACTGAAGCAGCTGACATTTAGACAACTCAAAATGAATAAATATTGCAGTAATGATGATAGTGATCACATTGAAAACATTAAGTGAATATAGTAGTCTAATAGTGAGGATCATCAAGAATGAATTAATTACAAAGAGATGTCTATGGCATTAATATATTGAATTACGAACAACGCCTTTACATGAATATGAGACTTTTTTCGAGAATTAAGAATCAAAGCAAATGATACAATGTTACAAGTTTTGTGGAAAGAGATTCACAAGCAAAGAGAAAAGCTATAGTGTCAATATACAAGCAGTGCTTGACATTTAAGAACATCATATGTAGTTGTACAAGCGGTGGTCATTTACCTTTTTGTATAATACATTATGATCATAATAATCAGCATGCAGTGATTTGATCATATACTGAATTAAAGAAAATTATGTTCAGATACAAAAGTATATTTCCCATTGATCATCGGTTGATGCAGACTGGTATAAAAATGTTTTTTAAAATCACTATCCCAGGTTTGCAAATTACTTTCACAGCAGTGTATTTTGCTGCAAATGGCCATACAATGAACTTCTGTCCACTGCGAATATTTTAAGATTATATGTATATGATGAGGAAGACATATGCCTGATAATATGTACACCATCATTCAAACAAAAAAATGAAGGGCCCAGAGTGACATTCTTGTATAAAGAGCTCGCCTTTACTGATCACTGCCATCTCACATTTGCATGGGTTCGAGTCACAGGCTTTTCCAATATGGGTATGTGAAAATTCTTGCCAGTAGGTTCACATGGGTTGGCTGTTTTTAACGGGGTTTTCCCAGGTACTTCATCCGGTCACTATATCCTATAATGTGCTAAAAATTAGTGTTCAACCCAAAACAATAATTAGAAACATAAATGATGATTTTAATGATAACACGGATGATTATTCATGTTAGAATACGATTTGTAAATATATAAAGTTCAGCGGCATTGGTATGTGACGACTGCAGAGGTGTTGGCCTTGGAAAATGTTAACTCTTAAGCAGAACTTGCCATTATATATACTGTAAATTACATTTGCTCGCATGACATGTTGGTATAGGTGTCTTAAATGCGGCATCCGAATTTAATCACATAACCAGTTTTGCCGCCCTTGTGAATCTGTTCGTGAGTATTAGTGTGCACTCCGACAAAGATTCGCTAAGATATATGTCGATAAAATTAAATAGGTAACGTTACCAACTTTGAGGAAACACATATGTTGATGAAGTAATAGCCAGGGTTGAAGCGATTGCAGTTTATGGTCCTGATTGAGTAAACAAACTAAAATAAAATTATTGATGGAATTTGCAATTAGTGAAAGATTTTCCTTTATAGACCACTATGCCGACTGATTCAGCTAAGTCAATTTGCACGTGAGTGTGGGATACGAATACCAGACCTTATGCGAGAAACTGAATGACTCCCGTTATAAGGACCACAACAGGTTGAGCAACAATTTCCACAACTGGTAGCCCATGCTCAATCAAATGCATTGACATCATTACAAATAAAACGTGTCGCATTTAAGCATAATATACAAATACCAAGTGGCACAAAAAATACTGACATTTTCAATATCGTGTGTTATAGCCAAACCACGTCGGTCTGAGAAACTGCAGTAGAGTTAAATATCCGAATTCCTCCAAAAGCTAAAACTGAATGCGTGGTTGTGGATGAACAAAACCATTGTGGTATTGCATCTGAAGCTGCGTCATATGTTCATGAACGAGATTGCCATCACTGTATTGCAAATACCATTGTTAACGAGGCTGCCCCAAAAACACAGTAATTACAAGTATCCGAGTACACATATAAGTTTCACAATTGTCATGGTAACTTAAAACTGTTAAAAACTGTTAGGGAATTATACAAATTGAAATCGTTCCAGGTAGAGACCTGGTGGAACTTTTTTCAAAGCTGTTTCTAAAAATCGTATTAATGTTACATCAGACAGGCACCTCTGGAGTAAAGGAAACAAAGTATTACATGTGTATTCAAATCCAGCACATAGCCATGATAAGAATGGATTATAAATAACAACCTTATAGCTTTATGGTGATCAACTTATAAGCTTAAATCGTAAAGACACCAGGGCTGTAAATGACAAAATCTACAAAAGCTTTAAAATGATTCTTGAGACTTTGGAAAAATGGACCCATACATTATCTGGATGGACTTTTGAAAGATGCGTGATAGTTGAAGTGCACATTTCCGATTATCGCTATTTCATCCATTTTGCCAGTCTGTTTTAAATGCGTGAGTGGCAACACAGACCATTGGGGAATATCAACAATACTTGGGTAAACTCAGTTCTGGTAATATAGAATATTAGGTATTAATCATACCTGACTAGGAGTCCCAAGGTACCAAATTATAGAATCACAATTGCATGAAGCAGTTGGATTTGTTCTTCCATATGAACCTTTCATGGAAATTGATGGATAACAAACAGAAGACAATACCCTCAGTAATTATTATCCAGTCAATACCATAGTTTGATTTATTAACGATGGCATCATGGCATTTTCAGCAGCGCAACATATTCCATCGACAGAAAGGAAATCAAAGCTATTCATGACAAGCTTGACATTACCAAAACAACTATTGGACTCGCCCAGATACAGTGATGATTCCGGGAGATCCACTGGCCCAAATATCGTGTTTTCAAAGATACTTCTGTTAATGCAGATTCTCGACTATATACATATCAGCAACCTAGACAACGAAGTGCTCATGATAATGATGTAGATTCAGAATATTTTGTCATGAGTACGAACAACAGTTTCATTGAAGGATTTAAGCAGTTTGAAGCAAAACTTCATGGAGGCTCATCAGTCTAATTAAAATCAGATCTCTGCAGTCCTACTTGAAGATCTGACCACAACAACTCAGGGGTTATGTTATGGTGACCATTGAATTATCCAATGAAAATGCAGCTTTCAGATATATGAAAGTGAATCAAATCGCTCGGCACACATCGATGCTCTATATCTACACTGCTCAGTCTCCAAACGCATAGCTATAAGATTTCATCTGGTCGACTGATAAAATGTGCTATTATGGCAATAACACAGGTTACCAGAACATGCCCCCTAATTGGTCGCTGTCAGATCTTTGTGTATAACAGTGGAGATATGAGGTTTATTAAGGATTTTGTGTGAAGTTTGGAGCCAAATCAACACTGTCGTATCTCGCACTCACGACATACACGCATCAAGTAACTAATATCATGTGACAGTTCAGAAGGCAACTAAGCATCCAAGTTTGTCTTCATACCACAACACATACTTTGCCTTTCAAACTATAAATGGAGACAATGAGCAAACCTGTAGCAAGATGATATTTGACAGATTAGAAATAAGTGAAGATTCTCGCCGGTTAAACGGTTATCAAGAATCCTCTGAAAAATATTCCTTGACTTCACAAACATATTGCAAGCTCATGTCATCTGTTTTCGTATCAAAACAATGTTTGGTATGCAACGTTCCCTGCAAATGAATTGTTTAGGTGGTCCGTAGTCGACATACATTCAAGCGCTTGGACATGCGGCATGTGCCAGTGGTTACAAATGATAAGTTATGATCCACTCTGTCAAGATTCTGAGTTTACAGATGAGGGTCATTGACACGTTTTTTGGAACTTTGAAGAATTAGACCCGTTGCATTTTTAATAATAATGTTCCATCATAAAGTTAAGGCCCATCATGAAAGCAAGGTTTGTCTTAATGAAAACCAGTCTACGAGAATAAAAAAACAATATAAAATCATCATCCCAGACTCAAATTGAGGCTTTTTCTTACTAAGTTGACAGCGATTGCACCCTGTGATTGACTCAAACAATACTTGATGAGCTTAATGCGGCCAATGAAAAGAACTCCTTGGTGACATTAAAATATCCTAATCAATACATACAAATGTTCAGTGGAATATTTCAATTTGTCATAGAGATTTCAAAGCTGTTAGCAGCTGCAGTTCCAGTGGTTGCAAAACCGATTGCACTCGGGGCAGTCGGAACAGCATCTGGAATGTCTTAAAGAAAGGCTGTTGATGAAAACATAAACAATAAATGAATAAGAAAAGGTAAAGGTCTTCGATTACCAGGAACAGCTTACAGGATACCCTCAAATGTTTCTACTACCCAGTACAACTTGCAGAAGGCCTCTTTGCTACTCAATATTGATTTACTTGCAATGTTAAAATCAAATATTTTCGAGGTTTCTTTTATGTGGGTGAACATGCATCGATTATTCCACAAATAATTTAAAATTGCATTGTTAACCTAGATTTGACAACAGAACATAGAACGCATTGGGTAACATGCATATTAACACCCAAACATCTTTTATATTTTGACTTGTATTGCCTTGCACCACCACTTAAAAGTGTAGATTATTTAACCCGTGGAGCTAGAACCAAGGCGATAGTGAGACTGACAGCCACCATTTTTTTCAACTCTGCTGTTGCAATCTCTGTCGGATGGGCCAATATGTGGTCATGTTTTTGTTAAAGAATTGCATGCACTTGAGTGTTCACCATTACAGCAAACGCAAAAGTTTGCTTAACATTTTACAAAATGTATGTTGATATTTACTCAGATGTGGCACTGGTGAAAATCTGAGCAGATTTTCCGCCAAAGCAGAGTTGGCTGAGTTTACCAGCCACGTTGTTACTAACATTGACCTAGGTGAGTTTGTGAGTTTTGAAGATCGAACTGGTACACATAAATTGTGTAACATGCCATTTGTGGAATGGACACGACAACCTTTGGTCTGAATGTGGTATGAATCGCAACCACATCGAATATTAGAATTGTCGGCTATATCGATAGGAACCAGTGTTGCAGTTGGTTCTGGTAAAATTATTTCGTTATGGTTGCATTCTGGAATACGTGTCTATTTCGAACTTCTCATAGCAGCACAAAACAGTCTCAGTACGATTAATAACTCTACCCGATATCCATTGAGGTTCATCTAATTAGCATGGCCGAGTTCGAATTTGTGTTGGTGGAAATGCAAAACCAACGGCAACTCGGTGCACATGTACGAAACCATGGCGTTTTGGATTTACAGACAGCACAAGTCGAGTAATTTCCTTTTAAAATAAAAAGAAGTTTATAAATACCAAAACGAAGCACTGTGCATTGAATTTATCATGTCACAATCGCAAAGACGTGGTTTTCGTGTAGAGTGGTAAGGGCGGTATTTTGTTGGTTACCAATTTAATTCACAGCTTTTTTTAATCGATATGACTCTCCTCTTGCATGAATGCCTATTGGTAACTTTTATGGATTATAATACACAGTTCATATGTGTGATTTCATGGATGGCTGTCACCTGTATTAACAATATTACAACTCTATAGTCCTAAACTAAGTCACAGAAAGCAGAAAAAATAACAAGTTTTATAACATTTAACAAATAATTTAATTATCAATGTTCTAAAATAAAATCTAACAGCAACATATAATTATGAACTGAATCCAACATAATCCTGAAAAGGTCATATTAAGGTCCCAAAAATTGAAATGTTCCGAATAAATTTCAGATCCAAGAATATACTTGTCTACAAACAATCCTGATGTGTCTAAGTGGTGTCGTCCAGAACTTTTTTGAATAATTCACAACAGTTCCACAATCAAATTATAGCAATAAGCACTTTCTATTTCCACTGAATAATGCAAACAATTCCAAAGTCATTTTCTTTTTAACTTTATAAGGACAATAAACATCTAACGTAAAGAGGATTTTGAAGTATTGGCAAGAGAGTCATAACCTTATCATCAGGTTGAAAAGTTCTTATCTTTGTACTTTTGACCTGCCTTAATTGTAATTTTAGACAAGAAGATAACATCTTGCTACTTCAAAATCAAGCTATAATTGAAAAGATTAATGTTGTATTCCTCTGTTATAAAACCTTTTCTTTTAATAATTCCACTGGTCAATGGATAATATGTCCAAAAACTAGTTCACAAGAACTGAAACCAGCCTTGACAAATTAAACAAGCTCTACAATATTTGGGACATGATGTAAGATGATGTTAACATGATGCAAGAAAATTTGATAGGTTTCATTGACTCCTAAATGCCCAGTCAAGGAAGTTTCATGAACTAAACTAGGAATTTCCTGTCAATATGACGTGGGAGAAACGATTTGATAGCTCACTGACCACTGTTCATCAGCGGGTGTCTCAGGTAGTTTCGATTTTATCATAAGGACCCCATTTTCCAAAAATATCAAGTTGTTACATCTGCAGAATAAGCTTCGTTAATAACCCTCTAAAACAAGCAGCAGATATCATGATAATTTCCTTTTTGAACACAAATTAATGTCATGTGTCAGCCTGATTAGAAATAAGATAATGAATAGTTAAAATATGATCATAGTGATCAATGCGTTTTTATTGATCAGTAACAGAAGCAAAGGGGACCTCATCAAACGTTTGACCAATGCATGTGTCAGCCAAACGAATAATTTCATGGAAAACATCTTTCTCAAGAGCGAATTTTATCATAGCTTTAGTAACTGCACAAGCAGGGTATACATAAGGAATCTTATTTTCAATATGATCAATCTATTTTACCCAAACAAGACTTGTCAATTACAAATTGATTAACCTCTCCAGCTAAGTCGCTGCTTAGCAATAAATGAATATCCTCAATGGGCAAGGAACTCACATCGATGATAGTCATTGTTCCTGAAACTATGTTTGAAGACAAATTAACGTTATGTATTGGAATTTGAAGCAAAACGCACTCTACTCCTTAATCAGGAGCACTTTCATCAGAAGAAGACGTCTCCGACAAAGACAGACTGCCTGATAATAAATTATTCAGAGATGCTCCTGCTTCCTTCAATAGTTTTGTAGGATTAGGATTGGCCAAATACCAGTAAGTGATATGGAACCTTTTGACATGAATGGCTTATAATTCTCCATGAACTCTGGCTGGGGTTTACTTGACCCAGCAAATGTATTGTTTCCAATACATGACTATGACCTTGACCTCTGAGAAATGAACACTTTCTATAACTGTCTTTATTCTTTAACAATAATAAATAACGTACCCGTTCTATTTCCACTGACCAATCCAACCGACTGTTTTTCTTCTCAAATAATATATGTATACAAAATAAAATTCATTTGCCAACTCATTTTAACATATGAAATTAGAATCCAAAATAGGAATGATTTTGATTGTTCAGTTCTCTTCTTATATGAACCTTCAAGAGTCTATTACGACTATTTGTTGCTAAATACCCCACGGTACAGATCTAACTACTTTATCTGATATCTCAAAATACCTGTTCACATGATCAAGCCTATCAAATGGGAAATAAAATTACTTCTAAGAACCCACCTTACCAATCTGTCCAGTGGGAAAAAACTCAAAACCTGTCAATAGATTTACTAATTTGAATTATGAATAACAGTAAACACGTGCATCAGCATCTATTTATATATACGATGCAATTTTATATTCATAATATCTTGACATAGAACCAATGAACGTATGAATTTTCAACTAAAGATAATCACAACTATTTTCAGTCATGACTAAAAAAATTAAATTACAGATCAACATCAATCAAAACCCTCTAGTATTACTCTATTGTTTATGTGTAGGTAAGTATAGCACGTGTGCATTAACATCACGACACAAATCGCAGAATAGCAAGATTGTGTGTTTGAACAGCAATCAAAAAGCGGTTGTTGGATTGTCAATCTGATTATAATCAGATCTCCACTGTTGTATGTGAAGATCTGATAGCGACCACTTAGGGGTCATGTTTTGGTAACATGTTATTACCATAATCGCTAATTTTATCAGCCCGTCAGATGAAATCTTATATCTTTGCGTTTGGAGACTGAGCTGTGTGGATGAAGAACATCACTGTGTACCGAGCGATTTGATTTACTGTCAGATTTTTGAAAACTGCATTTTTATTGGCTAATTCAAACATCACCAGAACATGACCCCTAAGCGGTCGTCGTCATATCTTCAAGTCGGACAGCGGAGATCTGATTTTAATCAGATTGCTGGATTGTAGGCTGTTTTATTTGAATAGTGATCAAAAGGCTGTTTCAGGAATATGGGACGTGTGTATTGCACTATAAACAAAACATATAGCTGGATTGTAAATGTGGCGTATTGGATTTTAATTTTTAATAAATAACATTATCATTCCCACAATGTTAAATTCCCGTTTGGCTCCAGAAACACAAAATGTTAAATTCCCATTCGGCTCTATAGTGCTTCTTACGTAAGCCAAACAGTATGGCGCAATTTTTAAAACAAAATTACCATCTGACACTAGGGTGACCCATATATGAACTCATACCGGAAATGAACAATTTAGAACAAAATGGAAACTGATAATAGCTGAATGATTTTTGCTGGGAGGAGGGTGAGTTTTTAAAATTTAAATTTCACACAACTGCATCAACAACATGAGTGGAAACCTAACATTAGATTCCAAGTCATGGCTGAAATACATCAAGATAAAAAACGACAAGACGCACGTGACAGTCATTCACTAAAGACAGACACCAGACTAGTAGAAACCGATACAGAGAAGGCTGAAACAATAAACACACAATTCGGCAATGTCTTAACTACTACATTGATATGGCTACGCAATGTATACTCCCAAAGGTACCAAAATGAGTAACTCAGTAGTAACATGTTTAGAAGTTCACAAGTTGCTATATGGTTTAAACCTATCAAAAACTTGAGGAGCGGATGACAAAATCAAAATGTACTTAAGGCATTATATTCTGAGTTGGGACAAGTACTTACACACCTTTTAACAATCACTTGACATTTACAAGATCCCAAGGATTGGTAACTGGCAAATAAATGGCATGGTCACAGCTGACAAAAGGTAATCATGCAATGGCCAGTAATTACCTCCAGTGTCACTCACCGGTGTTCTTTGCAAAAAGCTTGAACATATTGTCTCTTCTGACATCATGAAGCACTTGGATAACTATATGATAAGCACCATGCCTTACGGAAATTGCAGTTCAAAACACACCTTGCTGCGTTATTGATGATCGGTCTATATATGTTGAGAGAGGTGATCAAGTAGACATTTTGTATTTCTGACTTTGAAAAACCTTATGACATGTCCCCTATGAATTGTTAACGAGTTAACTTTTCATTGTGTAATTGAAAGGGAAGTTCAATGCTGAATACTCTTTTTATGTTTCCCAGAATAATATGCAGTGACAAATGGTCCACAATCCAGCGGGTGTTACAATGTAAAAATTAAAGAAGAACTTACTGCATTACAAATTAAATAACAAAAATTATAGAATTACAGACGCAATTCCTAATAATTTCAAATTCTGAATAAACTTTAGTAGAAATCCAAATTAAGTCCAGTGTTGAAGGTGCTGATGTATCTGTGATGATCTGTATAACGCTGAAGTGCCAACAGTCTTGTTTTGAAACACATATATAAATTCCCAGGTTTGAATTCACTGTAAAGACTAATGAATGTCTCTATCAAAGAATAGTATTCTTTTATGAGCATTCTGTGTTTCCAGAGAGAAGAATCATTTAATTAAATAATTTGAAGAAATAAATTTCAAACGAATAATGGAAACAACAGTAATAAAAATTGATTATTTAGAACGAGTAAATAATCTTTCCAAGATTGTATAGTCCCCTACTTGACCTCAGTTCATAATTTTAAGAAAAAATGAAAAACAACAACAAAGAAATAAGCTTACCAAATGGAGAAAAAAAAACTTCTAGAAAATTCTGAATGATTTCAAAATAAAATATTGTTTATTATTAGAAAGCGTGTTACTAAATTTATAATATATAACCTTGACAATATCAGGTAAATTGTATGTGAATCCGGATAACATAAACAAGATAGCAAGATACAGAGAGATAAATGAACTGGAACAATATTTCGCTACCGAAAGAATTGAAACAGCAGAGGGAGAGTTTTCAAAATGCTCATATTAAAAGGGACCCAGGAAAGTGACACAACAAAGATACGAGCAGACAAAATACCATCAGTGAGTACAATGATAGTAGCTTTAAGGGTGAGGAAGTATGACTTCACAACCCTAGCGGATAGTTTGAACATGAATGGTCCGAAAGGCTTCATCTTAAGACCCAAAGGAACAGGTCCAATCATGCCATACGTAGAAATGGAGATCGCAGCTGGAACGATGACAATCAAAGAGCCGAAATCCTTCATCGAAAAATTAAAAAGAGAACAGGGGAGTTACATGTTACTGACATACCAATGGAAATCCCACTTGAAGCAACGGTTAAAAAAAATCAACAGAAACTACAAATCAAAGTAGTAAGGGCGAGAGTGGATACAATCCCGGAATAGGATATAAAAAATGGCATTAGAATACTAGAAGTGGAACAAAAGAAACTCTCACGATCAAAAAAGTTTACTTCTTACACGGATTTTTAAGGGTGCATTTTCCACAGGAAGTGGAACAAATGTGTAAAAACGGGACATATGTCCAAGAGATGTAGAAGACAACAAGAAGAAACAGAACAACAGCTACGAGTAAAACAGGCACAGCACAGAAGTGAAATTACGTTTTTTCCTAAACAGACAAAATCACAACAAACAGAGAAATCGAGAAAGTACATGAGACACAAGAACAAAACCAGGAAACGACCCAACAGCAAAGACAACAATCTCCAGAAAAACGGAAACAACAACCTAGCCAACAACATAAGGCTACCTAACTTCAAAAACAGCCATAACAACAACAACAACAACAACAAACACAACAGAAACAACAACAAATGGATACAAAAAAAAACCGAAGGGGAAAGAACAGAACCTACAACAAAAACAAATTTGAGTCAAAGTACAACAACAAAAACAACAATAAGGAGCAAGAAGAATCACAAGAAGAAATGGGACAACAGAAGCAAAAAGAAAATCCTAGGAAAGCACTAACAGATGAACATAAAAAAGAACAAAGAAAAAGAACAAAAACAGTGAAGCCATCTACAAGTCAAGAAACAGAAACAGAACAATTGAAGACAACTCCTGAGGAGAGAGAAATCAAGAGGAAAAAGATTTACAAGCTATCGTACGACAAAAATCTTGAAGTTGAAAAAATGTATGACATAATTGAGATGTCAAGTCTAATTAAATGGGAAAATGAATAATGAAAAACAATCCGAAAGGACCCGAAACATATACAATTGAAGAAAACAAATCAAATTAAGCCGCGCACTGGCACAACTCATACATTATTTTGAATTACCCCCCTTCAAAAATGAATATATACATTTAATAAGAAAACAAACGAAAATGAAACAATTACAGATTATAGCAATCACTCTGAACACACACGATAAGCCTTCGAGTATCTTTAAAGTTAGAAAGGTGGATCTCAACTTGAATGGTCTGGAAAGATCAAACGAGGGAGGCCCGCCAAAAAGCAAAATTTTATAAACATAAGATACAATCGTACGGCATGTGTTCTGCTCGACTTTCTTTATTTAGTCGCGCATTTCTCGAAACCGGTTCGACACAAAATCTTCAAATATTTTTCTGCTGTTAGAAATTGCCTTATTTCGTTACTGTATAAGAGGCGTTGAAATCAAAATCCTCTCAGTAACTGTTCTATAAGTAAGAACTATTGATACAGTTTATTAACAAATGCCTGTTTTTGAAAGCCGGTACCCCCTAAGGCGCCACTTACTTTGCTTTTCGTCTCCACGAAATTCGTCAGGACTTCCTTCGTAGGTGGACAGCATGTTCTTACTGCAATTTTCTTACGCTGCCTCCATCTAGCTGTAGATTTCTCAAAATCGCCTCGACCAACTTTAAAAAATAAAATTTTATACTGTTAAAATGTGTACCTAGTTAGAACTATGCAAGAGACGTTGAAATCACAATCCTCGTAGCAGGTGCTCAATTAGTACAAACTATCAATACAATCTATTAACG
Organism: Sinohyriopsis cumingii; assembly: GCA_028554795.2. Classification (NCBI taxonomy): domain Eukaryota; kingdom Metazoa; phylum Mollusca; class Bivalvia; order Unionida; family Unionidae; genus Sinohyriopsis; species Sinohyriopsis cumingii. The sequence continues at coordinate 31,709,303 of CM068839.1, forward strand.
TTTGCGTGTTGCTGTTGTTTTTGTTGGGGGGTTGGGGGTATACCAAAATGGCGTCCCTTACTTTGCTATTTCCTCCTGATGAAATTCGTCAGGACATTTTTCGTGGATGGACCTCTATCCTCTAGAGATAAAATGTCAAAGTAGAGTCTATGTTATATTATTGTTACGGCATTGTCTTACGAGACCTCCGTCATCCAGCTGATTTCTCGAAATCGGCTCAACGAAATTCATTAGTACTTATTTCGTGACTACACTATCTTCTAGAGATAACATGTCAAGAAGGGTCCTTGTCAAATCTCTTTAAAGGTGATATTTAACAACCAAACTGTATAAGTAAGACATAATTTTTTTGCGGCATTTGCTTGACCCGCCCTCCACTCTCCACTATGTAACCCCAATTTCTGGAAATCGTTTACAAGTATACTAAGTTCCCCAGTTCGAAGGACTTAAGACAATATTCAAAGTCAACTGAAGGCATCTTAAACTCCTAAATACTCCACATAATTCTCCACTAAGGACATGACGACCACACGAGAAATCTCCAATCACACACTTGTATGGTATTTTGTTGTTTCGCTTTTACTGGAGTCATTAGTAAGCTTTATGGAACCCAAATACTAATACTTGACTTCATGCATCACAAGACACACCCAAATGAAAAACACAACTAATTAATCCAATATCAAATTACTAAACACGTAGTCATATCAATATCGTAAACCATTCCTACATATAGTCCGTCATCTCTCTATACTTAGCTTCAGTTAGCTTAGCACTCGTATTTCTTCAGTCAGGTTAGAATTACACCAATGCAAGCCCTAAAGAGCTTTCATCTGCATTAACTAACTGGTAACCAGTTACATACTAAATTTGAAAAAATGAATAAATAAAAAGTCGGTGTGAATTAGGAATAAGTATTCAAATTCATGTGAAAATATTTGAATCGGGAATAAGTAACTGGTTACTTTATTTCTTATTCAATGTGGAATAAGGAATACGAAATACATAAACAATCTTGATTTCAGTGTCGCTTGGTCACGTGGTAGTATTCTTCTTTCGTACAAGTCGATGGGGTTTTTCCATTCTCTCTTTCTCCTCTTCATTTTTGAATTGTATCTTCAAGTTTTGAATTTTTAACGTAGCTTTAACAATTTCAGTCATATCGTAGCTGTGTCTGCATTGTGGTAGTTTATATTAATGTCTAGCATTAGATGATCATGCCGCAGACATGTATAATCATGTTCCACCCCGCGACATTATCCTCGGACCATGCCGGCTAGTTCTGACACTAACCTCTTAATGTTGAGCACCAAGCAAAACAGCTGCAAGTACCATTTGTATAAGTCTTTGGCATGGTTCGGGCGGGTTTTGAACCCGAGGCAGACGTTCTTACCACTTAGACCACTGGAACACTCCTTTATTATTAAACATGGTGATTTATAAAATAAATGGCGCTGTCGCATTTATTTGTTGAAAAGATGTTGTACTGATATGCTCGTTCGCCGTCTATCTATCGATCTAGGTGATGTTTTCCGTCAGAGCTTAAAATCTCCTACCTCTTTTATCATATGTATGATAGTAAGACACAGGATTCCCCCTTGTCACTAGAGAGTCCTACAAGAAACTAATGTTAATGCACCTCTTCCATCTTGTCTCGCAAGTGCCACGTACAACTCCTCTAAAGTACTTTGTACTTAGGTGCTGAAAACTCATCATTATTATGCCCTTAATAAATAGCGTTCAGACAAATTCAAACAAGTTTAAAATTTTTAATATGATTTCCTTCCTAGTCAAGCAAGGTATAACAGAGAGAGAAATTAATTTATTGTTTGGTCAGTTCATGTTAACTTCTTTAAATATGCCCCTTCCTCCAATGTGAAGTGAGAGTCCATTGAAAGGATTAACAATCGATTTGGCCTAAAGCGTATCCAGGAATTTAAGACAAACCATTTCTTCCATTAACTGATGTGTGCTGAAATCATCTCTGATATTCTTCAGTGGATAATAAGATCTTAAAATTATAACCATCCATTAGAAGGATTAGCAACAGAAGGTTTTCAAGATAGCTATCATAGCAGCTACATTGCATTCACAATTGGCACCATCTTTATTTAAAATCAATAAATATTATAAAGGTCTATTGGTGAAAAGCCCACGCTGATATAATTTCCATTTGGCATAGTAGAGACAATGAGATTTTAAAGATATTGAAGGTCAACCTGCATCATAATCTAGAACCAAGTACACCCCGACGAACTCTTCTGATTAAAACCTGATGTTCAAATAACTTTCCCTTTAAGTTGAGTAGTGAAAATAGTTTCAGCTTGGATATCAGGTCAGTATCATTTTGAATTTACGATCAACAAAACATTACAAAACAAATCTTCTATTAAAACCCCCATGTTGATGCGACTTTTCATTTTGAAGGAGTAACAATAACAAAATTTTCACGATGGCTGCTATCTAAGCCATACTATATATCAGGTCACTATTTCTATCTAAATCTAACTGGGTATCATAATAAGTCTTCGACATAAGTGCAATGGCAGTATGACTCACAATCAAGAAGTAGTGAGAAAAAGTTTACAGATGGACATTGCGGTGGCAATACTGGAGGCAGTGGCTTACTAAAGGGGTGCGAAGGGGTGGTCTGGCTCGGGAGACAGCCAGGAGGGTGATGCCATCGGGACTTGATGTCCTGTGTTTCTTATATAAAGAATAATGCAGTATAACCTGTTCAGTGAATGTGTACTATCCTGAATCGTTCTTATGACAGTACTGTACTGTATGAAAATCTGCTTGCAAAGATAATATATTTTTCTCTGTGTTTAAATTTTAAAATTTATGTAAGGAATGCCAAAGGAAGGATCTGCCCTGGATGCCATATACTTTAGGTATGCCCTGACTGGAGGTCAAATTGGAACAAGTTTCAGTTATGACTAATTATACAACATAACTAGTTTCTTAGTGAAAACCCATGCCAACAAGATCATTAATTCAGGAGTAGTGACAACATTTACAAAATGGCAACTATGGTGGCCATATTGGATTTCTGTGTTACAGTATTTTCTTTCTGGACAAACTATAGATCATAAGAAGTTTCTTGATAATGCTGCAGGTCATTATATATTACAGTCAAAAGGACCTGTAGCTATAACAGCTAGTGATATAGGTCATTATGAATTACAGGCAGATGGTTGTATAAATACAATAGCCAGTGGTGTAGGTCATTACATATTACAGTCAAATAGACATGTAGCTGTAACAGCGAGTGCTGTAGGCAGATGGATGTGTAGCTATAGCAGCTAGTGATGCAGGTCATTATATATAACAGGTAGATGGGTAGCAACAACAGCTAGTACTGTATGTCATTGCAAAAAATGTCAAGCAGATAGATCTGTAGCTATAGCAGCTAGTACTGTGGGGCATTATATATTACATGCATGTAGACTGGTGCCAAAGGGCTATATAGCTATAGCAGCTAGTACTGTGGGACATTATATATTATATGCATGTAGACTGGTGCCATTATTAACAATTTGATTAAAATATTGATTATCCCAAGTCTGTTATGACCTTCCATCCATTCATTGAATCAGCGGCACATCCTCGATAGCTCAAATTATATGTGCAAACATCACAATATTAACAGGATGGGGAAATTATGCCAGGTGTCAAGCAAAGGAATACACACTGGGGTCAATTTTTACTGGGCTGAGTTGCTCCACTCCCATTTTGTCTGGTTTCCCCACCAGCCTCTCTCATCTCTATTTTCATCAACAATCAAACATCTTTTGGTTGCTTCCTTTTTAGACTTTATTGTATTACTACTTGAGAGGGCCTGACTCAGCAAGATACATTTTATATCTTAACACCAAGCCAGACCAGGTATTTTCAGGGTATTCCAAGTTGGGTATCCATCCACTCCTAGTGACAACAAATGTTTCAAAACAACATGTAAATACTTGGATATTAAATAATATTCTTGTCGTGGAAAGCAAATGTTGCTTGGATATCAATGAAATCATTTTTAGAAAGTTCAAATATTTGACTTTCAAATTTTTACCAATCAAATCTCTAAAGAAGATTGACATAAAATGTCAGGCTTTGTAATATATATCATCAACAGAAGTAGTAGTAGATTGTCACATCATTTGTGGAAAGTTTGCATTTGAATTGCTTTCTCTTTGGCATTTGTTATCAATCTTTTTTCTCACAAAAGACTTAAAATAGTTTGTTTAGCTGTATTACCCTCTCCACCCATTGAATTAAGGTAAATTACATTTAAATCTTTGAATGATCTACTTCAATTGTGTCCATCTGAATACATTCTCCAACTGTTCCTGGCTGATGATTTTAATTTGGTGGTGGATGCATTTGGGTAATATGTATTTTGATATATACATTATTTCTTTATATATTTTTTAAAATAAAATCCAAGAATGTTTCTAATAAACAAATTCGCTTAACTCGCTGATTCTTAATTCGGAACATAATTTAGCTTAAAAAGTGTCCTTGTGCTCAAGATGCAGAGCATGGTTCAATGCACACCATGAATTTATAAGAAACAAAGGTCCGAATGCATAAATGATACTAATTATTAAATGAAGCTCAAGAACATGAATTTATATACAGCTGATCTATAGCAAAATCCCAGGGGTACTGTTTGTAAACATAAATGGAAAGCTATAGAATTTTGAAGGAGTCACAGATACCTTTTAAAGTAAAATAGCCTCTAAAATCTCTAATGCACAGCACTGCATATGGAGTTAAAGACTGATAAATATTTTGAAGCAATAAAAACACACCACATATTTAATATTTTTTCTGATACTAACTTTCTAAAATGCTATACTCGGTGTATTATTTTTTTTGCAGAGTCTGGTGTGACAGAAATGGAAATAGAAATATATTCCAGCACCAGGAAACTGGAATAATGAAGAATCACTTGTCGTCAAACAAGTGTATATTGAGTATGAGCAGAAACTTAAAATGGGCAGCATGAGCCAAAAATTAATTACATCCAGCATGAAGGTCAATTCGTACAGTTTTAATGTTGATCAATTTTCGGGGAGTTGAATTATGCTAATCAGATGCTGCAGAAACGAAACGGAACAAAATAGCCAGAGTAAAATTAATTATATGCAAACATAAAGGAGACCTTGATAACATTTTTAGAAATGATTCATGTCTTATGTAAAAGATTACAGATAGTTCTTTAACATGTTCGAAGATTGATGATGATGAGAAAACTGAAGAAAACAACAGCAACTACATTGAAATGCCCAAATCTTAGCAAAAACTTGAAAATCACATTCAATACCATAGGACATCATGATGAATTACACTGAACAGCAAAATACTAGACTGGCAGACGAAGTAGAGAGAAGATAGAGGATCTATAAGGAAACATTCTTTAGTCATCATGAGTCTTGTAAAGGTTGCTATGTATAAAACATATGAAAATCCTAGAAAAAAATGGATGTGTATTTTTCTTTTTTGCACGTTCTATCTTTCTAATTTGTTGTTGGCTTTTTTAATAGCTTCAAATAATTTTCATTGGTAATTTTTGACAGTTCAAAAGATTGAAAATTGTCAAATTCTTTGTATTGAAAACTGATAAATTCTTCCCTCAGAGTGCATTTCAAAAGTATTTTCATCCATCTGGTCAAGTAAATATGAGATCAAAATTGATCTATCATTAGTTTATCAAAAAACAATTCATATTCATCATTTCTTATTACAAATTTATTTTTATTTTTCTTCAGAAATGTGACATTTGTATGAAGATGGGAAATTCGCTGAATCTGTCTTCTTGGATTTTGGACATTTGTTTCCATGTTTTGAGTACAATGTTTGTCATGCATACAAATGTTAGTTACTTGTAGATACTATTCATGCTGGGGTTTTATTACCTCAGTACTAATGGTATCATCTGCAGTGTGTATGATTTTATAATAGGATGGATGGAATATACACTATTCAAACTGGGTTTTTATTACCTTAATATTAATGGTATTATCAGCATTGTCTTTAATTCTATAAAAGGATGAAGAGAGTAGATACTATTCAAAATGGGTTTCTATTACAAATTTTTGTAACGGTATTACATGCAGTGTGTATGATTCAATAATATGATGGAGAGAGTAGATAATATTCATACTTGGTTTTAATTTCCCGAATATTCATGTTATTATCGAAGGTGTGTATGATTCTATAGTAGGATGGAGAGAGTATATACTGTTAATACTGGGTTTGTATTACCTGATTTTTAATGGTAGTATCTGTAATGTGTATTATTCTATAATAAAATGGAAAGAGTAGATAATATTCACACTGGGTTTTTATTACCTGAATATTAACAGTATTATGTGCATGATAATATAACAGGGTGGAAAGAGCAGGTACTCTTCATAATTGTTTGTTTACCTGAATAATAGTGGTATTATCTGTAGTGTGTAACACTCTATAATAGGATCGAGAGAGTAGATACTATTCATGCTGTGACTTTATTACCTAAACATTAATGTTATTGTCAAAAGTGTGAATGATTCTATAAGAGGATGGAGAGAATACATAATATTCATACTCGGTTTCTATTACCTGAATATTAATGGTATTATCTGTAGTGTGTATTATTCTATAATAGGATGAAGAGAGTAGATACTATTCATACTGGGTTTTTATTACATGAATATTAAAAGTATTATCTGCAGTGTGTATGATTCTATAATACGATGGAGAGGGCATATACTATTCAAACTGTTTGTTCTTTTATACCTTAATATTAATGGTGTTATGAGCAGTGTCTTTCATTCTATAAGAAGGTGAAGAGAGGAGACACTATTCTAAATGGGCTTCTATTACTTGAATATTAATGGCATAACATGCAGTGTGTATGATTATATAATAGGATGGAGAGAGTAGATACTATTCATACTTGCTTTTAATTTCCTGAATACTAATGGTATTATCGAAGGTGTGAATGATTCTATAGTTGGGTGAAGAGAGTTGATATTATTAATACTCGGCTTTTATTACCTGATTAATAATGGTATTATCTGTAATGTGTATTTTTCTATAATAGGATGGAGAGAGTAGATAATATTCACACTGGGTTTTTGTTACCTGAATAGTAATGTCATTATCAAAAGTGTGTATGATTTTAAAACATGACGGAGAGAAGATAATATTCACACTGGGTTTTTATTACCTGAATATAAATGGTATTTTCTGCAGTGTGTATGATTCTATGATAGAATTGAAAAAGTAGATACTATTCATAGTGGGTTTTTATTATACGAATAGTAATGGTATTATTTACATTGTGTATGATTCTAAAATAGGAAGGAGAGAGTAGATTCTGTTCATACCGGTTTTTTTTAAATAATCATATATTAATGTTATAATCAAAAGTATGAATGATTCTAAAAGAGGATGAAGAGAGTACACATTATTCATACTGTGTTTTTATTATCTGATTATTATTGGTATTATCAATAGTGTGTATTATTCTATAATAGGAGGGATAGAGTAGATACTACTCGTACTGAGATTGTATTACCTGAATATTAATTGAAATATAAGCAGTGTGTATGATTCTATAATAGGATGGAAGGAGTAGATACTACTCAAACTGGGTTTTTATTACCTGAATATTAATTGTATTATCTGCCGTGTGTGTCATTCTTAATAGGATGGAGAGAATAGGTACTGTTCATACTGGTTTTTAATTACCTGAATATTAATGGTATTTTATGCAGTGTGTATGATTATATAATATAATAAGTGAGTAGATAATTTTCATAGTTTTAATTACCTGAATATTAATGGCATTATCTGCAGTGTTTGAATCAATAATGGAATGGAGAGAGTAGATGTAGTTTGCATAGTATCTACTCTCTCCATCAAATTATAGAATCATACATACTGCAGATAATACAATTATCCCAACATGAATATGTACTCTCTCCATCCTATTGTAGAATCATAAACAGTGCAGATCATACCTTTAGCAATCACGAAATGAAAACCCAGTATGAATAGTATCTACTCTCTCCATCCATTTATAGACTCAAAAACACAGCAGATAATATCATAAATATTTAGTTAATACAATCCCAGTATCAATAATATCTAATTTGTCCATTCTATTATAAAATCATACACACTGCAGATAACAGCATTAATATTGAAGTAACTAAACTCAGTATGAATAGTATCTACTCTCCCCATACTATTATAGAATGATAAACACTTCAAATAATGAAACCCAGTTTGAAAAGTTTCTACTCTCTCTATCCTATTACAGAATAATACACACAGCAGATAATACCACTAATATTGTGGTAAGAAGAACACAGTATGAGTAGTATGTACTCTCTACATTCCATTATATAATGATTATTACTGCAGATAATACCACTAATAGTCAGGTAATAAAAACCAAGTACGAAAAATATCGATAATCTCCATCCTATTTCAGAATCATGTATGATGTAGATTATGCCATTTATATTCAGGTAATAAAAACCCAGTATGGATAGTAACTACTTTCTGCATCCTATGATAGAATCAAAGATACTTTTGAAACTAACATTATTATTCGGGTAATAAAAACCCAGTATGAATATTATCTACTTTCTACATCCTCTTATAGAATAGCACACACTACAGATGATACCATTTATACTGAGGTAATAAGAAATCAGTATGAATAGTATCTACTCTCCAAATCTTATATAAAATCATACACATTTTTGATAATACCATTAATATTAAGGTAATACAAAACCAGTATGTATAATTTCTACTCTCCCCATCCTATTAAATAATTATAAATACTGCAAATATTGTCATTAATATTCAGGTAATTCAAACCCAGTATGAACATAATCTACTCCCTCCATCCTATTATAGAATCATACACATTGCAGATAATACCATTAATATTCAGGCAATAAAAGCCCAGTATGAATTGTATCTACTATCTACATCCTATTCTGAAATCAAATGCACTGCAGATAAAACCGTCAATATTCAGTCGAAATAAACAGTGTGAAAAGTATGTACTCTCCCCATCCTATTATAGAATCATAAACACTGCAAATAATGCCATTAATATGCAGGTAATAAAAACCCATTATGAATTGTATCTACTATATCCATCCTATTACAGAATCAAACGCACTGCAGATAATACCGTCAATATTCAGTCCAAAAGAACCAGTATGAACTGTATTTACTCTCCCATCCTATTATGGAATCATACACACAGCAGGTAATACTACCCTTTTCATCAAACTCTAGTATCATACACACTGCAAATAAAACCATTAATGTTCAGGTAATGAACCCCTGTATGAATAGTATCTAATCTCTCCATCCTGTTATAGAATCATACAAACTGCAGATGATACCAACAGTATTCAGGTAATAAAACCCAGTACGAATAGTATCTACTTTCTCCATCCTAGTATAGAGTCATACATACTTTTGATAATAACGTTAATATTAAGGTAATAAAAACCCAGTATGAATAATATCTACTCTCTCGATCCTCTTATAGAATAATACACACTGCAGATAATACAATTAATATTGAGGTAATAGGAACACATTCTGAATAGTATCTACTCTCTCCATCTTATATAGAATCATACACATTTTTTATAATACCATTAATATTAAGGATACAAAAACCAGTATGAAAAATATCTAATCTCTCCATCCTATTATTTCATAATTCACACTGGATTTAATACCATTAATATTTAGGTAATAAAATCATACCATGAATATTATCTACTCTCTCCATCCTGTTATCATATCATACAAACTGTATATAAATCCGTTAATATTCAGTTAATAAAACCCCACTATGAATAGTATCTACTCTATCCATTCTATTATAGAATCAGGCACACTATAGATAATACATTAATATTTAGGTAGTAAAAACCCACTGTGAATATTATCTACTCACTTCATCCTCTTCTAAAATAACATACTGCAGATAATACCATCCATGTTCAAGTAATAAAAACCCAGTATGTATAGTGTCTACTCTTTCATCCTATTATAGAATCATACACACTGCAGATAATATCATTAATATTCAGGTAATACAAAACAAGTATGAATATTATCAACTCTCTATATCCTATTATAGAATCAAACACAATTCATATTATAATATTAATATTCAGGTAATAAAAACTCATGATGAATAGTATATACTCTCTCCATCCTATGATAGAATCATACACACATCTTATAATACCATTAATATTCAGGTAATGATAATTCAGTATGAATAGTATCTACTATTTCAATCCTATCATATAATCATACACATAGGATGGAGAGAGTACATACTGTTCATACTGGGCTTTTATTATCTGAATATTAATGGCATTATCTGCAAAACTCTAAATGATTATATTACAAGATGGAGAGAGCAGATAATATTCACAATGAGTTCTTATTACCTCAATATAAATGGTATTATCTGCAGTGTATATTATTATATAAGAGAATGGAGAGAGTAGATACTATTCATATTGGGTTTTTGTTACAATAATAATGGTATTATCTGTATCATGCATGTTTTTAAAATAGGATGGTCATACCAGATGCTATTCGTACTGGGTTTTATTACCTGAATAGTCTGTAGTGTCTATTGTTATATAACACTGTTGAGAGAGTAGATAATATTCATACTGGTTTTCCATTATCTTAATATTAATGGTATTATCTGCAGTTTCTATGATTATAATATGATGGATAGAGTATATACTGTTCATACTCGGTTTTTATTACCTGAATAATAATTGTTTTATCTGCAGAGTGTATGATTCTATGATAGGATGGAGAAACTAGATAAAATTCACATTGGATTTTTAATGCGTGAATATTAATATTATTATCAAATGTGTGTATGATTCTATAATAGGATGGAGAGAGTATTTTCTTTTCATACTTGGTGAATGGTTCACTACGATTTAACAATGAAACGACAGACATAGTTTATTCAGGTAGTAAACAATGTAGAATTTTACTCATGTAGTAAAATGAATTCACTCAGGTAGTGAAATTATGTTGATAAAAAAGGGATAGAGATACAACTTATCTTTACAGTCCCGAAAGATACACTGGGTTTTACGAACCCTAAAATTAGCCCACGGCTAAAGAATTATATGTAAGGAGATACACTCCGTCAACAGTACACTTTATTTCAGCTCCACGGCTGCTACGCTACACTTCAGCTTCACAGCTGATACGATTAATTCATGTGGTTGGCTTTACAGATTGCACCACGTCGACCCCGATCACTGATAACTTTGAAGGATCGGGTCACTCTGGTCACTCTAGACACTATAGACGCCCTAGATAATCTGGACACTCCAGACAGCTCTACACAGCTCTACACACTCCTGACACTCAGACCACTTCGAACGCTCGGAACACTCCGACCATAATGAACATTCCGGACACTAGGCCATCCATACACTCCGGACATTTGACCCTCCAGACACTAGAGACTCCGGACACTAGACAGCTGAAAATATATCCAATACCGTTTACTATACATAACACGGGCATATAAGATAAAACGTAATGACGTTATACACGGTAAGTTATATAGACTACATTATCAGCACAATAATTACAAAATGACATGTTCAAAAATAAACCTAACCCTGCTCGGTAAGAATGCTACTATATTAAACAGTTCTTTAAAAATGTAGCTTTACATTACTCATATCAATCCCTTGCTAAGTCGCTAACAAAAATATAAATATGTGCATTATACTGCATACACCAAAGCTACATAGCAAACATACATTAATAAACGTGTTAATACAGTAGTTATAACTTATAGACTAGAAATTAATAAACTTAAGTACATCTACAGCTGAAGATGTGCACGTGCTTAAAGCAGACTGCTGGCTGACAAGACTTTTCCGTATTGTAAAGAAATGTACGTACGGTGAGGTATTTGTACACAGACATAGTCTGTGCATTGTAGTCATTCGGTTCGTCCCATCGAGAGCACTTCGCACGTGCGGCATAGGATGAACCGAACTCACTATTTCGAAATACGACACAATATACATAAACCACCATCGGGTATAGTTGTACACGAAAAGTGAAACCCGAGTACATGTATTCAATGAATAAAAGAATTTAATTTCCTGACAATCAGAAGGTGCAACCAAGATATTAATCTCCTAAAAAATTATATCAAAGGCACCACCTGAAGAGCAGACCAAGAAACTCTAATGATGATATAATAATCATTAATTAGATCAAAATTGGATTATGGATGTCTATTGTACAACTCAGCTAAACAAAGCGTGCTTAATAAACTCAATAACATCCAATATCAAGCCTTAAGGATTTTCAAAAGAACCCTGAAAAGTACCTCGTTACAAGAACTACAGATATTGACATGTGAGATTTCTCTGCAACTAATAATAGAGGAATAACTATTAATGTATTCTGTACGGATATCAGCTAGTGAAAGTTTTCACCCAGGGAAACAAGCAATACTCAATTGCAGAAAAGCACTAAGCACAAGACTAGTACACAACCTATCAGGAGGTAAAACTATACATGTAAAATCTAAGGAGTACTATATCAACATTCTACAGGCATACACAATTAAGTCCCTTGATCCGACCCCTGGAGAAATCAACCACCCAAGATCAACGTCGACGCACTAAAATTAGGACACAAACAAGAAAATAGAACAGAAATACTAACAGAAATCAATACAAACATAGAAGACAAGTATCAAGAATATAACAAACTCTACACAGATGGATCCAAATCAGCAGAACCAAACAGAACAGCCGCTGCAGTAGTAGTACCGCAACAACATCGAATTTGGAAATAGACTGCCTGATTAAGTTCGATCTATACAGCCGAAGTGTTGGCTATCGATGAAGTACTATAGTGGATTAACAACACACACCCAAACAAAAATCTCACAGTAACGGACTCGCTAAGCGTCCTCAATTTACCTACAACAAATAACTCAATTAATTTAAGTGGGAAAGATAGATTGGGTAGAAAAGCTAAGAAGTGTTAGATAATGATACAAAAACCGAAATAAAATATAGCGTACATGAATTATAAGGCTGATTAGGAAAGGAAAATTACAATAAATATAAAACTAATTGTGAATTAAGCAATAAAGGTGGGTTACTCTTCAACTTACAAAATAAAGTAATTAGAAATATTAAAGCACCAAATGTGACTAATAATATGGACAAAAAATAACAAACCGAATCAAACTAGGAAAACAAGTAGCTTTAGCAATAATATTAAAGAAACATAGCAAAATACATTAAATGCTCACACTGTCCATCCATAGAAAATATAGATCATATTTTCAATAATTGTCCAAAATACCGAAAGCAGAGAATAAAATTTCAAAGATATCACAATCTGCTAGAGTCCCCATAACTTTACCAAGATATCATCCTGCAATGCAAAAATAGTAACATGAACTTGACATATGATAGTATTGTCGAATTTATCAAAAAATATAGGTACATTTGAAGAGATATAATACTGTTTCAGCAACAATCGTTAGTCATTCAATAACATTTCATTATTATTTCAATCAATTCCACCTCAGAAAATCCTAAGTCTTTTTAATATTTACTCGGCAAATGAATGAATCATGGAAGACCTAGTGAGAGGGGCGGGAGTGCTGGAATGGCGGGTATGGGACGAGTCGGAGATCAACCGCCTAGGGTTGTTAATGCCAATGCGCATACGATAAGTCCCATGTCAGCTAGGAAGGCTCCTCCTGCTCCTCCTGCGTCGGCTGTGCTTCCGACATTTGACCAATGGCAATGCATTCATTGGTGGGAGCACCATATATTAGAGACATATAGTAATTGAAACACCTACAAATCTCCATATGAAATTTATAAACATGACAAATCAATACAAAGATTAAGCAAACGCGGAGACACTGGTCTGTGAATGCTATAATAGAGAAACGTGGCCCCAACTAACCCACAGCCATCAGGCCCCACTGCACAAGGCGGTACTTATTGGAATATAATCATTCCGTATAGATAGATTTACTAACCATGAATATATAAGGTGAAAAAGCCTGTCACATTGCCCTGCGCATAATGCGGCAATAATGTAATAGGAACAGGCACCCAAATTGACACACTACACTAACGCTACGGCAACCCGTTAAAATAAATTATACACTGCTACACTGACTAATGTCTCCAACAAACATGGAAAAGCACAATCCACTATTCAAAATAGCAAAACGACGTTATTATGCCAACTACTCTGAGGGTCTGGAGTGCCTGATGTGGCGGGGTTGGAGTGGCCTCCTTTCCCGTCGTTTCCTGCCTCCCTTTCCTCGCCTAGACATTGCAATTAAAAATTATGCGACACATACATAACAATGACAGGGTAGCGGCACCAAGCCTCCCCGATCGACGAATTAAATAACCCACATAGTGGGATTAAACGAGTCGCAAAAGAGTTGGGGCGAAAGCGATTATAAACCAAGTAAGAAACGAGTCTGGCTACTCATCGTTTATGTAACAAGAACCGAAAGCGTGAACTGTTTAGAACAATTTAGAGATGCTTGGACTGCATAGTGGAGGTTGAATATTGGAAATATCCGGCTACTCAACAGTGTGTAAAAAGATGGGTGACAAACATTAAAGAGGCCAGGGCATTGATTATAGAGGTATGGTGGGAAGAAGAGAAAAAGATGAGAGGAGAAGTGCCCTATCAATTTTGCAAAGTAGGCCTACTGAAGAAAGCCTTAGATTTGATGGTGGTTAATAAGGATTTGTTAGAAAAAAGAGACCTGCCTGTATTGGCCTTACCCGTCCTTCAGCTGCGGGAAAAATGGGTCCGCTGCCTTAAAGAAGCTGAAAACCTTGTGAGGAAGGTAATGAAAGAAGAAGTGGAAAAGATCAAGGCCAACTGGGCTAAGGAAAGAAAGAAAAAGGAAAAAAGAGATCAACGAAAACTTTGAGAAGTTAACTAACAACTTGATCAAAGTCCAGGAAAACATTAGAGCTATGATACATCCTGTCTGCATCTTGAAGAATGAAAAGAAGCAGAAGAAAGGAATAATAGACATGCTGAGAAATTGATGGAAAATCTGGTGGCAACAAAAGAAGAAACCCTAACGGACCTTTTCATTTCCAGTATATTTCTTCGAAAAGATTTACTCTTTTTGCCAAAACTATTATTTTATTTTATGTTGTATAAGTATATGTTTGTTTGTGTATGTATATGTTGTGCTTGTCCCTGTCATACCCATGTCCCTAGACAGTACTATTTGTTGGATTATCCTTGTCCCTCAATAATCCCACCTGTTACATTCCCATTGTCCCTATATTCCATTTTCATCTTCAATTTTTTACATGGAAGTTATATTGTTCCTATATCGTCCCATTTTACTACTACTGTACTTATACTAAATATTTATCTTCATTTAATATCTGGCATCATATGGAGAAAAGTATTGTTAGAATATTAGAGTATGAATTACAGTAAACTGATTATTCTTGTAGTTTTTATCATATGGAGAAGATAACGTTGGAAAAAAACGATAATGGTGTACGCTATACACATTATTTATATATGGCATTGACCAATGACCGAAGATGTATTTCCCATCGGAATGATTCATATCAAATTCTGGCAAAATGACGCAATCTAAATCCCACATTTAGTCATGGATTTTTTCCGTTTTGTTCTATGAAGAACAACGAATCAAATTTTGCTGGGTAACACCATTTACTATAACTAGTTTCTTGGACATATATATACGAATCAGTTGCGAAAACATTCATTCCAGCAAATTGTCTGTAATAGCGTACCATCTTTGATCTAGCTTCTTTTTCTGACTTGAAAAGATATTTTCTCGTTAATAACCAATAATCTTTTGGATACAGTTTGTTCATTTCTTACGTGAGCAAATACGCGAAATGATTTGTAAGTAATCATCAATATCTATATTAAAAATTATTCCTCTTAAGTAATAACAGCCTGAACACAAACATTCATCCTTTCAGTCTTATTAGTGTTTGAACACAAACTTTCATCCCTTCACTCTAAGTAGTATTTGACATCTGAACACAAACTTTCATCCCTTCAGTGTTAGTGTGATTGAACACAAATATTCAGCCCTTCAGTCTTAGTAGTGTTTAAACACAAACTTTCATTAATTCTGTCTTAGTAGTGATTGAACACAAACTTTCCTCCCTTCAGTCTTAGTAGTGTTTGAACATAACCTTTCATCCCTTCAGTCTTAGTAGTGTTTGAACATAACCTTTCATCCCTTTCTGTCTTAGTAGTGTTTGAACACAAACTTTCATCCCTTTCTGTCTTAGTAGTGTTTAAACATTACCTTTCATCCCTTCAGTCTTAGTAGTGTTTGAACATAACCTTTCATCCCTTTCTGTCTTAGTAGTGTTTGAACACAAACTTTCATCCCTTTCTGTCTTAGTAGTGTTTAAACATTACCTTTAATCCCTTCAGTCTTAGTAGTGTTTGAAAACAAACTTTCATCCCTTCAGTCTTAGTAGTGTTTGAAAATAAACTTTCATCCCTTCAGTCTTAGCGGTGTTTTGAACATAAACTTCCATCCCTTCTGTCTTAGTAGTGTTTGAACATAAACTTTCATCCCTTCTGTCTTACTAGTGTTTGAACATAAAGTTTCATCCCTTCAGTCTTACTAGTGTTTAAACATTACCTTTCATTCCTTCTGTCTTAGTTGTGTTTGAACATAAACTTTCATCCCTTCAGTCTTAGTAGTGTTTAAACACAAACTTTCATCCCTTCAGTCTTACTAGTGTTTGAAAACAAACTTTCATTCCCTCAGTCTTAGTAGTTTTTGAACATAAAGTTTCATCCCTTCAGTCTTACTAGTGTTTAAACATCACCTTTCATTCCTTCTGTCTTAGTTGTGTTTGAACATAACCTTTCATCCCTTCAGTCTTAGTAGTGTTTGAACACAAACTTTCATCCCTTCAGTCTTACTAGTGTTTGAAAACAAACTTTCATTCCCTCAGTCTTAGTAGTGTTTAAAAACAAACTTGTATCCCTTCAGTCTTAGTAGTGTTTGAAAACAAACTTTCATCCCATCAGCCTTAGTAGTGTTTGAACATAACCTTTCATCCTTCAGTCTTAGTAGTGTTGGAACTAAAACTTTCATCCCTTCAGTCTTAGTAGCGTTTGAAAACAAACTTTCATTGCTTCAGTCTTAGTAGTGTTTGAACATAACCTTTCATCCCTTCAGTCGTAGTAGTATTTGAAAACTAACTTTCATCTCTTCAGTCTTAGTAGTGTTTAAATAGAACCTTTCATCCCTTCAGTCGTAGTAGTATTTGAAACACACTTTCATTACTTCTGCCTTAATAGTGTTTGATCACAAACTTTCATCCCTTGAGTCTTACTAGTGTTTAAACATAACATTTCATCCCTTCAGTCTTAGTAGTGTTTGAAAACAAACTTTCATCCCTTTTGCCTTAGTAGTGGTTAAATATAAACTAACATCCCTTCAGTCTTACTAGTGTTTAAACATAACCTTTCATTCCTTCAGTCTTAGTAGTGTTTGAACATAACCTTTCATCCCTTCAGTCTTAGTAGTGTTTGAACACAAACTTTCATCCCTTCAGTCTTAGTAGTTTTTGAAAACAAACTTTCATTCCCTCAGTCTTAGTAGTTTTTGAAAACAAACTTTCATCCCTTCAGTCTTAGTAGTGTTTGAAAATAAACTTTCATCCCTTCAGTCTTAGTAGTGTTTGAAAATAAACTTTCATCCCTTTAGTCTTAGCGGTGTTTTGAACATAAACTTTCATCCCTCCTGTCTTAGTAGTGTTTAAAAACAAACTTGTATCCCTTCTGTCTTAGTAGTGTTTGAAAACAAACTTTCATTCCCTCAGTCTTAGTAGTTTTTGAAAACAAACTTTCATCCCTTCAGACTTAGTAGTGTTTGAAAATAAACTTTCATCCCTTTAGTCTTAGCGGTGTTTTGAACATAAACTTTCATCCCTCCTGTCTTAGTAGTGTTTAAAAACAAACTTGTATCCCTTCAGTCTTAGTAGTGTTTGAAAATAAGCTTTCATCCCTTTAGTCTTAGCGGTGTTTTGAACATAAACTTTCATCCCTCCTGTCTTAGTAGTGTTTAAAAACAAACTTGTATCCCTTCTGTCTTAGTAGTGTTTGAACATAACCTTTCATCCTTCAGTCTTAGTAGTGTTGGAACTAAAACTTTCATCCCTTCAGTCTTAGTAGCGTTTGAAAACAAACTTTCAGTGCTTCAGTCTTAGTAGTGTTTGTAAACAAACCTTCATCACTTCTGTCTTAGTAGCGTTTGAAAACAAACTTTCATTGCTTCAGTCTTAGTAGTGTTTGAAACAAACTTCATCCCTTCTGTCTTAGTAGTGGTGTTTAAACAGTACCTTTCATCCGTTTAGTCTTAGTAGTGTTTGAACACAAACCTTCATCCCATCAGTCTTAGTAGTGTTTTGAACACAAACTTTCATCCCTTCTTTCTTAGTAGTGTTTTCAATATAACCTTTCATCCCTTCAGTCTTAGTAGTGTTTGAAAACAAACTTTCATCCCTTCTGTCTTAGTAATGTTTAAACATAACCTTTCATCCCTTCAGTCTTAGTAGTGTTTGAAAACAAACTTTCATGCCTTCACCGTTGTAGTGTTTGAACACAAACTTTGATCATTATATAAATTGAATAAGTCAAATAATAAAGTAACGCACGGGAATTAAAGACTAGTGTTCGGGAATAAATAATTACGTAATTCGAAGACGCAAAATAATAAAGCGTCCAAATTAATAACTCACGCACTCAGGTTAATATCTCACACACCCAAATTAATAACTTGTGTGACCCAAGTGACTCAGACAAGATCATCTTTCGTAAATCCAATACAGACATCTGACTCGGAATTTGCGATATCTAACTTGATTTCATGGTTTCGGACCCTTTTATCAACTACAGAACCTTTTTCAAACATGATTCTGAAATTTATAAATCGTTTAATTTGACTTTATATCCGAGCTGGTCTGAATACTTTTAATGAGGAAATATTTAATTGTGCATGGGCAGAGCTTTTGGATAGTATATCATCTATATAGAAAACCGCTGAGTTCAGTTCAACAATTTTGTTAGATTTCGCTTTAGAATATATTCCTTATTAAATTATCACTTTCAGATTACACGATAAACCCTGGTATAAGAGAGAATGTAGTTGGTAAGATTTGCAACGATATAGGCAGATTTGTTAGAAGATGCTAGTGTGCACTCTGTAATAGATTTGTTGCTTTTCTTGCCAGATGTGTGCTTCAAGGCTGCTTTACGTTCCCAATATTTTTCTATTTTTAAGAAATAACTTTATAGAAAGGATCCAGTGACTTTAGACTATTTCATTGAAGGATGTGGTTTATTTTGTTGCATTACGGCTCAGCAATGAAAGTTGGTTATTTAGTATCGAACCAAATGTAGTAAAGCGCCTTGCCCAAGAGGACTCTCCATATTAGCTAACCTAGGCTGATCCAATGGTAAGATTGTTATGTATGCATATAGTATGTGTGCTAATTTTCATGATTATGGATTGTAGGGTCACTTACTAAATAACATATTAAATAGTTAATTCTTTACAGTTGTGCATATGTACTCTTGGATGAGGCCATTCTTGTAAACACATCCATAGTGTCAAAGATAATGGCGTGTACCTTCTGTGACGGAAAATGCTGATGCGTTCAGTTCACGAGGTTTTCTGGATCAGCCAGGATGATTTCATTCCTGGTTGGTTGCTCTTAAACAGTCTTACAAGAGACAAATAGTTGTGATCATTTGAGTGGATTTATTTATTAAAGTTTTCACTGGAATAACAAAGTGCTAATACATTTGGATTAATTAGATGCGTTTGGATTTATTGTCAGCTCTTCTAAAGAATTTTTAGATTAGATCATTGTGATATATTACGATTATTGGCACATCAGCACAATATATTGAATTTCAACAGGATTACCATTGGAACTTATTCGGAATAATCTATACATTTGGACATGAAATATAACGTTTATAATTACTTAGGATTTCATTTACCATGCTGCAGTTCTCTGTGTTAGAATCACTATAAACTGCCAACCTGCAGAAATCGTTGTGAAATGACTGATCACTTGTCAAAGCTATGTTAAAAATGCAAGTCCCAGACACAAGTGTAGTATGAAGGAAGTTAGACTAATAAAAGAAACATAAAAAAGTGCAAAATATATTGACCATCAAGTATTTCTAAAGAATACTACACTCATCGTCAGAAGCATCTGCCAAGCATCAGAATAATACAGACATCTAGAAACAATTCCAAAGAGATCTAAACAAAGCGGCCGTCTGAAAGATAAAACAGCCTGTCAGAGGGAACAGTGATTTATAAGTAACTATATCTTTTACTTAATTCTGTTTATTCTTATGTTGAATTCTATCTTGTTTAAATGTGTCATTCTTTAATAAATCATTGTTTAATAAATCATTTGACAAGATGGCATTGTAGTACGAAAGGTATTACATCATGGCATCTCTGAAAGTTTACCAGATGGCATGGCAGTACGAAAGGCATTCTATCATAGCACGTCGGAGAGTTTTGCAAGATGGCATGGCAGTAAGAAAGTCATTGTGTCATAACACGTCTGACAGTTTTACAACATGGCATGGCAGTACGAACAGTATTACATCATATCATGTCTGAGAGTTTTACAACATTGGATGACAGAAAGGCATTATGAGAGTTTTCAGAAGATTGCAATTTTTTCCTTTATTACATAGACTTATGATACCTTTCTAATTCATTATAACATATACGATTTTAATACCTTTCTGAAGCCTTACAAGTGATAAGGTTTTAACTACTTTGTTAATTCTTGCAAGGGATAAGATTGAACACTTTCTGAGTCCTTACGAGAAATACTATTTTAAGAATTTTCAGAGTCCTTACAGGGGATGAGGTTTTAACAATTTTCTGAATCCTTACAATTATACGGTTTCGATACCTTTTCTAATCCTTACAAGGGATGCTGTTTAAATAATTTTCTCAGCCATTACAAACGATACGCTTTTAATGTATGTCTGAGACTTTGCAAATAACACACTTTAAACAACGTTTTGAATCCTTACGAATGGTGTGGTTCTGAAAACTTACTGAGTCCTTACAATTATTATGGTGTTAGTAGCTTTCTGAATCCTTGCAAGGGATACGACTCCAATAAAGTTCTGATTCCTTACAAGGGATAAGGTTTCAAACTATTTCTGATTTTTTACTAGGGCTAAGGTTGCAATCTATTTCTGAATTCTTACAAGAGATAAGGTTTTAATAATTTTTGAGACCTTACAATGATAGAATTTAAACAACTTTTGAAGTCCTTATAAGGGATACAATTTAGGAACTTTCTTAGTCCTTAAAACGGAAAAAATTCTACTGTCCTAATTCTACTTACACTGTCGACTGGGTTTGATACAGTCTTATAAATTGATACACGTTAGGTAGGATTATTGCCAAAATTACTTATCATTGTCAAACTGGGTGGCTCTTATGTACAGAGGTGTGGAGATTGGACTTGGAAGCAGAGTGGTGTAATGAAATCAGATCAACACAGTGTTACGACTCTAATCATAAATTAAGTAACATAAAAAAGCGAAACAACAAGGTTTGTAAAACTTAACAAGTAATTTAATTATCAAAGTTATAAAATGAACATTTAAGAGGAACGTACAGTATTATGAATTAAATCTAAACTAATCCTACTAAGTTCTACACAAATTCAAAATAATCGAATGTTCCGAAGGAATTTCAGAGACTCCGTCTGCCATCAGTCATGACGAATTACAATGGCATTTTCCTGAACTCCTTTGAAAAAGTTCACAATAGTCTCAGAATGAAATATTAGTCCAGTGAGCACTTTATAACTCCAACCAGTAATCTTAGCAAATATCTCGTATCAAATTATATCTAAACGTTACAGTATACGTATCTGCAGACTAATATTAACAACGTAACATATGAAATAGGAATGCAGAATTGGAATGAATTAGTTGCTCAGTTCTCTCCTTATGTACACGCACATGGCCATAAAACGAAATTTTATTCTACGCACTACGTGACATTTCGCAATATCCCATGTTGTAAATAATTCAAATGACCAATCATTCCAGAGCTAATTAACCCAAAACATTAAACAAATTCATTACAAATATTGTTAATAATGATCGTAAGCAACTATTTATAGATCGTATCTATGTGCCAAATGGTAAACACAAAATAAATACAATCATGTGAATAGTTCACAAAATATAGACGTACATAACAACATACAATGGTATGCATTCAATGACCTTGGGTTATGGAATCTCGGCTATTTCCGCACTATAAGTAAGTTTCGAGAACTGGAAGTAATTATTTGTTGCTCTCTCATTGTATAACTAATTTACATTTAGAATTGACCTCCAATAATTATTTCCTTATATTAGTTTGTTGATTTTAACCGCTGTTTTTAACACATTACTGGTTTCGCGACGAAACGGAAGCTCGGTGTCTTTCTCAACAACATAGAGAGGCAGGCTGACCTGTGATAACATCGAACGCTCTAACTCTGCATGAACAACCCGATGTTCCATTAACTGAGCTACCGCGCAATCTCATAATTGTGAATCTTACCACAAACAAACTGAAAATCATATATATATATATATATATATATATATATATATATATATATATATATATATATATATATATATATATAAAATAAACTCATCAGGGCAGGCTAGTAAAAACGGGCACATCAAATAAAATACAAAGGACATACTTGTAAGAACGGGTGCATATAAATAAACAAAATACGGCATACTAGTAACAACAGTTAGTATTATAATGTGATGATAACGCATTTGAAGAAGATAATCTTCTGTAATATCAATCGCATGAGCAAGACATGCAGTGCACACGAGGAAGCCAGCATAATGTAGGGCAAGTTTATCATACCAATGTTCTTGAGATAACCATTATCTGGGTTATCATCGCTTTATCATCCGTCGAGTCAGCCGGTACCGGACATATAATATACAAGACCGGGCAGATAAAGAGGACAATCTAGTTGTATACTTAACGATGTGGTCTTGATGAAACCCAAGCCGTTGGTAAAGAACACGAAACAGCTCTCTAAAATGTTTGAAACCTATTTTTCCTTACTCATCTTTCTGGTACGATTATTTTCTTCATATGATAATTCACTTACGCGAATCATATATTTTATCCTTTATAATAGGTACATTACTGAAAATAGTGAATTACTTGGATTGTATTAATGTAACTTTACTATCTTTTGCATATTTACATGTTGAATAATTTATAATTTAAAGTGGTATATTTCTATTAAAATGACTCTGACGATTAAAATAGTATTATACAAGTAAAGAAGATGGCTTAATAGAAAGAACGTTGAAACTTTGATCAAAACTCTTTTAAGTAGCTAATGTAATAAGGGCATCGAAACATATTTCAAAGGTGGACAACTCATCACAAATGTATTACCTTTCCCTAATTTTGATGATATAAATTTATTTCTTCAAACGTTTCCTTTCCCAATCCACCTCCGAAAAAGAAAAAATATAAATAAATGGTACGTGCCCAGTGAAATTCAAAACTAAATAGTTTTGGAAATAAAAACAGAAAAAGCACAGACACACCTACATTAAACAAGGAGAACAATTTTGCATCTCGAGTGAGAGAGGGGAGAGAGGACGGGGTGGGTTGACTAGCAGGGCGCCTAGGGGATAAGAAAAAGGCATTGAAAGCGAAAACGGTGGGAGCGGTGAGACGTCCTTTTATTTCTGTCTTGAAGAATATGGCTTTACATTTCTTCCATCACAGTAGTTTGAAGCAATAAATTAAATTATCCTCTTCATTTTCGTTATCTTCAACAAATTCTTTTTGGGGTATCAGCGGATGCTGTGTCAAGTGAACACACTGACACAACTCTGAAAAAAATGGTCACGATATCTTTGAAAGAGCTTTCGGATCATATGATTATTGCATATGTCTGAGCTACCCTGCACACAATCCTCCTTCGTTCTCGGCTACATGTGTTATATATACTTCTTTAGCAGCTTTCGTGTTATCTCTAAGATGACTAGGAATATTTTAAAATAATTTAACATTTTAAAAGCAAATTAATGTTGTTAGTTGCATGTGTTGCAACATACACATCCACAACAATTCCATTTTAATACTGACTAACCTAATTGGTATTACTGATTTTATATGTACATAACCATTTTTACATGTTTAATATTGGTGTCATACGGACGGAGGTTTTTCCTTTATTTTGTCTTGTAAAGCGTTTAATCTAATTTGCTTTTAGCATCAGAAAAACATTGTAAAGGTCACAATGGATAATACTAGCAGTATAATGTTAGGAGTAGTAATATGTGGCGATGGGGGGAGAATTTGCGATTTGGGGCAGAATTTATATGAGGCATTTGAGGTCCATAGGGTTAAGATGGAAATGGCGATTGGGGACAGATAAGGCGGTTGGGGATATATATGGCAATTCGAAGTAAGTATGGCGATTGGTGACAGAAGGATTTATGTGCGAGAAGGGTATATAGGGTCAACAGGAAGGATACTGGTAAAGGGTTTTAAGTTTTTCATGTCAACATAACCAAACAAAGACACACACACACGCACAAGACAGAGACAAAACACACATGTTTGGCAATAGTGAATTAGTGAATGTCCCTGAAAAGGGCCGGTAAGTTTTATAACCAAATAGAGTTAACGTTTGTCGCATCTCACTGATCTTCATCTTTTCATCAAAATTTATCTCAGAGTGGGTCCTTGCACCAAGGCTCTTTTAAGGCACACCGGTCTTTTCACATAAATCCTTCTCTTCCAAATAGTTGTGTCCGTCACATTGGTGATGGGCCATTATGATTTTAAATGCATCAGATAGTTCGGGTTGAATAGCATCCTCGATATCAATGTGAATACATGCTATACGCCTTGGTCTCTCCAGTGGTCAACATTTTAGGCATCTTGATCATTGTTGGGAACAGTTGAAACCATCAGACGATTCTTTTGCATTTATAGTCGAATGTCGTATCGGAATGTTTGAAATGTTTCACCAATCCAAAGTCACGTAACAAAATTCAAAGTAGGGAGTCTCTCTATTCCAATCACAAGTGTGCCGCGTGACGTTCGATACATTATATACGTGCACCAGGGTTCGACCTCAGTTCATCAATGTCACATAGTTTGGATATGGCTGAAATTTAGATGACCATGTATTGGGGGCCGCCTACTCGGATACGATTAGTGATGGTATAACTGCTACCGCTGAGAAATCATCAGCAGCAGTGATTACCAGGGAATCCACAGCAGCAGGTGAAGTAAGACTTGATTGCGCTAAGTTCTTAAGGCAGTTAAAGCTCATCATGTCAAGTCCAGTAGTTTGTCAAAATACAAACACCCGCATTTCATGGCCTCCCACATCTCTAGAAGAGAATCACTACTCAATGACTGCCAAATCAAGTAAAACTTAAAGCCTTTCCCGTATGCATAAAAGCTGTGAGTGTATGAGTTTGTGTATGTTTATCCAAAGCATACAAACCAAAACAAAAAAATATTTACTTCTTCGTCGGTATATTCCCTCTTTTGAAATCACAATGAAAGTTTCACAACACCTCATTAAAGTCCGTTTTTGTTTTCTTTCACTTCGAATTTCTTTACCGTCACGAGTTCGTTCTCATCACTTTCTTCTCGTCTTCTTTTGTTTTCATTTCTTGACGGAAACGTCTTCTTCATTTTTCGAAGACCTCTTCTCTTCCTCTTGTTCTCTTTGTTAAGGCACTTTGAAGACCAATGACCTTTATCTGGACAATTATTACAGGTATCTTGACTTTTGTATCTCTTTCTCCTGTCATTCCTTTGCTTAGGCGATGTGGGTATTCTGTGCCCAATGCCCTTTCTCCTGACAGATGTAGCAAGTATCTAGAAAGGAGGAGTAGCCCGTTGTCTTTTCTGAAGTATACTTTCGTATGACGCTCCTCAAAGTTCTGACCAGAACTAGAAGCTGTGACGACTCTTCCTTCCTTGCAGTTTTAGAGCTCAATGAATACTCTGACTCTAAGACACTAGCCGCATAGATCAGAGCACGTTGCATATAAAACCTAGTCAAATAAAATTTTGCAATCAAGTGGAAAAGATCTCACCATTTCAATAAAAAATCAGAAGAAATTAAGTCACAACAACGTACGTATCGCTTCACACACGAGATGAAATGTTGGCTCAAATACATGCAAGATAATTCGAAGATGACATGAGCGATCCTTAAATTTTACCCTCCACGTCTGGCCTAAGACCAAGATAGTCTACTTCAAACATAAGTCAGTCAAAAGCTCCCACAAAGTATTACCACATTCGAGAGGCGCAAAAACACATCCAGAAAATTTAGAACCACAGCATAAACATATACGGTGAGATTTATACGGTTCAAGTTTGAAGTGCCGCCCCAGAAAGTAAACGGTTTCATGCAATTCCTGCAGGCTTTATTTTAGCGGCCAACATCCGGTCGAAACAATTGCCAGTATTTCCGCAATCAGCCATTTAAGCACTGGACAAAACAAATGGAAGTTTATTAATCGATTACCCTAAAATAGCTCGTAGTCTGAATATGAATGTTTCGGATCACAAAACGTGTCTATCACTTTTTCTCCCACTTTTTTATATTCTTGCTGGATACACTAAATTAGCCCCTAATTCAGAGGACGTAAACAATAGCCAGCAATTTTACAAATATTTTCATTATCCTCTTGAACTAAACGAAAGATTGATTAGAACTTGCTGTACTCCGATGTTGTGGAGTACAACGTAGTGGAAACCATAACCACTTCTTTATTGAAAGTCACTCCTGTAAAGGTAGGCTCTGCCATTGCTGATTACGAGGAACGTGGAAACACGTATCACGTTCACCGTAAATTTGTACATTATCACTATCAGCCTGTCAGTAGGTCGTATTTTGGCAGTATCAGCATTGCTATAGAAGGGGACCTTCAAAATAATATTTCATTCTCGAAAGGAAAAGTCACGGTGAAATTTCATTTTCGAAAACATCTGTACGGTGAATTGTAAACCATTTATCATGTGTATCAAGGAGTCGCTCGACTGGTTTAGGATATATACTGAAATCAGCTTTTTGAAAGGTGAACATCAGCTTAAAACCGATCTTTACACCAGGATTGCACGTGTTGAAAGATGCCACTTTGATGCAAGGAAAAGAATTTCTCCACACTGTCATCGTCGACAAAAAGGTCATAACAGAAGCCATTGTGAGGGCAAGCAAATGTGTTGCTTCAAACTGGAAAAGACCCCAATAAATGCTTTCGACGCTGCTGGCCAAGGCATTCCTTCCTCTTTCAAGCCAAAACAAAGACCAGGCTGAACGAGATGTCAAAACCCCTTCAAAGCTCATAAACACGTTACGAAAAAGACTAACAAGAGAAGAGCAGCCTGTGAATTAGACCTCCTTAATTACTAAGGCAGAGATGCAACGAGATTCGTTCGAATGTTACAGCTGAGAACTCAAACGATGTTGCCATGCCTCCTACCATGACGACGATGAAAGAATTAAAATGGGTAGAATTTCATCCCGTATCGTCTTTAACTACCTCAGCTGCTATTGAATTCGAAATTAAAGGACAGAACCAAGACTACAGCAATCTCAATAGCAGTAACTTCTGTTTGGAAGACAACTTTCTCAAACGTTAAAACACCCCTCCAAGTGCTGATGCCAGAGTAGCTCCCGTCGACAATTTCATGCATTCGTTGTTAGCTCAGTGAATTTGTACTCCAATAACAAACTGCTCAGCAGTAGCAGGCATGTATACTTACCCTTACCAAGCGTACAAAACAAATCTCTTAAAGTACGGAACAGAAGCTAAGAACACACATCTAGATGCTTCCGTGATATCAAAATCTGACACTTTGGAGACCTTGAACAACACAGCACTGATTGCAGGATGGGATGATGATTCTCAATATACTGGATTTCAGAACAGTCGAATCAAATCAAACTAGAGCTCAATTTAGAACGAATGGATCGTTTGCATTTGGACATGAAGTTGCAAGACAAGTATTTGTTCCACAAAATGGATGTCTACCTGAGACTGAATCGAAACAGCACCGTTTTCCGTTTCATGGATAATGCTACCTCTACGTGCGCCGTGTCGAAGTGTTACCCAAAGTGGGAAACATCATCAGTCAGACTTTGAACAGAACGATAGACAAGTATCCGATACGACGAGTGGAAGTGAAGCCCTTCACCATTTCCTCTGGAGTCCGATACGAGATTGAAGATAATCTTTCCAAAGGAAAGTTACTTAAACGTTTACTCATTGGCATCGTTAGCAATTCAGCCGTTATCGGAGCCCACGATCAAAATCCGTTCTAGAGTAAACACTTCAGCATGTCCAAGATATAAATCTCTTGAGATGATGACTATACCTTGTGTTCCAGATCATTTGAACTTATCTTGGCCTAGAAAACGTTCTTGAAATCTTACTTGTCATTGTATGAAGCCACGGGGAAGTAAGGTACCAATAGTAACCACAACAATTAGTTCGACGATTATGCAGAAGGCTATGCTTTGTGGGCCTTTGATTTCATCCCAGACAAACGCAGGGACGAGGATCATTTTCATCCTGTAAATTCAGGCCAACTTCTTGTGAAGCTTCATTTGGCAGAAGCTCTAGCTAACGCGATGAACGTCATCCAGCATGCAGGACTTGTTAATACTCTGGAAATCAACAGCTTGAGAGACACCATATTAGACAATTGGGAGCTATGGAAAATGCGAACCATTTTTGGGTACGTAGAGTCTTTGGAGATGGGAGAGGGGGCTGTCGTAGAGCCAGAACAAGAAGATAATAGAGATCTGGCTATTTTGCCCATACCGGTTCTCTTCAAGATGATTATTATGGTCCTCATAACGTTAGCAAGAGAGTAAGTGACTTAAATTACATCATTAATGCTCCAGGAATGTTAAACTGTTAAAGGAGTATCCTGATAGAGATAGCCGTGTTAATCATGCAGCCAAGTCAGTTCCACACAGTGAGGATTTAAATATTGGAATGCAATGTTACTGAAGTAACTTTGGTGGATGCAATCTTCGGAGTTCAGAAATTGAATATGTTACTGCACTGACAAATACAATCTACCATGACGTTGAAATTGTAGATTCCACACCAGGCTTTGAAACAGCATCTACAACAGGAATATTCGGGAAAAAAAGGAATTCAGTATTTGCTGGAGGATAATTTCATTGAACCGCGGAAAGGTAACAGGAGTTCACTATGCATTTTTGTACCAAAACCAGATAATACGTTTTGCATTTGCACCGACTATAGAAAAGTGAACAATGTGACCAAAACAGATTTATTTCCATTGCCTATAATTGATGATTGCATTGACAACATTGGATGTTCAAAATATGTCACCATGTTTTATATTTTAAAAGGCTTCTGACAAATTCTTCTGGGCAAAGAAGGTTTTGAGATTTGTCACTCCAGACAGACTTTATCAATATAAAGTAATGATGTTTGGAATGAAAGGTCTTGATATTTATGACGCTTACATCGATGATATTATCTACAATGACACTTGGAATGATCATTTTGAGATGTTCTGCTATTCTTTGATATACTCAGTGCCAATTTTAGACAGCCATTTAGAATTTATGGTTTTCTTCTTCTAATTTCTTATATTCCTCCACCAGCTTCTTATTTTCTGTCCTACACTTTTTGTCTTCTTTTTCTTCTCTTCATTTTCCTCCTCTTGTTTTTCCTTCTCCTCTTCCTCTTTCTTTCATTTTCTTCTTCCTTTTCTATTTTGTTATTCCACTCTTTCATCCTCTGTATGTCCTTTTCATCCTCCTTCTCCTCCTTTACTTCTTTAATCAGCTGTCTCAGTTGCTCCTTAGCCTTTTTTAAATTGTTTAATACCATTTTTAAAATGTGTTTACTATAGGCCCAATTTTCCATTCTTTCTTGTAGTATTTCTACCATGCTAATCGTATCCAAATACTTCCTGTAGTTTCAACATTTTATTCATGTGGATGCTTACCATCTTCTTCTTTTGTTATTCTGTAGAATGGCGCGAATGACGGATGTTTGACATCTCTTACACTTACTTCACATATTATCTACTATCCACATAAACGTACGTGAACTCTTAAAAACCCAAAATATATTATTCACACATGGAAGAAGAAAAAACTACTATATACTATCCACAAACCCAAAATCTACTATCCACACACGGGATGAAGAAAAACACCAAAATATATACTATCCACACAAACGTACGTGAACCAATACAAACCGCAAAAATATACTATCAAAAACCACAATATCTACTATTCACACAAACGTAAGCGAACGCTTACAAACCCAAAATATACTATAAAAAATCCCGATATCTATTATCCACACATGGGAAGGAGAAAAAAATCACAATATCTACTATCCACACAAAGTTCGCGAACGCTTACAAATCCAAAATGTACTATCAAAAAACCAAATATCTACTATCGACACATGGGAAAGTGAAAAAAAAAAAAAACACAATATCTACGATCCACACAAACGTGTGAGAACTCTTACAAACCCAAAATATACTAATAAAAAACATAATATTCACACACGGGAAATAAAAAAAACACAATATTTACTATCCACACAAACGTACGCGAACGCTTAAAAACTCAATATATACTATCAAAAACCCCAATATCTACTATCCACACATGGGAAGGGGAGAAAACCACAATACATACTATCCACACAAACGTGTGAGAACGCTTACAAACCCAAAATATACCATCCAAAACCCTAATATCTACTATGTACAAACGGGAAGGAGAAAAACCCACTATATCTACTATCTACACAAACGTACGCGAATGCTTACGAACCCCAAAACCTACTATCCACACAAACGTACGCTCACTCATGCAAACATACACTCTACTATCCTTACAAACGTACGCGAGCTCATACAAACACACACACACACACACGCAATCACATCAGTAAAGGAGTGAGTGTTTATAATCACACTACTCCACACTCACTCAAACTGGCAACTTGAATAGTACCTTTTCTAGAGATTCGGTTAACCTTGAGAAGGGCTGTTGTTTTTGGGACTTCAAATACACCGGGCTAATGCTGGCATCTCTCAGGCCTGGCCCCACACACGCAACGTCTACTCCAGTCCTGCTCCCAATTTACATTTATTCTTGGGAGCGCAAAGGCGGGATGAGTGGCCTCATCATCCCAGTTTTTACCTTGAGGGATAGTGAAGACTTCCCTCTGTCTTTTATTTTGCAGTCGGAGGCTGTAGCGCTGGTTGTGGCGCTGGTTGTCTTGCTGGTTGTAGTGTTGGAGGCGTCCTCACTTCAATTTTTGACCTCACACAGAGTTCTCAACATGAGGTGAGGCAGCTCTCTTTCTTCCTTCTCTTTCTCCTTTTTTTCTCTCCTTTTTTCTCGCCTCCTTTTCTATTCTCGCACTTTCTTCTATGGCATCCATAGCCAATTCGTTCAAGAGGTGCCTGGCATAATCCATGTGCATCTTCAGTTCCAAGAGTTTTGTGATTCTGTTACTCATTCTTCGTTGTTCATGAATCAACGATGACTAGCCAGACTGGCGAGCGCTTCCTTTAGAAGTGTCAAGTACGGACGTGAAGGAAAACATCCCCTGATACCAAAACTTTCAAGACCCATATCATCAACCAGACAAATATGAAACTCGCGGACCTAAAAGAAACACTCACTTACTTTTACCTACAAACAAAAACACACAGACACAGACACACTTCTAATTATTTTGCACATAAAACAAAGAAAAGAAGTGGGTATGGACATATTAACATATAATTTGACATTCAATTAGTATCTCCTTTCTATAGTATTGGAATAGCCCTGAAAAGGGCTGCTTTTGTGTACCGGGAGTTAAGGTAATCTTTTATCGTCTAATATTGTGTCCCCGTCGGGTTACAGGCTTTCCCACAGGATAAGGTCTGCTTCTATGGAAAGTGAAGGAGAACTCTTCGTCTCTACACGGCAGTCCACAAATCCTGTCTGGTTCCTACTGTTGCTGTTGTTGCTGCTGTTCTCTCTGTTCTCTCTGCTTCTGAAGCCTGTACTTCTCCATCCACTCTTCTTGTTCTTTCTTCATTTCCTCTCTGAAGACCTCTCCTATCAGGTCTTCGACGACTTTCAGCATTCTGACATTCTCTATCTCTCCAGGCTTGCGTATTAGGTTTTGCCTGACACGATGCAAATGACGAATCAACAATGGATATTTTGACTGTAAACTGCTTCGCTTTATGTGGTTCAAGCGCGGACGCGACATAAAACATCTATACATTGTTTAGAGTCAGAACACTATGATTGTTGATTTTAGGGTGAGGGATAAAGAGACGTCAAAGAGCATGTATAATGATAAAAATTTGGAACAAAAGATAGACGCATTTTTCAAAAACACAACATTTTTTATTCAAACGACTAACATCCAACAATTAACCATAACAAAATTGTATAAACAAACAAACCCGCAAACTATTTTTTCAGTAACCAACTATCTTTGACAAGGATGACAACGTTGTGAAGTTAACCTAGCCTTCCATTGATGGGAGTCATGTAGCCATTGATGTACATTACGTTTCCTAGATAAAGACAAAATATAACTATAATAGTCACAAAATCATTGATCTAGTCTGTCATCGTTTCTAAAAGAGTGACGATCAAAATAAGTCACCAAATGCTCTAAAGAATATCCAAGACTCCATTGATGAAGAAAATACACACCCTTGTAATCTCACATTATTGAATAGTGTCGTCTGGGCATTTCTTCTCATAAAGTTGATGATGCCTTCCAAAGGTGACAATACATACGAATCAAAATACTCTACACAACCTTTTTTTAGGAAAGTAGACGGCTACTCAGAGGGTTCCTGGCAGATGACTGTCATCCGTGTTGTTGACATAAGCTTGATGGTCTTGAGGTTTGCGATGAGGCAGTTCATCTTTAGCACACACAACAGGATTTCAAGCAGTAGTGTAGGAATTGTGGTTGAAAAGGCAATAAAGATCCTAGGTAAACTTTTTCTTTAAAAATCTATGACAAGTAACCGTTTCTTCGCTTCGTCTCTGCACTCTAATCCAAGAGAGCTTCGATGTGATGGATCTCTAGAGTTATTAATGGAGGAGAGGAATGGTCACGCAAGTCTTTATACCACTGATGCAACACGGCTTCTTCAGAGATGAATCTCCAAGGTTCGTCGAGATACCCATCCAATTTTTCGTCCTGACTCAGCATTAGACATGTATCGTGTGTAATTTGACTGGGGTGGTCGCTTTGACATCCATAGCAATCATTCTTGATCAATTCCGTAGCTTTATTTGCCAGATGTTTTGCAATACAGGAGACTAAATGTTCTTGTTCTGACTCTCTAGACTACATCACTATGACCTCTTCGTCTTTGTCTTGGGGTTCTGCTTCCACGGTATCCACCCATTCCATTTCCATAGATTCTCCACTATTCAAAGAGGGATAACAATCTTCCATTGCGTCCAATAGTCTAGAATGAGTTCTCTTAAACTATTGATTTATATGGTATTGTCGAATTCGGCATACAAGACGACGTTCACCGTTACATCAGGCTCTCGGTTTGCAAACTGAATTTCCACACGAATCTGACCTGATTTTATAATGTGCAAATGTCCCTCATCGCTGCCATAGTATGGAGTGAAATGAAAAGCCCACAAAGCATAGCGTCCTGCATAATCGTCGTACATAATACCGTGACTGGTGTTGGTCCCTAGCTGTTCGGCGGCTTCGTACAGGGACAAGTACGATCTTTCAAGTAACTTTTCTGCTCAAAGTTAGGTTCAAAGGGTCTGGTACACAAGGTCTTACCATCGCGACTGACTTCAATCTTCTACACGCCAAAGTGTTGAAAGTTGAAATGGTTTTTTATTGAAGACTCCGTGGAAGGCTTCATTCTCGACGATGTCAAGGATTAAATGTTTGGGTAACTGTCCTTGGAACAGATGATCTTCGATCACGGATTGCTGACCCCTGGGAATGGTGAAGGTTTTCACTTCTACGCCGTGAATCGGATACTCAAAGTGTGACTGATGTTGTTTCCGACTTTAGGTAACACTTCCACGCGTAGCACGTAGAGTTTGGCTTCCTCGATTTTGCTTGTTAAGATTGTAAGTAGTTGCAGCCAACAAATGGAAAGCAATACTGCTTCGATTAAGTCTCAAGCGTACATCGACGCCGTTTAACAAATACTTCCCTTGCAACCCCATGTCCAAATGCAAACGATCCATCAGTTCTAAACTCTTCTTGTTTATGATTTTGCTTCCGTGTTCTACAAATCCATCATTCTCTTTCGCTAATATGTCAAACTGGTTCGCTTCATCAGGTTCCCATAGCACGCAGACATTTAGATGGGTGTTCTTGGCGTCTATTCCGTACGTCAAGAGATTTTCCAGGTAGGCATGGTAAGGGTATTTATCCATGCTGCTACTGACCAGAGTTGTTGACGGGAGTTACATTCTCGGTCGTCTATAGGGTCTTCATTCTTATCTAGAACTGTGACTCTCAGGCACAATTAACTGCTATTCAGATTGATGTAATCTTCGGGCTGCCCTTTGATTTCAAACTCGATGGGAGCTGAATCCGTCAAAGAGGAGACGGGATGAAATTCTACCCACTGGGATTCTTGCATCGTCATCATGATGGGCGACATGCCTAACAGATACAGCTCCAACTTGGAACATGCGCAAGACTTTCGGTGCATCATTTTCTTTCTTTCTCTGTGATTTTTGTTAATAATCAAAAACGTTATAGGTCCACGTTTGAGTTTGTGAGTTCTGTGTTCTCATTTTATAATATACGTTGGTACTCAAACATGAGCTGAAAAACAAGCACTACGTTGTCGGGAGTCACTTCTTTGGGGGCAGTCTGATGCTTCGATGGTAAGATTGGTTGTATGCTTGAAACAAGTGCGGTAAGACGTCGATGTACTTGAGAATGTGTTGATGCGTAAATTATTTCCACACGCGTTCTTTCAAAGTGCGTTGAAAACGTTCCACGATGCTGGCTTTCGTTTCTGGATCCTCGGTGGAGAAAAAATGAATGTTTCTTTAATTCTTTTGGAAAGCTTGGTTCAGAAATTCGGTGTCTTTGTCGGTTTGCCATCGAAGAGGTGACAACCGCTTTGTTTCAACACCAATTTTAGGGTTCGCACTAATTCACTGCTCGATTTGGAAGCAAATGACACGACCCAGTCAAATTTTGAAAACATGTCGATCTCACAAAGCAAATATTTGTATCAACGATTGTTGGTGGCTATATGAGAGACATTTGCTAAATCGGCTTGCCACTGATGATCGATCCCCTCCACTCGGGTGCGACTTCTGGAAAAAAAAATTGTCGAATGGGTTTGTGTAATGTGTACGTGGCTTGTTCTTGTATATATCGTTGCGCTTGAGGTAAACGGAGACTTTTCAGACGGGTTTTGGCAACACGATACAATTTCTGAACGCCTCCGTAACCTGCAGGATGGGATGGATCGTAATAAATGCTGCCTAACACCTTCTCCAATTTTTAAATAAGACACACATTCTTCGCTGATGCTACATTGGATGGGGCGAAACGGTGGTTTGGAAACGGCCTTACGTGTCCGATGTGTCACGGGAGTAGAAGTCGAGGGTAGTGGTGAAGGTGGAGTGGTATAGGAATGGTTTTGGTCTTCTTTTCTTTTTTCATTCTGGTTTCCGTTCTTTGTTTTCGACTTCTGGACATCATTATTTTAACACAAGCTTTACGTTCTTCTCGTTGGGGGTGGGGAAGGGGTCAACAAGGACGCTGCAATTTAACTAGGAATAGGAGCTGCTAACGGTGTTTGAAAGACATCTTGTACCTCCTCTTCCTTGGGCATTCGCGGCGGTGTGTCTGTCTTGACCGCTGGGGTTGGTGGTGGTGGTGATGGATTTTCATCAGGGTTTTATAATCTTTCAGAGTTGGCAGAGCTGTTTCGTCTAAGCTTTCTGGTGAAAGAGTTGCAGTCGTTGCAATAGTTGACCGTACTTTTGCAATTTTTCCGTTTCGTACAAATCGTTGCGATCCATCAACGACTGCAGTTCGTGTTGTAACTGGGTCATCTTGGTCAAATGAGGATTGGGAGGCAAATACAGGGTCCGTTGTTCTTGCCAACAATGGCATTCCATCCATCGTTTGTATGGCACTAAAGCCAGTTTTCGTCCTTCCATCGGATTTCAATGGTAACGTCTGAGATTTTTGGACCCAAAAGGTCCCTTTTATCTTCTAGGTCCTTTTGATATTGCTCCCATGATTCCTCCCAGCATTGTTCCCAATACTCCTTACAACAAATGTCCTAAGAACATGGGCAAAATTCCTCCGCGTTGTACCAACATCTTTTTCTTTTGACGAATGTGTAATTTGTTTTGAACCACTTTGCGAAGAACGTGACGATGTTTAGCTAAGCATTTTTTCTTGTGTTTAGACAAAGGTATCGTGCCTTTCAAGACGTTCAAACAACATTCGCACAGGGTATCGATGATGTCTTTGGAGGCTGTTTGATTGATTTATTTTCGCATGGGCGGAGAAGCTTTGGACAGGACGGACAACATGTCCCCATGTTTAATTAAACGAGGAGGCAGTCCATTCCGTTTCTTTCCTTTTGGGTTAGAAGAGAGATGGCTTCTGGGGGTGGCATTTTTGGGGTTTTCAGGAACACAAAAGATTGATTCGCATTATTTTCCCCAGGTCGATTTTATACTGGAATGCGTCGCAAATGATTGTCTTTACGTCGTATCAATTTGATGACAGTCATCACACGTCGTGGAGGGGTGCGCAACGGACTAAATCAGGACAGTTTTTGATTGTGCAAAGCCAGTAAACTCTGTAACATGCCCGATCTTTCTTGGACTTTGATTTTGGGAGCATGTACTTTGTGAACAGCTGCTACTACAGCTAAAGAGGAGTAGTGTGTCACCGCTGAAGGAAACGATTTTTCAGACGCAGGTTTCCATTGTTTCATTAAATGAGGAAGAAAGGGTGTCAAATTGGGTTTGGCAGACATCACCAACAACGGAGAAGTGGAAGAACCTGAGACTACTGGAGACGTGGGGTTTGAGTGGCATCGTCGTACGCATAAATAAACTAAGGCGTTCCTAACTGTTTGGCTAAGACATGCACCTGCGATTTATCTCTAGGGCTTTTGAACAAGACCACGTAATGAGCATTGAGACTGATGGTGCGATGGGCTTACCTTGTTGAAACAAATGTTGAGTAATGTAAATGACACTGGCATTATGATGTTGCCCTTTGCGCGTAAACCAGTTTAATTTCTTCTTCGTCTTCTTCTAATATGTCGTCGAAAATGACCAAATGGGTTTGACAGTGGTCAGACACGACCCCGTCGTCTTCGCCAGGAATGCCTTTCACAAACACGATGGAATCGCATTGACTTTCTCGCAAGAGGTTGTACGCCAGTTGCTAATCTTTGTAACACCACACGATCCATTGACGTGGACGATCGATCAACTGATGCTTATGTTCCATCAGACGTTTGACAAATTCGGTTTTGCCTGAATATGTTAAAGTGATGGAGAAAATACAACTGGCACCATCTAAGTGTTCGTCGATGACTTTAAAAGTGGAGGAAGAGGGAGCAGAGACAGTAATGGTAGCTATAGTGCAGAGAATGTCACTTTGGACCCAAAGACAGAGAAGACATGAGATTTTATACTTTTTTCAGGACATGTTTATTGCAAATTAAAATGGAATAACACGAAAGACAAAAATACATAAGAGCTATGTGGTTAAGTACAACGATACAATACACATCAAAACGATCAAAGTGGAATATAAAAAAGTCTCTGTACCAAATGTTTGTGCTAACAAAGGTGTCCTAGGTAAAGTGTGTAATGTCCTTACAATCTCTACATTAGGTAGAGTCACACCAGTGTCCTCCCGCTATGGTCTTTCGGGACTGTCCATGACAGTCCTGTCCTGAAGGGAGTGGTTGTCCTTCTGGCACTGTCACTAACATAGGTTTAACATGTACTTTTTTTACTGGATGTTTGAATTGAGGATCACAACTCTTGGGCATAATTGGCCACTTCTTTGGTCCAAGCCTCGAAACTTCAACTTTTCCAGTCACGTACATCTATCCAGAAAGGGTGTAAGTCACAAGCTACACACACATCTTCAGTACCTAAAAGTTGACGAATCTTTTTTTCCCCTAGAGGTCGAGAACTATCCAGATGAAAACGTAAGGCTTTTAACAAAATGAGTTTCTCGTGCTTTATTTGGTGGTAAGTACTGTTTGTAAAGAGTCCACAAGGAATCGACTGGTAAACGAAATCCCTGAAAGTAAGTCACTAAGACACACACCACACGTCGACCCAAATTCATGGGACGCAGTTCTCGTAATAAGTGTTGGTAATCCTACACCGTTTGAAAACTCTTTGTCACGGAATTGTGTATGAGTTATATCAATATGTATATGTGATCAAAAATGTACTCGGGTTTCGTTTCCGCGTACAGTGTCACCCGAGGGTGGTATATTTTTTCGGCTCTAGTTATTTCGAAATACTGAGCCAAACTCAACCCATGCTGCATGTGCAAATTGCCTGCAGCGAAAACCTGAGTACCTAGCTGCGTATATCTGTCACAGCTAGTATACATATAGAGCAAATTCTCTATAAACGAATTACATTACGACGAGTCTTGTCAGGAAGCTTACCTCTTTACGGGAGCAAATCTCCAGCTGCAGAGGTAATGAAATTTAAGTATTCTTTATTATTATTCGTTTTATATGACATAATTATTTCATACTTTAGATGCTTTAGAATTGAGTAGAGCGAGTGGAACCGGAGTTATATCTTGGACGTCGAATGGGCACCACGATAGTTATATATATTATGTGTTCCATGTTGTTACTTTCACTAATGCTATCTGAGCAAAGTTACATGCATTCCCATTTCAATAACGTTATATGAACGATCCATTCAAATTTACATGCATTCCCATTTCAATATCGTTATATGAACGATACATTCAAATTTACACGCATTCCCACTTCAATATCGTTATATGAGATATAGATTCATACATATATACATATCCCTTTATCCCTTGGTGTCTAATAAGACTTAGTTTATATTGGGGTGTAGATCATAAACTTTTATTTTGTTGATCGGTGATAGGACTTAATTCACGTTTGTTTGAAATTCCATTCGTTAAATTCATGTTTGAGTTTTCTCGTTGAGTTACTTGTTGTTGATAGTTCCATGTTAGGAACATTATAATTTTCCTTATCTTTTATGTTTTTAGTGGTGTCAGATTTGTTAATATTTAATTTGCGTTTATAAATAAACATCTTTTTAACGCAGTTGCTTTGGGTGTCTTCACTAATCCAGTCCCAACCCGGCTTCATCCTGTGACACTCTTATCGATTTACTTTCACGGAATCTGTTGTATCACCACTGATAAAGGTCGTGGCATGATAGTCCGTTTTCATACCTCTTTTTGTCGGAGGCAATAAAGTAACTTTCTGCACAGAGATGATCGTACTCCGATGGCGAATCTAAATGCTTTAGTCACTAACTTGCACATCACAACACACCGTTCAGAAGTTTCCTCTTGAACTAAGTTTTCGTTGTGAAAAAGATTTTGGTAACCCTCTATCTCTTCCTCTGGAATTCGTTGCAGTAAGTATACCTTGTAGCACATACAATCAGTAACAATCCTTCTTGCCTACGAGTAGTTGATGAATGTCTGATCACTGGAACACTTTCGTCTGCATCAGTGCTCCTATAGCATTCAGGTTGCAGTGGTTTAAACAGCGGTGACATGACGGATACATCTGTTCTTTGTGTTTAACTTGTATTTTGACCAGCTATCGGTAAATGCGTTCTCTCAACTCCACAGGCAAACCAAGAATGCTCTCTTCTAAGGTATCCTTGATCATGTTAATCAGTATTATTTTATTTAAAATCTTCTCCTAGAGCAAAAATAATGGACATAGTGAGTAATTTCTGACCACTGCCATTCAGGGTAACGGTCAAGAATGTCAATAAAATCTTCTAATGTAAACGGCTAAAGCGGAATAATCGGAGGAACGCAGACTTGATCCAGAGAAATCTGATGAGTTTGTTGAATTTTTGTACTTTCCTCTTGTGAATTTTTCAACACAAAAGTTCTAAAGTCACTAACTGAGATTTTGCTCTGGCATGTCCCTTCCAAGCATCCTTGTAGATGTTCTCTTGGAGCTCGTTTGGTAATCTTTGAATATTTTTAATGGGGTTTAAATACCAACGTTTGACACCTAGAGAAGCTGGTTTATTAAAAGACATGGTATGCCGCTTCAATGACTAGGGTCCCACTAAAGGTAGGTAGTGGCAATGCGGAGACCATCGAACATATTCCAGGTAAGCCGAATCTTTCTGCTCCCACTCGTCAAGTGACTCATCGTAACTGTAGCACTTGTCTTTATCCCCTGTGCCCAAAGTGAAGTGGTTGGGAAGTAGTACACGCTTCTGGTACACGATTTGATACACTTTTCCAAAGACCGACTGACAATCTGGTGTGTGGATAAACGTACAATCTTATGCGGTTCGTAGGTGTTCACTTTAAAGTTTCCATCCTTTCCAGACTGCAAAGCTTCTTTCAACGTTCACCACTCGACTATTGCGATAAATGAGAGTCAAACCTTTCACTTTGCACTCGGTGTGCACTTCTTGTTTGTTCCGGTATTCGTAGCCGTAATGTTTGGGACCTCCACTAGCAAAACTTAGAATCTTGTCGTCTGGAGCTCGTCCGTCCAGGCTCATAAACGGTCGCCCTCGATTCTAGGGTAACAGTGATCGATGTAGATGCAACTGTCTGTGTCAAAGTACAGGACGCGATCTCCTAACAGTTATAGAACTTCGTACGATTTTAAGCGATTATGGGCTGTTACGTAAGCCACAATGATGACATTTCCTATTTCGTCGGCTTCTACAAAGTCCGGTTCTTCTTCGTAATTGACTAAGATCAGGTCCTCACGAAGGACGTGCAGGTGTTTCAGGTATTTAGTTATGTCGAGAATCGTCTGGAAGTAGTGTGAAGGTTCTGTCAAAAACTCCGTCTAGGGTAAACACGGTCGTTGTGCCTTTTTAAAGTAATTTAACCTCACTTTAGCAAACGATCGCCTTCCTTCGTTTTTCTCCACGTGGTCTAAAGCTATGCCTTTCTGGTCTCAGTATTGCTCTTTGAATTTATTTTGGACTTCGGGAGTGTGGCACCAAGAAGGATAGCCGTTGGGTTCTTGTTTCAGTGTCATAAAGGCATCTACGTAGTCTTCGAAAATGCCTTTCTGAGTTTGGTTACCAGTGTGGTATTTTTTCTGTCTTGGGAATGTGGTAAATTTCGTACACTTCTAACAAATGGTATCCCATGTCCAGAGCTTTAAACAATTCCATGCTGACCCACGTTCCCGTCAAGGCGCGTTCTTCCTGGGTGTGCTGACAAGATCGGTCTTGGTTGCGAGTTTCGGCACAAGTACGGCACAAGGGAAACATCAGTTTTCCTTGGCAATGATGAGGTAAGACGGGATAGTACAAGTCTGTGAGAGGCAAGACTTTGCATTTAATCAATCCTTCCTATTGTCGAATGCTGTCCAGGTCGATGAGCTCGGTCAGCAATGGCGGGTCTCTGCGGAAAAGTGACAATATTTGCAACGTAAAGATACAGCGAACACACATCCAAGTATCTGAGTTCTTCTCCTTTCTCCTCGGTGGCGTGGTACAGCAAACAGTTGGCATTCGTCCGTCCTCCGTACATACTATCTCCCGGGTTCAGAGGGTCCACCAGATTGGAAATTTCCACGATGCGTTTAAACTCGGTATCGGTTTTCAAACGGTGATCGTACTCGTGTTCCCACATTTTCACCACTTGGTATCCTAGCTGTTCTAACTTCAAAAATCGCTGACAAGTAGCCTCGTACAAGTCTTCCATGGTACGTTGTAAAAACTGATTTTTAATGTCACGTTGAGGGTAGCAAAGGGGACATCCGTGAAATAAGCATATGTTAAACTCATACACGATCTAGGGGTTTTCTAAGTCCCAGCCATCCACCTAATACGGTCCGAAGGTCTTTTCGCCTCCTCCGTTTCGGGCTAGTTGAATCCATTTGTCTGCTTGTCGCACAAGTAATGAGGCCAGTATAGGGCTTTGACAGAGTATCGACGTTTGGCAAAGTTGGTCGTTTGAGGGCTGATGACAGCCAGGGTGTTTTCGGACACGAATCGTTGGCGGTACACTAATGAACACGATTTGGCAATGGTGCGGGCTTCTTTGAAAGGATCGATCCCTCCGTGATCCATGAACAGTTCTCGAAATTTTCCACAGCAGCGCCGTAAAATGTCCACGTCAGAAAGTCGAAGGGTCTAAGGCGTGAGTCTGGTACCAAGCGTAGAAATCTTCTCGTTGTTCGGTACGCATGTTGTTGGTGTCGTAATAGTGAGTCTCAGGTAAATGGGGTAGAACGGCGTGTTCATTTTCTTCGGTATTGAAAAAGTGCGGAAAATAATCTTTGACCATTTCTGTCATTCTAAACATTTTAGGCATTCGACTCAAAGGTATGGCCAAGTAACTCATCGAATCTTTAAACTGCATTGGTCCCACTTGCATGGAAATGATTTTGGCTCCGTTCAATGTGACTTTAGGACGTTCGGTACGTAGTTCCGTATAGTATCTCAAGAAACTGCCCATTGTATCCCGAGAAATTGTGAATCTCTTGCATGCATTCGAAATCGAAAAAGATGAAATTTCCTTTTGTCTGGTCATCTTCCTCTTCTTATATGCATGGCAATGCACCCGTAGTTGTCCTTCGTCAAGACAGGGTTGAGAGGCCTAACATTCTGAGCATTTGGATCCACAATGCTTGTGTTGCTCTCGACTGTTATAGCCATAGTCACATTTCACACAATATTTACCGTATCCCAGGAATTCGGTGATACTGGTAATGGCATCGAAATTTTCATCATGATAAAAGACGTGAGTGTATTTTCCGTCTTTGAAATCTTTGCCTCGAAACCACATAGGTCCGAGAACTTCTTGAGGGTGTACTTTCAAGGTGTAGCGTGAGCCAAGACGTCTTGCAATTTTTGCATTTCAGGAATGCCACAGGGTGTGGCTTTGGATAGGTCCGCTTGCTGTAACAGGAGTTACGCTTCTCGTCGTTGTTTGGCATGGTTCGATTTTGGAATAGTTTGCTAGGCTGTTTTATATTCAGTACATTGCACCCTCACTCGTTTTCCATCCAATTTCACTTGTCCGTTTCATTTAGTTCTATGTAATCATAGGTATGAAAATACAATTAAGATTAAAAGTAAAAACACACACCACGAACATTGAGAGGATAACTTAATTCTGTCTAAATTTTGTGTTCCGGCGGATTTTTCCATTCATTTTCAATAGTTGACTTCATTAATGCCATGGGTAGCCCTGAGAAGGACAAATCTTGCTTTGCTAAGTTCAAGTGACGTGAATATGACTCTTTACATATGAGTGTAGACTGTACACTGGCAGATAGCTGTCAGAGCGGCAATGTACGAACATCTAAGTAGAAAAGAATAGCGACCATTAATTCTAAATCTAATCGAAAACCATAAATTATATCTTTTACATAACCGCCATTAACTTGGACACCATAAAATCTCAAAACTGAATCAAATTGTTATAAGAAAATTTACGTCCTGAACTCTGCTTTTTTTCTACATAACACACGGGATGTTACTATATATATATATATATATATATATGCCCTCCACATGCCAGACAGGTATGTTATTACGTCCGTCGTTTCGTCTACCAGTTACCAATTTGACGTCTTGACCGCTCCGGCGGCCGAGTAGTTAGAGTGAACGAATCAAACGCAGGAGGACGTGGGTTCGAACCCTGGCCGAGTCATACTAAAAGACTTCTAAAATGGTACTTACAGCTGCCTCGCCTGACCCTCAGCATTTAGAGGTTAGCGTTAGGACTGGTCGGCCTGGTGTCAGGATAATGTGACTGGGTGGAAGATCATGCTACATGTTTACGGCATGATGCCCAAGTGCTAGACATCACTATTAACTGCCACATTGCAGATATCGTAGCGATATGACTACAAAATTGTTAAAGTAACGTTAATAAACCAAATCACACGAACACAACCAATTTGACTTCAGCACTATTTGAGGTTTCCACGATGTACACCTCAACTTTGTGGGTGGCTCGCACATGGGTAACAACGCAAATTGGTTTATTACTTCCAAGCATGGTAAGGATAGAACAAGTTCTTGCAATTTTGTCCTATTCCATAAAGGAGTAAAGGATAAGC
This sequence comes from Sinohyriopsis cumingii, assembly GCA_028554795.2. Classification (NCBI taxonomy): domain Eukaryota; kingdom Metazoa; phylum Mollusca; class Bivalvia; order Unionida; family Unionidae; genus Sinohyriopsis; species Sinohyriopsis cumingii. The sequence goes on from CM068839.1 coordinate 31,753,848, forward strand.
AGGAATACATTAACTTGTTTTCGATGTTACGAGAAAGTTTTCATTCGATTGAAATGGAAACACGTAGCGCTGTACGTGTTTCCCTTTGAAACAAATAAACGAATGTATATGTTGCACAAAGTTTTCGCATGCAAACAGAGCTATATATTTCGAGATTAATGAACTTAAGGCGTTACATCCAGTTTGGTCATACCAGCTAAGCAAGAACCAATTTCAATTTTAATCCAAACCTTGATTCATTAGAGGCTCACACATCTGTGTGCATATGTTATGCCAATGATATTTATCTTAATAACAAAAAAAAACGAACGTATACTTTATTTTGCAAATATTCACATTTAAAATACTTTACAAATTGTTGTAAATTCATCTCGGTTTATCTACTAACGTGTGCATTCTATTACATTTGAAATAGTTCTCTAATGACGTGATCATTCTATTCTATTTGAAATACTATTGCATGCAAAATACCTCTCTAAAAAGTGCGAAGTCTTTCTATTTGAAATACTTCTCTAATAACGTCTGCATTCTATTCCATGTGAAATACTTCTCTAATAACGTGTGAATCGTATTCCATTTAAAATGCATATCTTAATACCGTATGCATGCTATTTCAAATGAAATGCGTCTCTAATAACGTGTGCATTCTATTCCATTTGAAATATTTCTCTAATATCGTGTGCATGTGCATTATATTCCAGATGAAATAGTTCTCTATTATCGTGTGCATTCGTACCATGTGAAATACATCTATAATAACATGTCCATTCTATTGCAAGTCAAACACTTCTCTAACAACTTGCGCATTCTATTAAATTTGAAATTCCTCTATAATAAAGTGTGCCTAATAAAGTGTTGACTATATTTCATTAGAAATACTTCTCTAAAAACGTGTTAATTATATTCCAAGTGAAAGCCTTCTCTAGCAATTTACGCAGTCTATTCCATCTTAAATATTTTCTGATAACCTATGCATTCTATTCCATATTAGCTACTTGTCTTGTTCCGTTATATTCCATTCCGTGAGATATACTTTTCTAATAACTTAAGCATTATATTCCATATGAAATACTTCTCTAACAATTTGTGCATTCTATCCTAATGTCATACGTCACCAATAAGATGCGAATTGTATTAATTTTGAAGTAATTTTATAATAACGTGTGCATTGTATTCCAAGTGAAATACGTATGACTACCGAACAAAGACTGATTGCCACAAAGAAAAGCAACAAATCACTGTAGGCACTTCGTAAGCATATAGTAAGGAGCTTTGCTATGAAAAGTTGACCCAACCCCGATTTTAGTCTTGTCAACAGGGAACTTTAGTCCAAATTTAAACCTCGCATAGGATTATATCTTTCCAAGGGTTTAATCTCAGACACAAGAAGGAAGATAGACTGATAGTTGTGACCAGTAAATGAATTACATTACTGCAACGGCTGATCACAATGCTTGTATAAATCTCTTTTATATTTTGCATTTGTCGTCTCCTCTCTCACTGTACTCTCACATATATGTCTGCCCCTCCGACTGCAGGCTCACTGATCTGTCTCAGCTACCTACATAATTAATATTTTTCTTGCTGTTATAGCCCATCAAGCTTTTCAATTGTTAGCCTACCGCTACTATTTTTTACTACTTCTACTACTATTCCGTTATCTTGCTAAAGCGTATTGTTATTTTACTGCTAACTTCTTTTTCTATTACGATTATCACCACTACTACGACTACTGCTAATGCTATTATTCTAATGTTTCTACTTCTGCTATGGCTGCTACTAATAGCAGTAGAGATAGCAAGTTTGCGCACTCCTTTCTATGTGAAATACTTCTCTAACCACGTGTGCATTCTATTCCATGCTGGAGGTCTCGGGTTCTAACCCCGGCCGAATCGTATCAAAGACTGATAAAAATGGTACTAACGGCTGCCTCGCTAGGCACTCAGCATTAAAATGGTTAGTGTTAGGACTTGTAGGCCTGGTGTCAGGATAATGTGAATGGGTGGGACATCATGCTACATATCTGCGGCATGATTCCCCACTGCTAGGCATCTCTATAAACTGCCACACTGCAGACATCGTAGCGATATGACTGAAATTTGTTTTAAAGCTACGTTAAAAATCCAAATCGCACACACATACACATTCAATTTCATGTGATATATTCTCCAATAACGTATTCAGTTCATTTCATGTGAAATAATTCTCCTATCGTGTGCATTCTGTTTCAAGCGGAATACTTCTTTAATAACGTGTCTATTCTATTCCAGGTGAAATACTTCTCCAACAACGCGTGCATTCCATTGCAAGTGAGATACCTCTGTAATAACTTGTCCATTCGTATTACAAGTGAAATCTTCCTCTACCAAGGCGTGTATTCCATTCCATGTTAAATTCTTTAATATCGTGTGTATTTTTTTTCCTTGTGAAATACTTTTCAAATAACACGTGTGCATGCTATTTCATTTGAAATGCTTCTCTAATAACGTATGCATTTCATTCCATGTGAAAGACCTTCTCTCTAATAACGAGCGCATTCTTTTCCAGGTGAAGTATTCTCTAATGACGTGTGCGTTTTACTCCATTTGAAATACTTCTCTAATAACAGGTGCATTCCATTCCAAGTGAAATATTCTCTAATAATGTATGCAGTTCATTCCATGTGAAATTCTTAGTTAAGACAGTATGTTTGCCATTCCATGTGAATACTTCCCTTATAACGTGTATATTCTGTTCCATGTGAAATACTTCAGTAAGAATGTGTCCATTCTATGCCTGTTGAAGCATTCGTCTAATAATGTGTGCAGTATATTCCATTAGAAATGCTTCTGTAATAACGTGTTCGTTTTATTTCATTTGAAATACTTCTCTAATAATGTGTGCATTTTATTCCAAGTGTTTCTGTAATCCATCAACTTCACTGTCGAGATTTCTAACTTTTTCAAGATATTGTTTAACACGTTCTAGTTCTGTTTTGACTCGATCTTCAGATATATATGCTCACTAAGTTTATAAAGACAAGTTATCTTAACAAATAACAATGCGAATAGATTTTATTTTTGTTATGCATTTTAAAAGTAAAAATCCAAACAAAACACATCGTCGACTTGCACGACTTTTGTTTCCATTCTGCATAACTGCGGTTAATACAAAGAGCTATTTCGAAATTTATAACAATTTAGGAAAGAGCCCTATTGCAAATTTATCTCCTACGTGAACTTCTTTGCATTGTCTTTGTCTCATTAACGACTTTATTCCTCAGAAAAATAAAGATCTTGCGCAGATTTATACAGTAAACATTGTTCGAAAGGGGTAACAGATCGGATTCGACAACATTGATAGTATAACATCTTTAAACTAAAGATTTTGCTTATTTATTATGTGTATTTGTGGATTCAAATGCGATTTTTGTGTCCCTGGCAAGCTTGCAGTCCACCCCCGCAGAGATATTGCACCCAAATTACAATTTTCAATCAACACCGACCCATCCCCAATTTCTTCATTGTTTTTCAAAATGACTGTGGTGAGGGCTAATATCACTAATTCAACAGCTTTTTTTAGTATTGTATTTAATTCAGAATTTTGTCATAAACCACATCACTCATGTTCATGTTGTGTAAGAGGTATGGGTGACAATACCGAATAAAAGCAGGACATGTATCTTTAATCAATATCAACGTGTACGAAGTGCTAATACTTTAAGCCAACGCATCGTCTGGTGTTCGATGTTAAGCATTGATTTTGACACCTCGTTGCTTACGTACCACTTTATCGCCTCTGTGCGATATCAATTTTTATCTCACTGATACATTCCATCATGTAATTATAGCGAATATGTTTTTATTTATCGGAAAATTAGAATAGCTTTGATACATGTTTTCTTTTTTTTCTGTTTGACTAGCATTTTTGTTTGAGATGAATAAAGCGGTAATATATGCTTCAGACGAGTAAATAACGAATGGACTTCATCGAAAGGGTGAGAAACTTAGTATTTTCATAAGTAGCGAAGTTTTCACTCACGAGATGAAATATATCCACCATTGACTCGGAGTAAGCAACTTTTTAATTTAATGCTCATACATATTACGTATCAACATGTATAACATACTGAAGTAACATATTGGTAGGCATATCCGTGCAGTAATGCCTGCAGTTTATTGCCCTGTTGTTTTTGTGTTTATTCGTTTGTACACGAGACTACCATAATTCCTACCAGACCATGCAAGCGTCTAAAATATTACATTTCCTGGTTATGTCATCGACGTGGTAGTAAAATAGTTATCGTGTATCACTCGAGTAAAATTTCACAATTATTTCACTTGGAAAATCTAAACTTCATGGCCTAGCATAAAATAAATAGTGGATATTTACTTGAAACTAGTTAATAATGGTTATATTTCATATTATTTCCCATTGGATAAAATATATCCATTATTCACACGGAGGAAGTAAATTTTATTTCTTTTTTTATTTAGAGTTATTTGCTTGGAATATGTATAATATAAAAGAAGCATAATTTTTTCCTATATCCTGTTCGATAATGCCGGTGGTTTATCCTGAAAGTTTCTGCTGTGTTTTTGTCTATTTGAAAATAAAATATTAGAAGTAAAATAATTTTCCTTTCTAATTAAAGGTAAAATAACACATTAAAGTTGAACAACTTGTATGCACATTATTCGTTTTACATAAAATCCATTATTAATAAATAATGAGCCATGAGCTATAAAGGTAACGTGCAATATTTGATTAAAAACAAATTCAAATATTTAGTTTGCTTCATTTACAAAAAACTTGGTTGTCATAACTAAGCAGTTGATTAGAAACAAAAGCACATCATGTCGTTCAGGAACAGTGTTTGATTACAAAAGACGTAGCAGATAATCTTCATCATGCTCTTCGTCTCATATTTTTGCTAGATCAACCATAATATTTACAATAGTCCTCTTATATTATTCGTCATCGCAATCGAAATAGGGGCTGCAAATTATTCATAGAATAAATTTAGAATTTACAAAATATTTTGTATCCGTTACGTTAGTCTCTTTACCAAAAGCAATGGGGGGGGGGGGATATGGATCAGTAATACTGTTTAAATGCATAATTAATACAGAAGCTTTGCATTCACCACTGTCATAGCACTCTCCACCGAGTTCCTTGTGGGGAGAAGCTATAGAAGACACTTAGGGTGAATGGATAAACGTGGGAATTGGTTTATGGGATAAGAGTTTATGGGGCAGAATGATTTATGGGCAAAACTGTTTATGGAGGCGAAAGGGTACTTGTAATTTGACAACCACGTACACACAACATAGACAAACACATATGACAATGACAGAGTAGTATCTCTTTTCTAGACATCTGATTTGCCCGGATGTGACTGAATATTGTGCTAAAATTAAGAAATTGTCCTAGAATTTAACGGAAACTCAAATAATCTTGTTACATTATATTAAATTGGTTTAGACTAAAGGTTTATGGGATAAGAGTTTATGGGGCAGAATGATTTATGGGCAAAAGTGTTTATGGAGGCGAAAGTATTTATAGGGTCAAACGGAAAGGGTACTTGTAATTTGACAACCACGTACACACAACATAGACAAACACATATGACAATGACAGAGTACTATCTCTTTTCTAGACATCTGATTTTCCCGGATGTGACTGAATATTGTGCTAAAATTAAGAAATTGTCCTAGAATTTAACGGAAACTGAAAAAAATCATGTTACATTATATTAAATTGGTTTAGACTAAAGGTACTAAAATTACGAAAATGTTCCGGACCGTAGCATTAACTGAGAAAAGCTGGAATATTAATATTCAAATCTCAGATATTGAAAGTAGCACTAAAATTCCGAATTTGTACCGGACTTTAATGGAGACTGACAATTACAAGGAATATTTGTTGAAAAGTTTGGCCAAGACGAAAAACAGCACTAAAATTCCGAAACTGTACCTGACTTTAATGTCGACTAAAAATATCTGTAATTTCTTTTAATTAACTAAAACTAAAATAGTATTAAAATTGCAGCAATGTTTTGGACCCTAGCGGAAACAGAACATCTGGAATATTAATATTAAAATCGCTTATGCTTTAAGTAGCACTAAAATTCCGTATTGTACCGGACATACTGAAGACTGAAATTTATCTGGAATGCTTGTAAAAAAAGATTGGCCTAGACTGAAAGTAGTACTGTAATTATGAGACTCATCCCGACTTTAGGTGAAAATGACGAATATCCGGAAGGAATTTAAAATATAGTCGAGACTAAGATTAATACTACAAACTTCAAACCAATACATACTTTAGCTTGGGTTAAAAATGAAATTTTCCCTGAAATATAAAAATCTTAAAATTTTTTACAAATTGTAACAAAGTTGAAAAGTGGGAAATTTAAAATTTTTATTTCCTCGCAAATGAAAAAGTGTGGCGTGTATATGCAGGGGAAGAAATATCACAAACATACAGTCCAACATATCATATCTACCATCCAATACCTCATACACACGCTCCAAAATACCTTGTGTGGTCTCTTAAATCACACACATCAGGATATACAGGTACTGTATAGAGGAGATGAAATCGCTTAAATGTACTATCCAAGCATACTGATACCGTCCAACACCCAAACACACCATCCGAAAAGCCTTATGTAGTTTCCCCATACTTACTAACAAGGGAAGAATGAAGGAGATGAAATCTCGCATACATACTATTAAGCACAACATCTATACCATCCGATACCCGGTACATACAATCCAAGGAGAAATCAGATATCAAGCGACGATGGCGATTCGGGTCACCCAATACTATCCCAAAAGTGTCGGCACAAGTTTAGGTTAGCGATCGTCAAGAAGACGTAACACATCTAATACCATCGATATTCACTGAAAACTGAGATCGAGAAGGTGATAGAAATTTGTGGTAAAACTGATACGCTGGCAGGCCAACCAGAATGAACAAAGAAACAAACTCGTTCGGTAGCTACTGAAGATATTTCATATTCCAGCTAGCCAAAAGTTGACTTTCAGAATATCTAGAATGACGTGGTGCATTTAGTCGAAATCTTCATCATTATTCAACAAGAGGAACAGTTTTGATTCTGAAAACTCCTCACACCAGCAATTTAACATCTTTGACATATATATTTTTTATATTTGTTCGAGTGAAGATTCAACGAATGGACGGAGAGCTGTGGGATCTGCAATTTGGGCGATGTCATTGAATAGTTAAAGAGAACAATTAGACATGAGATTTCGGCGGAAACAATGGATTGATAGAAAGTGCAGTTGGACATAACATTTTGATGGAATGAATGAATAGAGAGCGAGGTAGGACATGGAATTTTCGCGGAATCAATTAATAGATAGACAGAACAGTGAGGCATGCGGTTTTGGTTGACTATGAATAGTTAGATATAAATGTGGGACATGAAATGTGGCTGAATCAATGGACTAATAGAAAGTAAAGTTGGAATATTTTGCTGATTCAATGAAAAGATAGAGATCAAACTGGGACGTGAGTTTTTGGAGGAATCAACGAGCAGACAGAGAGCAGAGTGGGACACGAGGTTTTCGCGAAAGCAATGAATATAGGAAGAACAAAGTGGGGCGTGAGATTTTGGCATAATCACCGAAACTTGGCAGTATGGATGGAAACATTGGATGTGGAAGATCAATTCTGGACTTTGTTACAAGTCTATGCTCTGAACATAAGTAACAGAAAAGAGTGAAGAAAACAAGCTTTGTACAATTTAACAAATAATGTATTTCCCTCCAACACAAATTGAAAAATCAGAAAAAGGAACTTACGAATTTACGAATTAAATCCAAAAATAATTCAAGATATATAAAACCCACGCCCTATCAATGAAAAGTCCTAAGCAAATGAAACTCCAAGTCCCGATGAAAATCCAAAATGGAAGGCGATGATTTCAGTCATAGTCAGCTTTGTACTGATGTGTCAACAGTCTCTTTTTGAATCACGGAAAATATTATTTCAGTTTTTGATACCCGTATAAATTCAACTAAATGTCTTTGTCAACGATTTATCAGAACACTTTTGTATTTCCAGGGAAAATAATCACTTGAAATTCAGTAACTTGAAGAAAATAAAAGTTCAACTCATACTGGACATAACTTCAAACAATTTGACGTCTAAAGTGTTAAAAAGCCTAACTGATACAATTCTTATCATAGCATCAGTTATAATACTAATTAAGACGCAAAACAGATCCCCGGATGGGAGTCAAGAGTTCATCCTTCTGGAAAAAATAGAAGTTTGCTTATCAATCGACACATGCTTGATGTCACGTAGTCTAGGTATGAACTCGACTCAACTTGATGATTCTTAATTTGAGAAGGATAATAAAATTAAAATTAAAAACCTTGTTTACTAAAACTGTCACTGACTTTGAAACAAGGTCAGCAGCTAGATACACTGTTTCTATTATTTGATGTTTGCATCGAAATAAAAAATATAAAAATCAGTTAGGTCAAACAGAACTGAATTCTGTTCTGAACAATATCAAATCCAGTAAACAATATTACACTACAATAGCATCTGATGGAATAAAATACTAAACTAACAGACAAATAATTAAATTAAATATACATAACAACTTTTACAAAGTGTATCAGAGTTAGTCATATATTTGACTAAATTTCAAGTTTAGTTTCAAGTACGAAACGTTTCATCTGAATGTGCGGTATCATTACTTCATGGTAATATATTAAGTACCAAAATTGTTATATGAATATACCATATTCTTACCTGATGACAATGTGTTAAATGCGAACATTTTAACGAATATGCAGTACTTTTAGTTGATGGCAATGCATTTAATGCGAATAACAATGAACAAAAATAATCGATAATATCTTTACCATTCACAAAAGTAGTAATTGGACATCTATTAACTGAAAAATATATTGACTGATAAAGGACCTGTAGAATGTAAAATTTGCATCAGATTGTAGAGCCTACACAAACTTTTGTGGCAAAAAAGTCTTAATAATTCATGTTGAATACTGAAGTAAATTATCGGGTGATAAATTCAACTCCATGGTAACTAATGATCATAAGCTGTATTACTAAAGAACAGGATACCCTATGAATTGTAAAATCATTTGTATTTTAGTTTGTATATGCGAAAACTTTTATAATATATCTAATGTTTTAACTTTTGTCAAGGTAAAATATTTTGATTAATAAATTCCTTTCTTAATCAAATATTGTAGCTATTTGCACTAATACAGCGAGAATTCCGCCGAATTCAAAAAAATCAATTCCGAGAAAACCATATGTAAGGTAGAATCAACCTCCTTTCCGGTCCCCCCTCCCCTTCCCCCCCCCCCCCCCCCCAGGTTTGGACTTTTGTTTCTGCTTGAAACCGCATTCAATAATTTCATAATAGACATATTCAGGCTAATGACTCGAAAGTTACAGAAGAATGAAACTCATAAACAATATTGGAGTCATTCTGCGATAAGATGATTGAATCAGTTTTTCTTCGAGCAACATTATATATCAGATAAATATGCCGCAATTATTAAAGAACAACACGATGAAGAACTTGATGGGACATGTACAGATCATACAACACATATCTTTTATTGGCACCATATAAAGCATAATTTTCAAAAACAGAGTTAAAGTCCAAAATTACCAGATGCTGACAAACTAAAGAAAAATATGCCATATATATTAAGTATTCCGTAAGACTTTGGTGGAACTTTGACAAGCATAGATGCAAGAATACTTGAAGAGAAGGAGAATTTTCAAAGGGACAGAAAAGACGAATACCCCAGAACTTTGAACATACAGAAAGGACGAATACCACAAAACTTTTGAACAGAAAGAAAAGACTATAATACATTGGAATCAATTGTATATCTTGGGATAACGGGACAATATAGTAAGATTTAGATCACATTTTTCTGCCAGTTAACATATTCAAGTATAAAATGTTATGTACATTTATTTTGTTTTAGTTGTTGGCGTTTCTCAATGATTATGTCATGGATATCTATATTTTGTAATTGAACTTAGTAAAAAATCAAGTTAATCGTCGACCTGACCAGTGACATTTATTTTGTAAGCACCATAATACATAGCAATATGTATGTGATTATAGATTAAATACTCAGCTCATTATTAATTGATATTTACTTCAGTTTGAATTTAGGATAGTTTTGATTCTCACTTTAGAAAGTTCCAGAAAAGAAATGTTCCTTTAAGTTGACTATTTCCAGAAAATGGTAATTCCGACCTAGGTCTTGTGGAAGGGTATATTAATTTGTTTCCTTTACGATTATTAACTATAACATCTGAAGCTGAGTCAGTCTTATTGTAGCGGTCAGTTTATAATTTGGGTCGACCTTTTTATTCAAACTATCATTCACTGGAATTACAAAGTGCTCAGTAATAATCTTGAACTAAAACATTAATTTTGAATTATAGTGAATTCCATCAAGGACATTTTGGATTATTTTATTGTGATAAATGAAAATTCTGTTTAAACATCAACACATTCCAGGGCATTGGTACATTATCACATTCGACACTACGGGACATCAACAAATTTAATATTGGGATTCATTTGAAACACCACTAGAACTCCACACATTTAGATTTGTGATAGAACTTTTACGACTAATTGGAATTTACTTCGCAGTGCTGTTAAGTTTTCGTTTTAAGTTTTACCTGTTTATTATAGGGAAATAAATTATTTGTTGAATTTTACAAAACGTGTTTTTTTCGCTCGTTTAAGACCATATCGTCGAAATAAAAAGAACGAATGACATTCCATGATTTAACAGAACAGTCCACACGGATAAATAGAATCTATGTTTGCAAGTCCCACATTCAAAGAGTAAGGAATAACTAGATTGGAAAGAATTTAACCAATTACAAACAGGCTATTTAATTTTTAAACTTAATGTATATATAATACAAGATGGACAGTTTTTTTAAACATCCTCACAAAATCAAAGGAATATGACCAAATTTTTAAAAAAACAGGACCAAAAACAGACATACATTTGCGTATTAGGTCAACAACTACTATTATCGTAATGTATTTTATGTTGTTTGTTGTGTTATATTTAGCTCTTCTCCTTCTTTGTAATTTATTTGCAGTGCATTAAAAGTTATATTTTTTCTTCGTGACAGCCTTATGGTAAAGTCAGTCGGTGCTTGACTTACTAGATCTTCTATGCGGTTTAATGTTGTAATGAGTTACGCGTTTCAAAACTTTATTGTGAATAAACCTTTTCTCAAAACACGTTTGCAACAAACCCAAATAAAACTGCACCAAATCCAGTATAAATCCCAAAATTACATTTGATAATCCTAAGACACCTAAAGCAAGAGCTGCTATACTACATCCCACCGGAAACCGTAGTCACGCTAAATTCTAGCGAGTTTAAAAATTGTATGCACTGCTTTCTATTCCTACCACCTATGCGAGGTTCTATAGAATTTTTAATTGTTTATTTAGTTGATCTTTTGCAATTTAAATTTACAATAATGATATTGCTATTTTTATTCATTCCAATATATGTGAAAACAATTTACCTAACTTTTTTCTTAATCTTCATTGAGGTATTAAAACTTAAATGTAATTCATTCTGTAAAATATCTGATAACATTTGATACAATGTAAATCTTCTTTGAGCTATGCCCATAACTTATTAAATTGGAGAGCTTCAGCCAACAGAAAAAGAAGCTTGTTTCCTGAATAAGAAGGAAGATTTTTAAGATGTCTAAATGTTGTAAATTTTAAAATATCTAAACAATTGCTCATTTAAGCTTATTTTAACATTTATGACAAGAAAAAGACAAAAAATATCAGCAAAGACACAACTGCATCTAAACCAGCTGATTTTAAAATGTATTACCAATATATAAGGAACATTGTATGACATACATATAAAGAATACTGTGTGACGTACATATAAAGAATACTGTATGACAAGCTGATAATTAACAGTGTATTGCAAACAGACACAGCACAGTGTATGACAAAAATAAAGAACGGTGTCATGTCAAGAACAGTGTATGATAAACATATAAAGAACAAGACAAACGTAAAGGGCAGAGACAAGTATGACAAAATGATATCGGCAGAGACACGTATATAATCAAACAGGTTAAATTTCAAAACGTTTGGGAAATATTGAATATAAAGAGCACTTCTACTAGGGCATTTAACACCTGTAGATCCTAACGTTCGAGAAAACGTTTCAAAGTCTATTCCAAGTAAGTGAACAGTTAAAATTAGGTGAAGTGCAAAATGACTCAGAGAGAATCATTGATTTTTATTGCATGTCGGAACTAGATTTTTGATTTCAGAAACTGCCATAATTGTAAAAAAATTAACTAAAAACAAATTTAGAGAAAATGTTTTATCGCAACCTTTGAACGCAAAGCGAGTGTAATTGAACCTCCGCCGTATTCTTTTCTCTTCATACCTTTTTGAAAATGAATATAGTGAAAATAAATGACATAACGAACATTGTTAATCAATGCATTTAACTGTAACAAAGCAGTAAAACGATCGATTAAAAAATATTCTCAATTTAACTAATTAACGACGTCGTTTTTTATTCCCGTCACGCAATGAAAAAATTTAAGTCATCACAAATGACAGCAGCTTTCACAAAGGCAATCTTTTCTCTTTAGAAACTAGATCACAACTGTGAAAATAAAATGAGTTAAGAAATCATGAAAATTATAGAACACGTCTTAACGTTCTCGATGCTGTAGGAAAATGAGTGCAGTAGAATCCTCAACTTTAACTTTAAATCATTTTGTTGCGATTCCATTTCTTATGAAGTATCTGATAAGAGTATTAGCCAAGGCAGCGAACCTTGATAAAACATCAAAGCTACACGCACGCACGTACACACACACATTATATATATATATATATATATATATATATATATATATATATATATATATATATATATATATTGATCCATATGCCTATATCTATAAATCTCTCTGTCTATCAATCTGTCTATATATTTATATATCTATCTGTCTATCTATATGTCTGTCTGTCTGCCCTTTTTGTCTCTGTTAACTTTTAATTGTCAGATTCGTGCAGTATTGATGCATACTGCGCGGTTGTATACTTCACTAAACGTGTTTCTAGAGATGGTACAGTGTAATAGGAATTATTTTGTAAACAAACAATGTATACAAATATAACAGACAAATTAGATTTTCGTGCTGAGCCGAATTTTTTATCTCATATCTCTCAGAGACGTACCATGTGACAAGACAGTCAAAATACTAAATTCGATCAAGAAATGCAAATGTAGTTTTGGTATGAAATTAAGAGCTCCAGTGCCAATAATCCAAGACGACAAGAAGTCTTATTTCCGCTGGCTAAATGGATTATTACATAGCATCTGCCTTGCAATTTTCCCCGTTAACGTTTCTGATAAAATGTTTAGGATTTAGGCCGCCAGTAAGCTAGCTACAGACGCCATATAGGTAATGTATATAGCTGGGGTCCATCTAACAAAGAGTATGCAAGTGACAGGGTATAGATACGTACTTTCTTTAGTTGGTAATAACAATGGCAACAAACATACTTGTATTGTTGCATCTTGATTTTCTTCAAATTGTACTTCCTTGTTCTGCAAATCCAATTATGTGGCACGTATCATGGGTTACAGACCTTGGCACACACCGCGAAATCGTACTGTAAGTTCGACTACATTTCCAGCAGAAATCACATTCTTCTTACTGCACTGGAAGCAAAATGAATGGTATATTCCATAGCATCGTTTTGATAATTGCAATGAAAAGAAGTAATAGTTTCCCGCATTATTATTCCAAACAGTCTATGATGGAACAGATACACAGGTGCACTTCATTCAATACCATTCCCTCCACTTCTCAAATCACATGGCTTCGTTCAGAGAGGGAAAAAAACAATTTAACAGATATAACCAAAACGATAGGAGCCAGCAGCAACAAACTAAATGTAAATTAAAATATTGTAAGACCAACGAGAACTACTTTTGATTTAATATAGCTGATTTACAGTATAAAATCAAAGTGACAAATGATGCGACTTATCCAACCAATAAAACTAGAGAACTGCTAAAACAGAACAGCCAATAACACGACAACTAATGTCAAACGTTATGGCAATCATAATTTGTGCGAGGAATATATGACTATTAAAAAGCATAATTAGCAAAATGGATAAGATAATGAACTACATGAGAAAACGTTTGTTTTGGAACAAATGTGTATGGCGGAAATATACATCATGCTCTATCACGTCGCTGAACACAAGTTAAACAACAAATATATATTAGCAGATCCATTAAGTACAAAGAAATCACAGCGATGTATCGAAATTCGTATCAACGTTGTTAAAAACAGAATATACCAGTAGCAGGTTTTGTCGGTGTTGTATCTAGTGGTTTTGAGTTTCTAGGAAGTAAGCCTTTGCTCGGATTAATTTTGAGCTGTTGGTGCAATGGAAAAAAGCGTTAAACGAAATTGGAAGAATTAAGAAACAAACAAGCCGATTATATCGAGGCCAACGACTATCTGAAATATGGGTTGGATAAACAAGATTTAGTTACCAGATACTGAAAATTTTTTGCTGCTTTTATTTTTATATTCTTCTACTCATACTGACAATACAATATAACAACTAGAGGTCCCAAACTTCATAATATAATCAGCCTACCGATAATAAGCATAACAATTCAGAGACCATATTTACTGATGTTGTATTGATGGTTTAGGTGCTGCAATTGTTTCATACAGACTGTTTTTATTTAAGTATTGTCATAAAAATATAACCGCCTGTTTACAATATTAAGAGGAAAAACAACATGGTATCGAACATTGTATTCTAACGTATCACTGTAGTACACATACTCACAGTAGTATCAAAGCTGAACAAACGCCGCAAGTGGTAATACTACACTGGCACCTAATGAAATGATTTGATGTTTGTTTAGTATCTTATATAGTCTTATCTAAATCTTTTATCTTAAACAGAAAAGATATTAACAATCCAGAAAACTGATTGAGAATGCTGGTAAAAGACAGAACTATGCCTCAAATTAGTAAAGGTATTTTCAAATGAACAGACGAAATGACCACAATATTTTCCTGACAAATAATGGATTGTGGTTGCCATTGTTTCCTCCAACAAAGACGATACAGAAAGTAATGCAAAATTAAGAATGTTTAGATCAGGAAATTGCAGAACACACTGGCACAAAAACCCTTGCTTTTCGAAAATTAAATGAATATATTTTATACGATTCTATTTAGACTAAAATAAGCGAGAAGTGACTTCAAGTATGCTCTACTTAAATGCATAAATCCTTATGCAATCTTTAATTTCAGTTATATATTATTAGAAATCTTCCGTTAAGGCTCTTTAAAGAAAATGATTTCTTTGTCTGAATGACTTACCTGTTCTACTGATTGACACCGTTCGAACCTGTCTATTGATAAAGAAATTGCAGGCTTTCAAGCAGCCAGATTAAAGAAGATCCGCATAATAGAATATTAAGTTATGTTTGCCTTTCGTACGTACTGCTTCAACAGTGATATTTTATGCATAAAAATACCATGCAATATGCATTCAGCTATTTACATTGAGGTGCATTTCCTTTGCTAAGCATTGGGTAAAGAATTCTTGCTAAAGTGGCATATATATATGTATATATATTATTTTTGTCGTTTTGTGTTGGGATCTTTGTTGTTCTTTTCATTTTTCTAACCGACTAATTATTAACCTTAAAGCGATAAATGTCCCCCATCATAATTGTACTTTTGGTCGTTTTGTGTAGGGATCTTTTAATTGTTGTTCTTTTCAATTTTCCAACCGACTGATTATAAACCTTAAATCGATAAATGTCCCCACTCATAATCGTACTTCTGAGATCATGTTCTCGAGCGGAACAAAGTCTTAGATGCTCTGTTTGGTTTGTATAAGGTCTGATAAGTGATATTTGATTATCAGTCACCATCTTTCAAATTATGTTTGTGTCTACAAGAATCAATTGTCTTAATTGTTTTAAAATCAGCATATATTATTAATTACTACTATAAACCCATGGGCTGATGTGGAACACTACCCAAGAACCTTAAAACATTTGGCAGTATTAAGAAGTTTAGAAAAAAATGGGGTTTTTTTGGAGCCACTTACCACATTTCAGACCAATACAACTTGATATTACTTTGAGACAATGCTAAATTGAATTAAAAAAATAAAATAAAACAATTATGTCGAGTTCACACATCCAAATGAAAACCTGCAAACAACAACTTATGTCCTCTTAATGACCATTTCTATGATTGTTCTTTTCTTACTTTATTTTCTTTGCTTGCGAACACTAAACATGTTGATGTAATATCATAATAACCAGAATAGTTTTTCTGCTTGCAGATAATTAGATATTATAAAATTATAAACATGGGCAAAAATACACATCAAGGCAAGCCTAATCGGCAATAAAAGCATTTAACAGGATAAACATTTATTGAGACACCAAAGTTGAAAGTACGATAAAATTAAACGTATCGCAAACAAAATACTGTCCTTACTAGATGGCGTATATAAATACAAGTAAATAACGTAATGATATTAGATAAAGAGAAAGACCATAAGATATGTAATTTTGACAATTTTAATTGTGGCAGTAAATAAAGATATTTGATTCGGGTAGTTGGTAGTCCGTCAACTTTGTAAATAAAACTAAAATAATCAAGCTGACATAAACCTACTCGTATTCATATTTAATTTAAAAAACTTTGAAAGGGCTGTTACTGATATAGACCTACTCTTTAACATAAAATATTTTTTAAAGAACAGATATTGAACCTAATATTATTCAAATTTAATACAAAAGCCATTTTAAAGAACAGCTACTGATATAAGCCTACTCTTATTCAAATTTTAAAAAACCTGATCACATTCAATTATAATAAAAAAGTCGTTTTAAAGAACTTTTACTGACATAAAACTAAACTAGCCGTGTTCAAATTGAATATAGGTCTTTTCAAAGAGCAGTTGCTGGCATAAACCTACTCATATTCAAATTTAATATAAAATATTTTTAAAGAAGTGTTACGTACATAAACCTACACATACTAAAATTGGATATGTGGATCTTTTAAAGAAAAAACAGTTACTAATATAATCCTACTCATATTCACATTTAGTATATATGTGTCCCCACTATTTTTCGGGGTACTTAGATCCGACGTAAGAAATAGCAGTTGTGGCGCAGAGTAGCATATTAGCAGCAGAGAGGTTGCACAGATTAATTTTATTGAGCCTTATCTTTATAAACCAAGGCTTCCACAAAATTGACCACACACGAGTCGGGATTTTTAGCCGACCCTTATAACAAGGTCATGGGCTTTGCGAGAAATATCAAAAAACGCTAATCGACGTTTCAAAAAACCAAACCTTATCAATGGGGCAGTTAAATCGTTGTTAATTAAAGAATAATGAGTAATTCTGCGCTAGCTATGCAATCTCGTACAGCTAAACTATCTCGACAACGAACAGACGTGATTAAGAAATAACCCCTAGTATATGATTCTGTCAAACATCAACTACAACTACGTTAGGAAGCTAGAGTAGAATTTACAGAAGGTATAGCGCTGTTATTTAAGCCAATTGTTGAACCTTCCCACAAAAATTGTTGTAGCCACTGTGGCAACACATAAAAGCTCTTGAGACATTTCCTGCGGATATTGCTGGTCGTCTTCAACCAGCTTAACCACCACACCAGCTATCCCTTTCACCACAGCCCGAAGTTCAACCACCACCACCACAAAATGTTCCAAATAACATAATAAATAAATTTGATGAGGACTGTGCTGCCTCTATCAAGGATCCAGACCAAAGTACTTAATATTGTTGCATTTAAATACTTTAGTAGATATCAATATTTAAAACCCGGATATGTTCACGGTCTAAAATCTTTCGATTGGATCAGAGATGTATGTCGCGTTTCTACTAATACTAGGCAAATCAAATATGAGGATGATATTGAAATGTGTTAATTTTCTAACCAAGCAGTAAAATAATATACTGCAACATTACGAAATTAAAAGTAAAAAAGTAAAGGAGAAAATCATGCATAAAAACTAGATCTAACACAAGGAAATAAAACGTAGAAGCTATGTAAAGGTCCCTCCAGCAGCGTGTGCTGGAACCACAAGCAGATTCATATGATGAACCCCTAAACCGCAGTTGACTCGAGATAAGCTTTTTCCCAATGTCGTCCTCGCTGATGTTAATCGCCTGGAAATTCTGATTGGTGGAAGACGAGCAGACAATAATTCTACCGAAATCATTAATGAAGCAGCTACTATTTGTCAGCGACTATAAAACAGCGGTGTTATGGACAGAAGCGTTTATGGGGCAATAATTGATGAAATTATTGATCTGAGCTACCGCGATTGATCGATTAGATCGGAGATAACAAAATAATGTGATTATACATAATAATCAATGTACGTCTGTACCTGTTAGAATGATAAATTCATGAACACCGACACAAAGTTATCAGCGGAGATGGATTCGGTAACGTCATCGAGGACTTACTTAGAACGGTAGCCCCATTGCGATCCCGATTGCAAAACAATTAGGAGTGAAAGCCATCGGCGTTGTTCGTGCCAAATCTATTCGAGCCCTTGGTGATGTTGCTAGTAAAGCATTTCCAGCGATCCGAGACAGACTACAACGATTATTACGACGAAAACCGCAGCCAGTAAACTGCCCAGCACCATTGTGATGTCAGCAAGTGTCATTAACATCATAAACCAAGCTCCAAACGAACTGCTGATGTTGTCACGACTATACAGGGTCTGGCAAGATCTTCCGATGAATATTGGCAGTCTGCTGGAAGGTCAATGATTCTCTCCAAAGTTACCACCTATCAACACGAGAATTACAACGTAAGAATGAACGCCGCTAGAACTGAAGTCGCATCGCTGAATGAAGATTTCAAGCAAGGATTCGTAACACGTCGATCAATGGTAAACGGTGCTGAAGAATGTGTATGTGCAATTATACTGTCACATATCTTTGGATTTCGAAGAAATATTCGAAAAGTTAGTTTCAATGCTCAACACATAGTTGCATTTGTTCGAAAAGTCACCGACAACGACGCAATATGGCACTCCGCTGAGGTTGATGATGGCAAAGTGAGACTGAAAAAACTTTCGTTGTGGATGCTAACAATGACACCATCACTGACTGAAGATGAACGGCTGCTCTCTTTTACAAATAGCGGGTGCCAATCAACATTGTCTTGGTTGACGACGACCACAGATATTATTCAAAGTAATTCAGCTGTATTGTTCACATGGCAGATAGCATCACAGCAGGGAGTTTCAGCCCAACGACATATATTCATAGCTTTTCAGAATAATTAGTAGATTCACAGAAGCGAACCCCAATGGCGTTTGATACTCTCGGAGTTAATGAAGTTTTTTTGAGAATAAATGGACATCAAGAGCTATCCGAAAAAGTGTTATTACATTTTGAGAACAATCATGTTGCATGTTTGTATCATCATTTGATGCCATTTATGAGGCATGATCAGAATGTTCACTCTGGTTTGCAAATATCTCAGTGGGATTTCACATCACTATGTGCGATTTATTATTTCTCACTTGAACACTTGGATTTATTCAGACAATCAGTCCTTGACATACATGTTCGAGTTCGTGTAGTACCACCAGCTGTTATTGCTGCTTATAGAGCAATGTATGTAATATCATCAGCCAAATTAATGCAGCTTGAACGCGTTGGTGTACAAATGAAGGTCGTTGATACATCGATAGTAAACATGTAATTGAATCATTCATAATGTTGTATAAAATGTCACATCAACACGTCAAAGCTACTCTGACACCTGATTAGATTAAAATGCCACAATCATCACCAACAAAGAAATGCGGAACAACAATATGACTGAAATCAACGACGTTTCAAGACCCAAATAAATTTTCATTGACTGAACGTCAGATAAAACACGCTAACGATGCCAAGAAATCAAATACCGGTGTCAGATTTCATATTTCTGTGAGCCTGATCATTGATACAATAAAGACTGGTGTTATATTATCACTTCTTGCAGCTATACCAGCAATCATTGCTGCCTCAGCTACAGCTGTTGTAAAGCACCCACAATCGGTGCCGTTGGAGCCGCTGTCTGTATGGTACTAGAAAAAGCATTGGGACAAGGTCTCAAGACCCCAAAAAAGAAACATGGACGGGGACTAAGACTACCAAAACGATCCCTTCGCGGGTTCGGTACGGTGAGGGTCTTCGACTACCAGGATACAATGATTGATGAACTCAACATGAACGGAATTAGAATTTTTCTTCTGAGAGAACCAGCATCTAACGACGATGCCGCAAGGAAGATATACATGGATAACAATGACACCAGAATTAATAATAAATATGCCACGTTATGAGCTGAGTATGATGTTTATGTAAGCGCGTTTACGGGTTTTCGCTTACACTTTTAACAACTTGATAAAATCACCTCTGATTTCTTTGGAAATATAAGCTCGCTGAAGTTAACACAAAACACAGTGATCTAGCCAATGTTAAATCTGCAATGGCAGGAGAGATATCAGGCATTGGAGATATTAACAAATTTCTCGATGTCGTCAGAGATGCAATGTCTGTGTCTGATAGCATAGCAATAACACAGCGAGATCTTGAAGAAGCTACAAGAATGCGCCCAGAGGACATCGTTGTAAAACACAGAAAGATTTCAGCGAGTGTACTTCATATGGCTCCCATTGTCAACGTATAATATACAAGAAAGTCTGGATCAACACCATGGTCAAAACAGAATAACACAATCAATTACACCGCTGTGGTCACTGGAGTGTAAAGACGCTCGCGTTTATCGTTGTGAAATTTGATATTTACGATATATCGATGTCGTCATTCAACTGATGAATGTTCTGGAACTGTGTCAATTATTCTAAATCAGAATACCTAGGAAATATTCATGCTGGATCCCGAAGACAAACAATCAACCACAACTCCTTATTGGTGGTGTCTGGAATTCGTCACAAAATGCCTCAATTGATTACTTAGTATTCTTATACACAATGAATGATTTAAATATCAAACTGTCCCTCAGGTATGATCAAGCACGTGCGTGGCGACATCGCTGAAAAAAATATCATCGACGACCATATGACAAAAAAAAATATGACAGACGCATCGTTGTCATTGATGATGTTGTATAGTCGCTGAAACAATGACGTTAATCGGTACATTATCAGCGACGTACATCATAACACGAGTAATAGGAATCGACATTGCCGTTATCGCCGGCGTTGCTATTATTCTTAATATCATCGCGATAAATCTATCAAAGTGTGCGACTAAGAAATTATATAATTAAAACGAACTATTATCAGAGGCAACAAAGGCACATGCACATCTTTCATCGATGATATTATCTGGGATGAACGACGGTGTAATATCAGATGATGAATTTATTGCATTCAGTAATATTTATCATATCACATGTAGCTCATTAAGAATGTGTGAAGATAATAAGGATGGCTGTCTTGCAAAGCGCAGAAATAGCCACACGAATGGAACAGATTATCGCTAATACAATGCCGTCGACGACCACGATGTATCAGCGACAAATGGTAGACGTTTAGAAACACACTGGCACAATTACGAGTTTATTTTATTTGGCGAAATATCAGTTCAACATCATTTGGTTGATTATAAGCTAATAATTCGCAGGTATCAGCGTATACAAATAAGGATGATGGAACAAGAAACCAAGTCCCCGACTGAAACTACGTAGGAATTGAAACACGATCATATGAAATCGAGCAAATCAGCGTATTATCAAATCAATAACGGAAACAGACTCAAACATCGCTATCACACTGCATGAGCCAACGTTGAGCGCCATGATTGAAATATCAACGCCAGATTACGCCTTTGACGTGTATCAGTCGTCGATCAGAACTGTGTTGGGATGGCTGTTGGTAGAAACAGTTTATATTGGACCACCATAACAACAATAATCCCATTATTTATCAAACTAATATTCTTAAAATTTCCAGAGTATAGAAAACACCGGCAATGGATGGATGATCAGGTAGACTTTTCAAAGCGGATTATCTAGGGAATGGCTAGCGAAATGATAGTAAAAAATACCCTGGGTGGATATATTATGATCTAGCATTAACAGAACTACGAATGAGCGAAGAGCATATACAAACGTTTTCTAATAACATACTCATCGATAAAATAGCTCATGAACATGAAAATACACAAAATGATCTGAGAAATCTACTTGTGCAATATATACTTGAATAGCCGTATGATGATCTCTAAAAAACATTATTGAGACAGTACATCTGGGCCAAGCGAAATCTGATGCAGAACTGTTTCAAAAACATGTGATAGAAAAAGTCATTCAGCTGCGTCAGATACTCATAAATAACGTATTATACAAAAAGTCATTTCTGGATTTTTTTAAAGATCACCGAAGACCAATTGCCCACTTTCAAACCACCAGAGATTGATATCAATAGAATGCAAAAGGTTCTCAAAGATGTAATCAACGAATATTTTCCGAATATCGATGGAGGATGGAAAAATTGGAGCCCCATCAAATATTCTCAAACATAACAGTGATAATGTTGACGAACGTAGATACCACATTATTATAAAATTCATAGTCGTTGCCGACGTCTGTGACGTGATGACGACGACACAATATGAATTATCCGAGATTAACATGACTATGTCAAGAAGTCAAAACATATCCATAATGTTGTCACATTAGATAAACATTATAGACCAGGGATGCTGACAGGTAGTGACAGGCCGTATTATAAAAAATCATATCCTGTGACGGTCTTTGTCGACACACTTTATCCATTAAGCGAATCTAATGTCGATGCTCTTTTACCGATGAGGTGATCAGGACACTAAACACTGGGACGCCGACGAAAGACGTCGAGACTCTTATCAACTGTGTAGCTCAAAGAGTCAGTGAACACTTTATGAAAGCGAAACGAGCAAATGGACTGAGACAAAAGACGCGAACTAATGAACGAAAGGGCTGAAAGTGTAAGAGAAAGACGAGCAAAAATAGAAGACATCAAAAAGACAATAACATGTAATGTTTTACATAATTCCAAGTATGAATCGAGAGGGGACTCCATATATATATTTGACCACAACACCTACGCGTGCACTAAGTGTATAAGAAAATTGTTACCTAAACAACTACCAGATTCTATGACAGTACTATTTTTGAGGAAATCTACAACGTCAGCGAAAAGGATCCCGTATCCGTCTAGCTGTTTCAGAATCATCCAGAATGGCGGGTTTGATGAGTTTCTGTAACCATCTGGTGAGCTCTATCGTCCAAAAAGACACGAAAGTAGATTAATTGTTGAATAATTGTTTAAAATCCATCTGTCGTCGTTCATTTGCCTCAGCAGTAACACTCATGGCAGCCAACCCCAAAAGACTTTCTTTCAGCTATCCAACGTACATATATATATGATACGGACATGGATTCCTCTGGAACCATAACTATAACTGGAATGCTGTTTTTAATGGACATGTCGAATGCTATCCTGTGGGCTTTCTCGGAGAACGTGGATGTAAGCCGTATTTTGAGTGATTTGTTCATCCGATGAATGAAAAGGCCTGAGTAGCGATAAACTGTCCACTGCCGGATTTGGACCTACCTGGATTTACTGAGATCGAATCATTTGAATTTACAAGAAATATGAGGAAACGGCATTGGGACACTGGAGAAGAAAAAAATGAGATGATACATGATTATTCTATGTTCGCAGATTATAAACCTCTTCCTCAGTATTACAGCGGCAGACCGTTGTCACAGCCGTCATTAGGACCATCACTTTCATGGTTCTTTTATTGCGTTATAAAACTATTTATATTGACGGTCCGGGTGGGTTCGGTAAGACAACACGTGCTATAAACATTTTTAAGAATTTCGGTATGATAGTTTTAACCTTAAACCATCTGCTTGCCAGAGAGATGAAAGAGAGGCGTAAAGTTCCAAACTTATCATAGTTTCTTTGAAGGGGGCGGCGATCAATGGACCCCAGGAACAATGACTAGACACACATTTCTAAAATCATTATTTGGGACAAAATATGCACGGTGTCTATAACAAGCTAAAAATGTTTCTCTACTGGCTTTCGACAAAATCAAAGACGATTGTCATATACGCAGGGGAATCCCCACGTACATGGATAAAAGAATATGTCAATTATTATGAGAAGGTGTTGGCCATGGACGAATCATTAAAAGTAAAGAAAATCTTAAACCCAACAGGATTCAATAAAATGCACAGCGCGATTCTGGAAACGGCGAGTGATATTTTTCTGGGCTTTGTGGCACCCCAATGATCTGATAGTTTCATCCAGGAAAATAGTCACTGATTCACTTCAATGTGAATTATTTAGACACTATAATGAAAAATTTCCAGAGGTACCAGTCCCACTGTGTTCTTGCCCAAGTGATACCCGTAAACAGAATATTCTCGATAAGATTCCGGGATCCATGGAGAAACACGAACTCGTTTTTAATGATATTGTCATGTTCCCATTAAAGTTGCTGCAAAGCTTTTAGCACACCAATCATGCTGGACTCTAGGGTATGCAATAACAACTCATTCATCGCAGGGACTAGCAATTTCAGATACCAATATTTGGATTGTCGATGATCGTGTCGAATGGTTAAATTTAGGGTATTAAGTAGTATCGTGAGTTAAAAGAATGTCTCAATTACACAGGGTCGTTTATGCTGTGGAAGAACGGA
Organism: Sinohyriopsis cumingii; assembly: GCA_028554795.2. Lineage (NCBI taxonomy): Eukaryota > Metazoa > Mollusca > Bivalvia > Unionida > Unionidae > Sinohyriopsis > Sinohyriopsis cumingii. Next base: position 31,778,725 of record CM068839.1, read on the forward strand.
AAATTAACGAGACTAAGTCTTACACGGTAAGGAAAATATAGCTGGTTATCAGCGAGATACAAAAAAGTAAACAGGAGTTTGATCTTGATCCTGGATTTAGCGTGGAGTTGGAACAACGACAAAGCCATCACTGAGATTTTTGTAACACAGTAATGTTATGGTAATGTTATAGCGAAATTCTCCTAATGACCCACGACAAATTACCATTGACACAATCGATGGTAATTTGGGCCATACACACAAAAATGTCATGCTAAACTCACTTGAATGTAACCGACGTAAGGGAGCTAGTGCTCTTAGTTAGATCCATGCTGGTGGTTACTATGTACTTTCAGGAATTACTTGTAATTGTTCACGATCGAATCAACGCTGAGGAACCGCCGAGTCTAGCCAGTAGATTGCAGACCTAGATGAGATGATCAGTTGCTCTTTTATTATCAGCTTCAAGTTCAGCAGGTACAGCTAAATATCTGTCACATTACCGAGTAATGGTTTCTGTGAGACCCGGGGCTGCTTAGTCTCTATGTGTTTCTTCTTGATTGTATCGATGGTTTTCATAGAAATTCCACTTGTGACTTCTCTGTTGAACGCGACTATTGCGCTTGGAAGTCATGCAACCCATTCGTGAGATCGAGGGCCAGTGGAAAGTAATTCCTGAGCATAAAGCTATTCAAACAATCGCTCAGCAAATGTTCGATTATATCGTTCAGCGAATGCCTAATCACGATGTAATGCGATTTGTCCATATCTGATTTTGACATAATGTTTCTGCATCAGCGATGATACTACATCAGTAAATTCTTTGTTAGGATCAGCTTGTAGTAACTGTGGCCTTCGTAAAGGTCCACGCCGATAAATTCGTTCAAACGCAGCTGTAACTTAAGTTGATTTATTAACTGATAATGGTTCCGCTTCCTTGTATGTACTCGCAGCGCCGACGACCATCAACGAGTATTCGTATGTGCTACTTTGTCGCTTACGAGATGCGACAGTTATAATAGTGTCACGGGGTAAAAGCAAAATATATGCCCTATGAAATTCGCTGAGAGTGCTAACATCAAACCGTCCATGCTAAATCGTTTTAGGTGGCGGTCGATACATTTGCCATATTGCCTGCCGTGAGAACCAATATGTGGCAACATCACCCTTGACACCTCCGGCATCAACGAGTTTGCTAATCGCCGCTGTGCCTTTTCAGAATCCTCTTGGACTATAATAAGTCGATTCCATTATTTATTAACAGACAAGTAATTGCCTTATAGACACCCACTGCTACTTTTCCACTCATCACTGATCTTATCAACTAGTTGGCCAGTGACTCCCTTATATTATTACTTTTTATTGACTTCAGCGTGTGAATCAGTTTGACATCAGCGATATGTCGTTGTTGTAGATCCTTATTTTTATAAGACACGTCATGAGCATGACACGCCTGAACAATCGCATTCACAGGAAATTCACCAGTTTTTAGTTTGTTTTCCTCGTCAAGTCTGATATTAAGTCGGGTATCAGGGCCACAATAATTATATCCCGGAAGATGTTTTGTCACCAGGATACTTAGCTCGTGGAGTTCCGGGTAATTTTCCAAGTGCCGCGGTTTTAGAAGACTCAAACTTGTATTTTTGTACCGCATTTTAGGCATGTACCTGTAAGTGCCTGTCGACGATTTTTTGTCGTTACTGTTTTTAATTCACTGGTGTCAGGGATTGTTTTGTATCAAAACATGATATAAACACATGATTATGCATAACATATTTCTATAACATAACGTGTTTGACTTTCAGCGACACAAGAACATGAACCAGCCAAGCATTATTCAGCACTACCAAATTATGTTCGTGCTATTAACAATGGTCCGTCTGGGTCTGGTAAAACTCAATTGCTACTCAACATGATAATGTGATAGCTCAAATGGGACCAAAAACATTAGTGGAGCCATCCGCAGACGGCCAGTGATGTTATAATGTCCTTAAGGAATTCAATGAAACGGCAAAGAATTCCTTATCGCCCGATGAAGTTATCGTTGAATTTATTACTGAAATCAATGATGCTACCTCCGTCAAAAATCTTGCGGTAGAAGCATCTTCTGGTTTACGACATTGTAATGCTTCAAAAACACACAGATCCAGACAGAATATTTTTGCGAGGCAGGCATAAAAACACAGATGTCATTTACGTTACGCAGCGATTCGCTCAGATCCCGAAAGTGATAATAGATAACTAATGTTTTGGTAATTTAACGGCGTTGATGCATATATGCTACCAAACATTCATCAAAATTGATTCCAAGGCAACGTGGACATAAAAAATTATAAAACCATCTTTGTACACGATCAGAAAACTCCGCATGCATTCATTTTAATCAATTTACACGATCTACTAACACGATATCACATTTGTCACGCTAAAATCTTTATTTGAGCAGCCTCTGTCAGCGTTACCCAAGAGAGAAGGTTCGATTTTTAAAATCGTTAAAACGTCGATTCAGCTTTTTTGTGATAATTTTCACAAAGCCAATGATCTTGTTATAAGGGTCGGTTAAGAATCCAGACTCGTGTGAGGGAAATTTTGTGGAACCCTTGGTTTATAAAAATAAGGCTTATAATCGTCAATTTTATGAAAGCCTTGGCTTAAAAACATAAGGCTCTATAAAAGTGGTCTGTACAAACTAACTGCTGCTATGTTTATTTGTTTAAAAATATAAGTCAAAGTCGTATATAGTCTTTGAAACAAAATCACGTGAATGTAGTGGAACGTGGTAATTTACATGTACTTATTTACCAAAGGACAAAGTTTTAACATTATCCCCGTGACTTTGTTTATTATATGAGCCTGATGTATTCAAGTGGACACCTGAATATACATACCTGTATTTGAAATTCACATTTTATTACCTTGTTGCAAATATTGATAAAAACTGAAGCAGTCATAACACATACTGTACAAACATATACTTGACGTTTGTTGGTTGGGTAAATTGCCGTATTTCTATTTAAGGAGGTATTAAAGCTGATTTCAGGTGGTACAAAGACTAGAAGTAGTTCAAATTAGCATATTCTGTGATTATCTGCATATAAATAATATTTACTCTCTCTCTCTCTCTCTCTCTCTCTCTCTCTCTCTCTCTCTCCACCATAACTAGAATATCCTAATCATATAAACAATAGTATATCATGCTAAACATTATGAAATAAGTGGCATCCTAGTAGTTAAAACCTGGATTCACCTTTTGTGACGTTTTTCGCAAACCAATGCTCTTGTTATAAGGGTTGGTTTAGAATCCCGACTGGTATGAGGGCAATTTTGTGGAAGACTTGGTTTATAAAAATAAGGTTTATAATCGTCAATTTTAATGGTGCTATAGTTTATAAAAAAATAAAGCTCTATAAAAGTGGTCCATACAATCTCCTTGCTACTATATTATTTTTTTAAAATGCAAGTCGCATTCCTATATAGTCATTTTTTAAAAATCACATTAACGTAGTGGAACGTGGTTATCTGCATGTACTTATTTACCAATGGACAAAGTCTTAACATTATGCCCGTGACTTTGTTTATTATATGAGCCTGATGTATTCAAGTGGACACCTGAATAAACATACCTGTATTTGAAATTCATATTTGATTACCTTGTTGCAAATAGTGATAAAAACTGACGCAGTCATAACTCTTACCGTGCAAACACTATACTTGACGTTTGTTGGTTGGGTAAATTGCCGTATTTTCTATTTAAAGAGGAATTAAAGCTGAGTTCAGGTGGTACAAAGACTAGAAGTAGTTCAAATTTGTATATTCTGTGATTATCTGCATATAAATAATATTTACATTCTCTCTCTCCATCGTAACTAGAATATCATATAAACAATATTATATAATGCTAAACACCACGACACTCGTAGGCATCCTAGAGGTTACTCAAGACTTTGATAAAACTTTCCCAACATATGTAAAAGATACAAAAGTGGCTTCTCTCTGGGGCTATTCAATTGAAGAATAAAAACAATTGGCATAGTGCAGGTTGATACCAGCCTTATTATATCATTTATTCAACTGACCCGAAGCGATCCCAAGATCTGTACTGGGGTGATCACATTATCATTCCTACTTAAGAACTGGGGTGATCACATTCTAATGACCTGGGGTGATCGCCAGATCTCTACTTTGGTGATTCGAGCAAAATCCCTACTTTAAAGATGGGCTGATAGGGAAACCGCCAGAGTTGTGTTGATGCCAGTCTTATCATACCCCTTATTCCAATATTCTACTGATACAGAGGTCTGTACCTGGATGATTCCAGCATAATCCCTACCCTAGATCTGAGCTGCTTCTAGAGGCTGAATAGTTTCCTATCATTACATGTTTGAAAACAGAGGTGAAATCAAGGCATTTGGTAATTACTAAATTAGTAGATGAAAGAGTATCCGAATTTGGGGTAAAACAGAAGCCAGCCTATGTTGCATGAGTTGACCAAAATGACAGATAAGCATATGGCTAGATAACTAAGTTTATAATGTGAATATGACATAGAATATATTAAGGTGGTTAAGAGGGATGGTGGCTAGATTTTCAGTTCAAAACCTTTCGAAAATAGAAAGGACTCACTGCAGGTTAAAAGAGCACGAAACTATGCGTCTTTGCTGACTGATCATGAATCCAGATAATGATGTATCATGCCCCAGAACCAAACTATGGGTAGTAATTACATCATACACATAATTATCGACTAGTTTATCTTATCTCGATTTTGACTGGTTACTAATGACCTATTCGTTGATACAATGAAGAGCAGTGTGTTGACCTTATAAAAATATTAATAACTAACTCGACTAATTATTCATTGAAGTACATCTTGATTGATCTTCATTTGAGTAAATGTTTCAGCGAAGTCAATTCCGATTGGCCTTTGAATAGATCCTTAATTTAAACAACAGTATGGTATAGTAAAGATCGTGCCTGCAGACACTAACCCTTGTAGGACTGACCGAAATTCCAAATGAGCTGGCTGCCTACTTAAAGTTGCTGATCACATTCCTGTATTAGCTAGATGTCTTAACAGACCTATGTGGGTCAATTATATCCTCCTTATAGGTGTCCAGCTATCTAATACTACCCAGGCACTAATGCGTAACAAATATAGATAAATAGTAATACTAATGCATACTATAATAAAAACATACATAGGTAACTATGCAGTGAACAAAGAGATTTATGTATGAATAAAAAGGCTGTGTATAAATGACAATTCATACATTTTCCTTCATGATAACAGAGAACCATTTCCAAAGTTGACTTGAGTCTAAAGTCAGTCCTAAACTTGTTTTCCAGCCTTGAATGTCAGAAACTCTTTCCAACATTAACTTCAGTGTGGAGTCTCTCCAATTTTGGATTACAACCTAACGTTGTCACTATTCTGATTAACATAAACCTCAGTACGAAATCTTTGGCCTAGTGACTTGTCAAAACTAATTTACTTATGAGACTCTTAAAACGACATGGCTCCACATGCAATGTTCCATTTTTGTACGTTATTCACGCTAGCAAATCATTTATTGGTCATATTTCTGTTATTGTTTTTACTAAATGTTAAATTTGAACCTGTCGGGTGAAACATTTTATAGTAATGTCTGTTCTGTTTTCTCCTGACCTAAATTGTCACTGTACAAATATATTTGATTCGGCCTGGTTTGCTGTGTGTTTAACGGCACAACATACACACCCATACTACATAGCACGATGCAAGTTAAGTTCCTTGCACGAACACCAACAAGGACGCCGGTCCTGGCTGATCCGACGGTGGGAATCGAACCCAAATAATCAAACATCACACTTAAAGGAATACAGTTAGAAACATGTATTGTATAATACTTTCATGCTGGCATATGGATCGATAGAGAATCCCATAGCTCACGGAGAAAACTAGGGTGTGCACTTATCTGTATGTCATATAATATTAACTAACCACATTTAAAAGTAAAAATTCCGCAGTCTCTGGCATTTCACAATGCATAGTTATCCCAGGAAGCAGCTACTGTGAAGGCAACGGGGCATTAATCCGAACGTCTAATTATTCCGTAAAAAGATTTCTTAGTTATTCCTAAAATGCATATCACTGAATTTTTCAAGTTAAGTGGAAGATCATTGATAAACAGTTTCTTCAGGTGTAAAGTTATAGGGAAACTACTGCATGCTGCACCTCGAAAACAAATGATATTTAGTAGTTATGGACGAAAAAATGCGTTACATTAATTCAACTGCTTGTATTTATCTTCTTATATCTTTGCTCGAAGGCGCGTCTCGATTAAAATAAGATTAAAAGTTCGCATTCACTATGAAGGAAGTACTAAATGAATTTTATGGAAAATTTCTGTGCTAAGCTGCAAATTTGTTTTCTTTATTAGACAGTTGATAAATGTCATGGGAAAATTGACAATGGTAACTGTTCAGATTCGTAGGTGAAGTGACTCTGTCCTGTGTAAAAGTCATTGAACTAAATTCCAGGTAGTAAAATGTCGGTGTAAAGTTGTCTCGGCAGAAGCACAAGTCATAAAGCTATGTTTATTTTATATCTAATAGACTTTGTTAGAAATAAGTAATTAGTCTAAGTGAGATAAAGCAACCTTGAAGCAATCACGTGAAATAAGTGTGACCTGTTATCTCCGAAGTTTTATAACTTTGAATCGCGGATTTTAGAGATAATCAGTTATTAACCTGCAAAGTACGTTTACACCAATGCCATGCAACGTGTACGTGTGCACTTTCACACCATTTCGATACTATATTTAGTACTAACGGAAAATAAGAAAAATGAAGAAAAAACTTTTCAAAACCATGTTGGTTATTTGTAACGATTAATATGTGATATGGTCTTCCAATATTGTCCGCTGAAAATATCAAAAGAATTGAGGTGAGCATGTCAAGCAGCAGAGTCATTTTTGGTGTAATGAGACTCGTAAGATAAAGTATTCTTCACCTTTGGACATCGCACAATAAAGGACCCGTTACCACTGGGCCTCATCAGACGAAAGACTCTTTACCGTTGGGTCTGATAAGATTAAGAGCACTTAACAGTTGAATTTCGTAAGATGGAGTCTTGACCATTGGGCTTCATACATTAAAGGACTATTCACCATTGGTCATCATAGGGTAAAGGACTCTTGATTGTTGGCTCTATGGGTAAAGGTCTGCTGACCGTTTGGGTCTCATAAGATAAAGGGCTCCTGACCGTTGGGCCTCATGAGATGAAGGACTGTTGGCCGTTTGGGCCTCATAAGGTACATTGCTTCTGAAAGTTTAGTCTCATAAGATACAGAAATCTTGACCGTTGAGCCTCATAAGATGAAGGACTCTTGCATGTTGTACCTCATAAGGTAAAAGACACTTGACCATTGGACCTTATATGGTAAAAGATTATTAATCGTTGAGTCTCATAAGGTAATGAAGTCTTGATTGCTGCGTCTAATTAAAAACAAGCACTCCTGACACTTGGGTCTATACAATGTAGGACTTGTGATCTTTCAGCTTCAAACTATGGAAGACAAACAACCACCCTATTTCTCAGCCTATTTGAAATGTAAATCACAACATACGTTTTACTATGACGTATCGAAAACAGTAGTCATAATAAATTATCCTAACAATAAATATTTAATCATGATCTACAGTCATAATAATTTATCTTTAGGAGAAATAGGTAAGCATGATTTACACTTGAGCCAACTAAAAATGACATGGCCGTACAAGAATGTTTGTCCATATTTTACCGTAAAAAAATTACAGTAATACTTCATCAAATATGTTTATCTGCTTTCCCCAAAGGTATACTAGTAAGCATTTAATTAATTCTTTCTTCACGTCTTCCCTAGTCTTCAGCTTTATTCATTACATAATTTGACCATTGCAGATACAAGCGAGCAATCTATTACTTTTCAGTTTTATTAATGAATCTCACAATTGTCGATACATGGGTATAATCTATTACTTTTTAGCTATATTCGTTATATAAATCAGACAGTTGCATATACCTAGGTACAATAGATTACTTTTTGGTTATATTTAGTTCCTCTCTTGACCTGAATTATTTTCTCTCCTTCCATATAAAGAAGGGTCTAATCGCTATCTGCCTTTATTAGAGGAGAATTTGTTATGTATATCTATTATTTTTTAAAATTTTATTCATGATTGTAAATTGTAGTAATTGTCTATAGCTACATTTTGTATACAGTTCAGGTTCTGTTTTACGATATTAATGATGCAGATTGAATAGGATCTCTCAATAGATGATGAAGTAAGTTTTTACAAGTACTAAACTGATGAATAATATGTATTTGGAAACATTAAATTGAGCTGTAAGATCTGTTACATGAGGTATACTGCGACACATAGTCATAATAGACTATTGAAGGTTTATATAAGCAGCGAACTGTACAATCAGATTAATTCTTATTTTGGATTCATTCTTTTTTCAGATCCTTATTTCATATGTTAAATTGATCTGCAGATGTGTTCAGTTTTGTGTTTCGATAATTTAAGAGGAAAAATTTGCTAGGATTATTCCGTGGAATTACAAAGTGCTCATTAGACAAGAGGATTTTTCAAAGGAGTTCTGGACAATACCTTTGTGATATGTAGATTCCAGAATCCGAAAATTTGTCAAGAATATTCGATTATTTTGGACTTGAATAGAACGTTTTAGGATTAGTTTCGATTCATTTCATAGTAGTTTATGTTCCTCTTACATTTTGCATTTATAACCTTTTCATTTAAATTATTTAAGTTTTACAAACCGTCATGGGTTTCCGTCTTTCTGTTACCTAACTTATGACCAAAGAGTCGTAACAAATTAGAGAACCGAAGATTAATATAAAAGATAATGTTTTAATTTTCGTATTCACGCGTGTAACGTGCACAGTTGTCCCATTTGCAAATCCATATTTGGATGCTAAACGTTTTAAAAAAGTATGTAGTGAGTTTTAGCTACAGTAATGGAGAGAAAATTGCATTACGGATTTCACTGACAATAGTTTTATTGCCTAATCTTTTATCCGGTACACTTTTTATCCATAGAATTCGTTATTTGAATATATATATATATATATATATATATATATATATATATATATATATCGTTTAGTGGAATATCAGTGACGAGCATATTCAACTATCAAAAAAGGTATTAGTTGGGATGTATCTTCTTTGTTTTGTCTGGAGGATTAATCTCAAAGACATCCGAATTGTCTAATTCATTCACAACACTCTTCTGTTTTATCAAAAGGTAAGGCCTAATATGCTTTTTCGTAATTTACGCAGCTTATGTCGAATATAACCTTTTTAGTACCAATTTTCATCAGCATAAGAACGTTTGGTTTTAAGGACCTATCAGGTAGAAATAATTATATGCATATCACATGAAAACTTTCATGCATTTTTCATAGCTCCTGCCATACGGACTCATATCAAAATTATTGGTCAAGAAGGACAACATGTCATCAATCATCTCAATTCCTACTATAGACACCAGCAGGAGGGAGGTTGAACAGACTAGGATTGGAGCAAGTCTTCTTTGAAAATAAAGCTTCATACAAAAAAAAATGAAAATACAAGGTCAATACCACATAACCGAAGCTTCTAATCGACCGAGATTTTCTCTAATTGAGATAGCTCATTTTGTTACTTTATCTTTTGTCGCTTGTGTTTTCAAGTTTGTATGCGTGTTCGTTTACCCACCTGGACACTCGTTATTGGTGGTCACCCTTCCTGCTGCTGTAGTGTGTGAGTATTTAAATCATTATTATATCAATAATGGAAAGTCACACATCTAGACTTGCTCTACAACGACATGAGGCAATTAAGAATTATCTTCCTGTTCGTGATTCTGTCAAGCAACAACTACAAGCGCGTTAGGAGTCTCAAATGGAATTTACAGAAGGTACAGAACAGTTATTTAAACCAATTGGCGAACCAACCAATAAAATTGTTACAGCAACTGAGGCGGCTCAAAAAGCTCTTGAGACGTTACCTGTTGATATTGTTGACCGTCTTCAAGCAGCTCAACCACCACCCCAGTAACCTCCTCAACCACAACCTGAAGTTCAACCACATCCTCTGCCAAGAGTCAGAATTAACATAATAATAATAACATAACTTAATAAGCAGAAAGGAAATCAGCCTCAAGAGCATGGAAGAAAAGAGCAGATTAAACAACAGGTGAGGAAGAAAGAGCAACAGGAAGTGGTCTTGTTACTCGAGGAAGTGGTCTTATTTTCTCATGTCCCAATAACTTCCTTGCAGATGTTGAACGATTAGAAATTCTAATTGGCGGAATGCGAAGCGGTAAAAACTTCCCAGCAATTATTAATGAAGCAGCTGATATTTGTCAACGATTATTTACAGGCGGTATCATGGACATTAATGTTTGTTGGTCCATCATTGATGAAATCGTTGATGATTACCGCAGTGATTTAGGGTATCAATTAGATCAGTGACAATAATATAAGATGACCATACATAACCCTCAACGTGGACCAGTAATAGTCAAGGTGATAAATTCACGATTACCAACATATAAGATTACCTACGGAGATGAGCTCAGAAGGAAAACCCCAAAATCTATACTGATTTCATACAATTAACAATGAAAGCTATTTTTTAACGTTGTTCGTGATAAAGACATTGGTGCAGTTGGTGATGTTGCTAGTAAAGCATTCTCAGCAATCAAAGATAGACTAGCACGATTAATACGACGCAAACCGCAGCCAGTAAAATTACCCAGCACTGAAGTGATGCCTTCAAATGTCAGTAAAATAACAAATCAAGCTGCAAATAAAAAAATAGCAGAGTTGGCTGGTGTACCCCTGTCAGAAAAAGACAAATATATAACTGCTAGTCTGATAGTAGGAATTGATCTTCGTGCTAAATGATAACAATTATAATAAAATGTTCAAAGGTGTATCTGATCCAGGATTTGACATGGATGCTCCAGTTCTCAAAGATGAATCTGTGCGTGATTATCAATATTATTCTTATGACGCACAAGAGCAAAATCAGCGTGGAGGAATCGAACTTCAAATTCAGGATACAAGCAGATATTTTTTACCCGCTGGGGCATTTATTGAAGTAGAAGGTGAAATTTTAAAAACAAATGATACTGAATATGGAGCTGGTGTTAGAGCTGGTTTTGTTAATAATGGTATTATGGCGTTATTCAACAGTACTACATACATGATGGACGGGGGAAAGAACAGTTAAATATGCCGGAATGACGTCGATGTTGCCATGACGATATTGGGTCTAGCAAGATATTCCTATGATTATTAATGATCAGCTGGTGCTTCAAAGATGTTTGCCAAAGATACTTCTGACCACCCTAATAACATACACTGTAATATAAGACGACCAAGAAACGCCGCCGACAGCGGTGACGCTGATGTATGACCGGTGGTTCATGATGCTAATCCAGAATTCAAATTAGGATTTGCAACGCGTCGATCAATGCTGAAAGATGGTTGTAGAAGATTTTCATGCGCAATTCCAATGTCCCACATCTTTGGATTTTGCAGAAATGTTACAAAAGTTAATTTTGGAGTCAATCATACAGTTGTGCTTGTAAGAAAGGCCACTGACGATGATGCAATCTGGCGCCCTATCGGTGAAGCTGGTAAAGTAATGCTGACAAAACATTCGTTGTGGATGTCAACAATGATACCATCACTCGCTGAAGAAAAATGGTCTCTCTCCTTTATGGACTCAGGTGGTAAATCAACATTATCATGGTTGACGATGACTACAGATAGTGTTCAAAGTAACACTATTGGTTTATTCACATGGCATATAGCATCACAGTAAGGTGTTTCTGCACCGTGACATATGTGTGTTGCTTTTCAAGATGCTACACAAGTAAATTCACAAACACACAGTATAATGATATTTAATAAACTTGGTATTACTGAAGTTTCACTGAGAATAAATGGATATCAGGAACCATCCGAAGATATATTATTGAATTTTGAGAATAATCATGTAGCACGGGCCTATTATCGTTTGATGATATTATGGAACGTGATCAAAATATTGATTCTGGTCTGCAAATATTACAACTAGATTTTACAACGCTGTATCCGATTGGTTACATTTCGCTGGAACACCTGGATTTATTACGACAATCTGTCGTTGATATACACTTTCGAGCTTGTTTGACAATAGGAGCTATAGCTAGTTAGAGCGCAATCGCTATTATACTCTCAGACAAAACAATGCCACTTGAAGGTCTTGGTGGACGAAAAAGAGTCATTGATACCCCAGGAGAAAACATGTAATTAAATCGCTCATGATATTATAATGTCACATCATCATGTTAGTGTCAGTCTGACTCCTGGTCAGATTACAAAACTACAATCAATATCAAAAGAGAACCGTGGAATAAAAATATCACTAAAAAACAATCGAAAGTGGTCCAAATAAATTATCACTGACAGAACGTCAAATCAACCGCTTCAATAAAGCCAAAGAATCATAGACCGGCGTTAAACTTATATTTCTGCGGGTGCCATTAAAGACGCAATCAAGACAGGTGGTATATTTCCACTTCTCGCAGCTATACCAGCGTTGATAGCCGCTGCAGCCCCAGCTGTTGAAAAAGCATCTGCACTTGGTGCTGTTGGAACCGCTGATCGGACGGCACTAACGAAAGCAACAAATCACGGAATAAAATCTTCCAAAAACAAGGGAAAGGGTCTAAGACTTCGAGGAACGCCCCACTCGTGGTACGGAAAGGTCTGAGACTTCCCGGGACACTTCGTTAGACGCACTTGTAATTTTTCGCGTACAAATCCACAATCCACATTGAGGAGCAGTTGAATCTAGTCTATAGATTGAAGGTCTACCCGAGGATCTTACCACACCTGAAACTTTTATGTGTGATCACACTCCAGATAGGATCAGTTGCTCTTATTTTACCACCTTCAAATTCACCAGGTTCACATAAATATCTTACGGTCACATTACCTAGTACTGGCTGTTTTGAGAAAAAGTCATGTTGTTGTATTGGTATTTTTTTTGTGATTGCATTGATTGGTTTCATAAAAATTGCTTAGTAATTTCATTATTTAGCGCAGCTATTATGCTTGGTAGGCTTGCAACAAATTCACAAAATCTCACGCATTTCTGAATTATTTCCTTCGCATACTGATATTCAAATAACCGCTCAGCAAGTGTTCTATTAAATCGTTCAACAATTGCCTGATCAAGATAAATTGCTCTATCTCCTCGTCTGAATTTGACGTTATATGTTTTCATCAGAGATGATACTGCACCAGTAAATTGCTTGCCAGGATCAACCTGTAGTAACTGTGGCCATCGTAGACCACACTTGTGGTCCGAATCCTCGTTAATAAATTCGTTCAAACGCAGATGCAACGTCAATTGCTGTTTAAGTTGATAGCGGTTCTGCTTCTTTATACCTACTTGCAACGTCAACGACAGTCAACTCGTATTTGTTTGTGCGCAATTGACGTCAACCAGTTTTAACGGTATCGTGTGATAAAAGCAAAATATCTGTTTGATAAACCTCATTGGGAGCGCTGACATCAGAATGTGCGTACTGAATTTGTTTAGGTGGTGGTAGGTAAATTTTCCATATTGCCTGTCGTGCTAACCATTTTGCAGCAACAGAACGTGTTACATATTCTCCATCAGCATGTTTACTAATCGCTGCTCTACCACTCCAATATCCTCTTGGGCTATAATAAATCGCTCTCATTATAATAATGATAATTTGTTGATTAATTACCAGCCCTTAGCACTAGTTTATCTCTCATCGCAGTTTTACAAGGACGCTAGCAAGTGTTTCTCTGAGAGATTTATTTTTAATGGAATTTATTGAGTGAATCAACTTCAAATCTGCAATATGTCATTGTTGTAAATCCTTATTTTGATACGCTACACCATGAATGTGACATGCTTGATCAATCGCATTTATTGGATTCTATCCAGGTCTTGGTTTATATCGTTCATCAAGTCGGATATCCAGGACCACAATAATTATTTCGAGGAAGATGTTTTACTCCTGGATACATAGCCCATGGAGCTCCTGGTAATTTTACCAGTGAGGCAGCGATATCAGCACCATACGCTTTGTGTCCGGAGATAATCTGGATTTGCTTGTACCACATTTTACACACTTACAGATAAGGGCATGCTTTTTATTTTTTGTTATTATTGTTGTTAATCCACTGGTGGGGATGGGTGCTCTGCATTGAGTACGACACAAATCGATATTATTTATTATATTTGTACAACATAGATATCATTAATTTTTCAGCGACACGAAAGCAAGATCCAGTGAAACATCATCCAGCGTTACCAAATTCTATCAGAGGAATTATCATAGGTCCATCTGGGTCTGGTAAGACGCAATTGTTGCTTAATCGGATTATGAGATGTCTCAACTGGGATAAATTATATTTAGTGGCACCATCTGTAGATGATCATCGATGTTACGATGTGCTTAAAGATTTTAATGAAAATGCAAAATTGCTGGACGAGGACGACAATGATATTTTTGATTGTATCACCTACATTAATGAATCCCCATCTGTAGATGACCTCGATGGATTTAATAATGATCTCGTAGTATACGATGATGTGATGTGATGTTGACAAACAATCAAATCCAGCTCGGATATTTTCTCGAGGCAGACACAAAAACACAATCGTGATTTATGTTACTCAGCGATATACACAAATGCCTAAAGTGATCAGAGATAACTGTAATATTTTAGTTGTGTTTAATGTAGTCGATACACATACTTTGCGAAACATTCATCAGACTTAGTGTTCAGGAGATATGGATATGATTAAGTTCAAAAACTTCTTTTCAAAAGCACAAGCTACCCAACGCGGATTTATCACGATAAATTTATTTGATCCTCAGTCGCAATGAGTGTCCGGGTGGGTAGACGAATACGCATACAAATTTAAAAACACAAGCCACAAAGATAAAGTAACAAAATGCGCTTACCCAATTAGAGACAACCTCGGTCGGCTAGAGGCTTTGGTTTGGCGTTATCGACCTTGTATTTTCATTTTTGCTTGTATTAAGCTTTTTTCTCAAAGAAATCGTGCTCCAAAACTGGTCTGTTCGCCCTCCCTGATGCTACACCATATCAAACTTACTGGATATGCACACGCATTTTCAAAACATACTGGGCACCTTCTGTCTCTTTTACCTGCATATATTTTAGGAGAAAATATCAATTTCAACAGGCAGTGCAGTTAAATAGTTTTGCTAACGTGAACCAGAAATGGCATATTACTCCTCAACAACTTAATTCTACGCCTATAGGAAACTAGAGTTACAACTCAAGTTGTAATACCTCTCTTCGTCAAGACTAACAATTCAATATCACATCTTGTGACTATTAATTACAACTTTAACTGGTTCAAATTGCAAGCATTGGAATGTCTCTTTCTGGAACAAGTGATACGAGCATACACAAGCTCTTTGCCACTATGGATCATCTATGTTTGTACACAAGCTCTTGCCAATATTGATTATATACGTTATACACATGCTCTTGCCACCATAGATCATAAACGTAATAACGAGCTCTTACTACTATGGATCATATATGTTTCTATCCAAGCTCTTGTCATCATGAATCACACAAGCTTTCGTCACAATAGATTATATGCGTTGATACACAAGCTCTTACCACCATGGGTCATAGACGTTTACACATAATCTCTTGCCATCAAGGATCATATGCTCTTGACATCGATAATATAATTGAAAAGGAATGTATGGTTTTGATATTTTCTTTGCAACATTTTGAAGTGTATATCAGTTCAGTTCCTTATCCGATTATTGTATTCAGTGATCACAAACCCCTTATCTTCATTAACAAAATGAAAAAAGTTCAGAGATTATTGAGATGGTTGTTGACGTCCCATGAATACAACATGTGACATTAGATACCTCAGATGAAAATATATTACAATTGCCGATGAACAATCGCGAATATAGAAGTATTATATTGTTTTAGTGTTTTTATATTTTGTGTAATTAAATTGAGTGTCATTCACAATACATCTTCCTATGTCATTTTAAATAACAGAGTATCACATGCATATTTAATAAATATGTCAAACAAATTTTTACTGGATAGATCTGTCAAATATACATATGGATATTGAAAATGATACCATCTCCGGAGGCCCAACCAGCAAAACATCTATACAGTGAGGTTGTCACCATTCATTTCGAAAAAAGTGTTTTGATTAGATAAAAAGAAATAATAAAAAAGAATTATTTACTAATAACGCGTATATCTATTAGTCGCCTGTTTGTTGACAATATTTGAGAAATTTACTAGGAAGATGTAATCTAACGTTGTCCATGTTGTCAACTTTCAGTCTTACCTACTAATATTTTAGACAAAACTCCTGCCTTATAGAGTTATGCCTGAATCTCTTGGTAGTGGAAACGGAAAGGTCAAATATAAAAACATATATGCATTTGAGAAATGAAGATCCAGACGAAACAAACAGACTGTAGTAAACCACTGTGTGGTAAATCAAAGTATTTTAATTTGGCATTTTCTCCATGTAAATTATGTTTTAATACATCTGAAGAGCTGGGGAAGCTGACATATGTGGTAAATTATTAAAAATGACGCACATTTTAGTCATTCAAATCCGAGAATTTCATCTCTTCTATCAAACCTCTATAAAAGAATGATTCCTCAATTTCATACCTTAACATCACGAGAAATTATTTGTTAACAGCCACAACTAGAATAGATTTCTACTTCTTCATTGTAAACCAATTGAATTCAACAACCCTTTATTTGTAACCAAATGTTACTTCAAGCTTTGAGGAAATTTCAGCAAAACATTGAAATATGAGGAGAGATACTTTCACGTTCAATCTAATCACTTGTCAGCTCTTGGAGACCACGCTTTATATATGCTTTCATCAAGCTTCTAATACTAAAGCACCTACTCGGACAATTAAAATCCTGCATATTACACATAATTTTTGCATACTTCCCAGCCCCGTGTAAAAGAACTTGTTTAGTCGTTACATTAATTCTCTACGTTCTTGACGAAGCCGTCAGTGGCAAAAGGGTGATGATTTGTCATGTCGGACATGGAAAAATACATTGCTGTTATGAATCGACTGAAGTTTGCTATGAACCTATTTCTAATTTCTTAAAGTACTGTGCACTTCTGCATACATGTGTTTTCATTATTTTTTATCTTTTCCAACTTTGAGATTCCATCTTTTGAAGGTATTCTTATCTTGAAGTAGATACATTTTAGGAAGCATATTTAAAGGACAGTTAATATATGTCTTTATAGGGGGTGGAGGCAACAAGAATATGGGTTTTACATGGTGAAGGTTAGTATTACTCTTTGTCTTCTTTAAAAAAAACTTAAAGAAAAAATATTGAATTATTTTAACCAAGTGGTGTAGCTCGCTGAAACTTTTCTTAAACATGTCTAATATGCACTAAAAAGAATTCACTAATGGTTCCATGTAGCAAATCGCCACATTGTAGCACACACAATAGCCTCCAATCCCACTCAATATAAATATTGTCGTGTTATCAGAATGTTTTTATTATATTATAATCTTAAGTGAAAAAGATATTATATCTTACTGGTATATACTACACCTACTCAATCCCCACAAACTGTAAGTAGTATATCTCCTTTCGATCTATATCCACTGTATGTGCAAACATGACTTCCCTTAAAGAAACGAAAGAAACGACACACTTTTACTTCCATTGAATAAATGATACATATAAAGCAACAATTAAAGCTATTTTGGTCAAGCAAACGTTGAGAATTCATTTACAGGGTTATTTCGGATGGAAAGAAACATCTGTGTTCCAGAATAAGGAGGTAATTAACAATTTAAGTGCAATAAACTAATCAGACATTCAATATTCTGTAAAAAGGTAATAAATGTTAAAGTATCGACAAAATACCCCCAGTTGTCTGGAAATAAGTTTCACAAGGTAGCAATAAATACTAAAACGACTATGACATATATAGAGGATATTTGCTTGTAACGAGTGAATAACGGATACATTTCATCGAGTGGATAAAAAAACTCAGTATTTTCACGAGTGGCGAAGCAAGTATTCTTTTTATTTTATGCTCATATACGTTAGCTACCTAAAGTTTGTGACACAGTGAATTATCAGATTTCTTACTGTAATGTCAGCTGTTTACTGTACATGTTCTGCTGTGCTATGTGTACCTGCGCACAAAATTTCATCAGTACTCAGTTTTTCCATTTTAGTTTTGGTTGCAGACGCCACAGAGATGACAATGACATGTACATAAGGAAAAAGTAGTTCACTGACAGAGAATCAAAGGGAAGTAAGTATGTCTGACCCCAAAATGTAGTTCCTGTAGTGAAAAAATATTCTTATTTTTTCACTACAGTGAAATATCAATATTATTTTAATTAGAAAATCAAGTAATTCACTGCTTAGCATAAAATAAAACGATATAACTGACATATATTCAAGAATACATCAACTTACGCTTTGAAAAATCTTTTAGATCCTTAAGACAATTTTGTAAAACGTGTATGATGTGACCAAAATTTTAACTTCATGACACACTCAAAGTAGGTAAAGAATATTTCTCTTTAAGTGAAAACATTATATTGGCTGACTGCTGAAATAGCTGCCAAAAGTTGTAATTGTTAGCTGATGGAAATTCTGTTTTATAATTCAGTCAATTTTACAGCAATAACTAAAAATGGTTATTCTTGATAGCAAACAGAATCACCTTCATTTGTAGTATTTTATTATGTTAAAAAACCGAGAAGATGGCTAAGGATTACGTACCGTGACTTGTGTTTTTACAGTAAATGAAAAATATTTAAGAAGCATCTACCTAACTGGTGCTTATGCTCGAAGAATAATTGAAAAGGTTACGTGTCATGGAAAGTGTTCGCCCTTATTCTTCCCAACATGCCGGGGATACGGGAAGGGGACGGGGGATGGGGTCCCGTTTTTTAACACATATAAACTATAGCATCCTTATCATGTAATTTAAACAAATTTATAAGTGTACATAATCTCATATGATATTAAAATGAAGCATTCAATTTCTTATATGTGCCTTTTCGCAATCTATATTGGGCCATGTTTAATCGCATTGCGATGTCATACAAATGCTTGCGATCCGCCTTTATGTTGAATTATCTGAACGGATTGAATATTTTCCAGTTTGAAGTAATGTCTTGATGCATTGGTCCTGCCTGAATGCATCGCATGAATGTGTTAGGATCTGATGCATTGGACCTGCATGAATGCATCACGTGATTGTGATTGCTCTCGATCCATTGTGCCAGAATGAATGCATCACGTGAATGTGTTTGGTCTTAATGCATTGGGCGTGCGTGCAAGAATGCATTACATGAATGTGTTAGGTCGTGATGCATTGGGCCTCCATGACTGCATCACGCGACATTGTCAGATGGACAATGGCAGTAAAATAATGATGGGTTTTATCTTAAAAGTATCCCTCCAAGAAGAGATCCTTTTTGAAAGAGATGAATTTGTTTGTTCTATAGATGAACAAAAAAGTACAGTCAGCAATTACAGCTAGTGGAACGCAGCTATATTATGGCATAACGCTATCGCCATCATTCTTCAGAAAATAAACTTTTCTCGTAAAAGTACTCTTTTAATGTAGGCTGAAACGAACCCTGGGAAAAAGAACATTTCTTGCTTTAGAAATCGGAATAATGCATTGGTTAGTATAATGTAGGTAAACATTACTTATTATACGCGGAAAAAAGGACCTCTTCGATGACTATTTCACTTCCCTTTCAATGATTCACCTCCATATCACAGATAGCAGATCAAATGGAATAAAGGAAGATTAC
The DNA here is from genome assembly GCA_028554795.2 of Sinohyriopsis cumingii. Taxonomy (NCBI): domain Eukaryota; kingdom Metazoa; phylum Mollusca; class Bivalvia; order Unionida; family Unionidae; genus Sinohyriopsis; species Sinohyriopsis cumingii. Next base: position 31,798,634 of record CM068839.1, read on the forward strand.
AAGTAGAACATCACCTTGTTCATATTGCATCATCTGTAATTATTTGATATAATTTCATAAAACCATTTCTCAGGCATTATAATTTTGGTCACCTGCCAGTTGGTCATGTGAGTGAACGTACGCAGATAATAAAATGCAGATCTGTTGATGTTTATAGTTCTTGATCAAGCTAATTGATTTCTAATGGGCAATGGATTCGATGAATCTCCATTCGATGAATCTTCATTATTAAATCCCGTGTAACAAATTTTCAATGTTCCTGTAAGGATACAGTTGTGCGTAAACGACCAAATTTATACTTCTTTAAATGTTTTACTTTAATATCAACATTACCGTTTAGTCCTTTACATTTGCTCCTTCTGCTCACTTATGCGTTGATAGTACTCAATCTATCTGCGTGATGTATATGATATCAGTGTATTTATGTACATATAAAGGCATATATATATATATATATATATATATATATATATATATATATATCGAAATTGACGAGAAGGAAAAGTGAATATTCTCACCATGGAACGTGGAAACCGATTATGCAGAATTAATATGGAATTTTGTTTCTACTGTAACATATCTCTCAGACAAAGAGAAAAAACATATATTAAAATCTCCTATCTTAATCCCTTTAATATAATTATCAAGTGGCAAATATTAATGTAACACGTATTGCTTCAACCTCCCGTATGTATTGACACTTAATGGTTTAGTTATTTTTTTGTGTTAAAGCTTTTAATTAGGTGTTTTATTTAGAATATCTGATGAAACGAACTGGATATTGAAGCTCCTTGTGAAAACACATAAGCATTCTAATTCACGCAAACATGCCAGTATACAGCCATGCTTGTAACGTGAACAAGGATTTTTCCGTTGTAAGAGAAATAGTTCAACCAAGAGATCCTCCGCTTTTAACCTGATGCATTATATTGGTCGTCATTGAATATAGCAAATTCCGTTTCTCAAAATCTGATAATTATAAGGCTGTGATAAAGTGTAAAAATCGTTTTGTAAGTAAAATGTTGCCATGGAAACAAAATATCATTTAGTTACGTTGCGTGTTGCCGGTGGTCATAAAGTATCAAAATATAAACTTTCGTGTGTGCTCTTTATCATCCTGTTATGTATATTTAATTTGTATTGTGCCCCTGACTCTTTCAATGCTTAAGAAAAACGTTTTAGTACGTACCTAATTTATGTCTTTTGGTAGTTATAAATATATGTATACCTGAATTTGAATTCAATATCTTACCCTGATTTTGATTATAAAAGGTTTTAGAAACTCATTCGTTATCGAATTTGATGGGAAAATTACTCATATCCTGGCCATTATATTGTGTCTTAGGTTTTATTTATAAAGGCTGTCATCAATACATTTGTTCATTCTAGTCTTAGCGTCCGTCTTTGTGGAATCAATTTTAGTTGTGTTCAGTTATAATTTTAGATGAACTATTTATTGAAATTATTCATTGGAATTACAAATTGCTCAGTGACTTTTGACTAAACACTATTTTGGGATTATTGTGAATTCATTCAAAGACATTCTGGATTATGTATTTTGTGTGATACAGCAAGACTGTTGGTACGTTGGCATATTGAAGACCATACGTACATCAGCACATTCAAGACTTGAACTCCTTTCGGATATACTATATTTTTGGAATTGTAATATAACTTTTGGGATTAATTGGGATTTAAATCATAATGCCGGAAGTTTCTCATAAATTTTCATTGTGCAAATTAGAGAAATAATTTATTTGTTGGAGTTAAGAAACTTGTTGATTTTGCTTTTTCTGTTATTTAGTCTAAGAACATAGTCGCAACAATTGAAATAATGCATTGAATAATAGCAAGTCATTTCTTGTTTTATATTACAGGATACGTGTATGGCGATTAGGAACATTAGTATGTTTATACAACAAACTCATATGTATGTAAACTTGTTTTTATACCTCAATTGAACAATTTCAGAGATTAAATTATTGACCATCTTAAGTTTTATTTTGTACATGTATTTCAATCACGAGCATTATTTAAGTGGTGCCCTTTATATATGTATGACTCTAAAATTAATGTGATGTTACATGTCCAGTTTTCGCACAAGTGGTTGACACTATATTGGTACGAGTCTTACAAAACTCTACTTTCATACAACCAGTTTCTGCATGAGTGGTGCTCTTTATATAGGTAAGAGTCTCATATAATTGTGACGTCAAACAGCCTGTTGTTCCATCAATGCCTCTCAACCAGATCAGATATCGTGTTAAAACATCTTCACTATTCAAATTAAATACAAGCAGACGATTATATTTAAAGGCAAACGAGTTATCATTGATCTTCAATTACTTGGCAGACACCTGACATCTGCAATTTTTCTGTTTGACAAAAGTTAAAGCTGCAATAGAGTTTAAAGTATTTATCTTAGCAGCTGTTTATTCTTGTCGATATACAGGTCAACGCTTATCTCCCAGCTTGGTCAGAGAAGACGTAAGTCTTACTCGTTATAAACGACAGGGAAATATCGATTTCGATGACCGTGTTATTTATCTACACTACGCCGATTTGAAGCATAACATTCGCCGACAGAAGCTACACGCTACTGATATTCTATATCATGTTTCCGTTACTATAAATACATTAATAAATTGTATATACAGTCACTAACTAGATCACAAGAACTGCAATATTCAACAGAAAGGGTATGTAAACTATAGAAGTACTCATGATTATATTATCTGACCACTGCTATTTGCAGTTTCGGCACCCTTTGTATTGAGTATTTCGACATCATAATTGTACAACAGGTTTTTTTAAACCTCCATTGTAAAAATTTTAGCAGCCATCTTGGGAACTATCTGATCAATATTAGTACGTTGACCAAGCTGTCACAATAACTGTTTCACAACATAATTTGTTTTATTCCAATTTTCTGCGTTAAGTTTTGAGCAACCAGTATTATATTGCCTATTTATTTTAGCGACATCAAGTTATCACTGTGCTCCCAACTATTAGATTCATCCTATTATCTTTTCCATTTATTCTGTATAAGTCTTTCAATGTATACACCATAGTAAATAGTTCTTTCGTAAAATTAGGAAGTAGCATTTTTGAAAAATAATATATATGCTTTTTAAAATCCTAACTTTCTCGCCTATTTTTTTTTGTGTAACTTTTCCATAAGCATCAATTGTCTGATACATAAATAGGTTAACCCATATATTATGCTTATTTTTAGGGTGAATGGCTTTAATCTAACAACATATTTATCGATCCATGATAACTATTATTGTGTAGCTCAGAAAGACAAGGCAATACATCTGTTAATAATCTGGTTTCAGTTTCAGTGAAATACTTCCACATATTCGTCCTCAGTGTAAACTAACCCTTTTTATTACACAAGTGTGTTTTGGTTTTCTTAGCAAGTGGACTTTGAATTCAGAGTATTTACCTGCCTATTACTTTCATTATATTAACACAGTTGACTGATATTTGATTAGGAGATTGTACTTTCAGAATCTTAGGATAAATGTCTTAAATACTATTATTTATTTTCTCTCCCATCATTTGTTTTCCTGTATTTTAAATGACCTCCATTGTAATCACGCATACTATTTTTAAAGAACTAGTATGCGTATATTTCGATTTCTGAAGTAAAACAACGATATCTGAAGGAAATTTTTTTCTTTTTCCTTTTAGGTTTCCATGGTGTGAATATATGATCTAAAATAGTTATCCAGAAAACAAAAATAAATGAGGACATACATATTCCCATTACAACTTTAATACATTGTAGCTCTATCCCTATCGATCTAAAATGAACCAAAATAAACATATCGAATGTAAAAAAGTGGTTCAAACCTTGAAAGAAAATTCAACTCTTAACACATCTCTCTCAAAATCATTAACAGAGAAAGAAACATTATCGCTTTGCACAAGAAATTTTATTTGTCTTCGCGCGTTTAGCAAACGAGCTAAAGTTGCAAATGTTTCAATAATAAGACAGGATATTTAGTCTGGAAATATCACATCAAGATAAATCGTCAGGTATTACGTATTCATTTAATTGATTTATACACATTGATTCATTTCTAAAAAAGAATAACGAATGATGAATTGTGGAGAGATGATAATGCATGTTATTGAGATAGAATAGGCTTAAAATAACCCGTAGACTGCATAACCTGTAAACAATGTATCAACGTCTAATCTGTAACGGTTATCAATTTTCACAACAACAAAAAAAAACGTGTTTCTTTTAATAATTTTAATGAAACATAAAATCATTTAGTGATTACACATAATAAGATCAATTCTGCAAAATCTGTCTTTCTGTAGTACCGGTCAGTCCCATTGTAAGAAACTCATACTGTTGCTACGACGTTATGATCATAAAGTAACAGAAAGAAGCAAGACCAACAAGTTTTGTAAAACTTAACACATAATTTAAGTATCATATTTCTTAAACTAAAATGTAAAATCAACGAACAGTCTTATGAAATGAATAAAAAATGATCGCAAAAAATTATATTCAAGTCCAAACAAAATCGAATGTTCCGAATGAATTTTAAATCCTCGAATGTGCTGATATGCCAACAGTACCGATGTAGCGAAATGGCATTATCCAGAACTCCTTTGAATCTTTCACAATAGTCCATGAATATTACTCTAGTCCAGTGAGCACTTTGTATTTCAAATGAATAATCGAATCAAATGTTTCATTTCAAATAATATCTTAACACAACATTAAATATGCCTGCAGACTGATGTTAAAACAAGAAAATAAGAAACAAGACTGACTAAAATTGACCCGCTCCACATAATTAACGGGGTGACAACCAGTTTGCTACTACCAGCTACGTGATACATTGCAAATATCCAACATCGTAAAAGAACCCACCTGGTCTAACCAATTCAGTGGAAAAGAGGAACCTGCCAAACCGCACCAGCCAATGAGGTTTTGTTATTATTATTATTATTATTATTATTAATGGTCTTAAACATTTACACCAACATGTAATTAGAGATCACACGCAATTTACACTATTAATGTATTAAAATAAAATTTTATAGCAGCATACAAATGTAACTATATATAATATCTTGACTAAAGATAATCAATGTAATTTACAGTCATGAAAAAATTAGTCATAATATAGATACAATCATGTACCAAGACTTACAAACAATGCAGATATACATAATAATATACATTCACGCCTAGCTCTTTTTATGTATATTTATTTGCATTGTTTGCTTGATACTTTTTAAATTTTATTTTAATTTTTAATGTAACATAGTATGTTGCACTTGTCCTTGTCCAAAATGAAATTGATCATTCATTTTTTTTTAATTCTCTAAACAACTAATACATAACTAAATTGTTTCCCATTGAGCACCGTTTAACTATTTGGATCATTATTTTTCCTAAGTCAAATACTATGATCTTTATATTATAATTTTATAAACATACATTCTAATTATAATTAAAATTGTATTTTGTAAACATTAACAAGTTTGTAGAAGGATATTTTCCATTAGGTAAATTTTTTTTTAATACATGTTAAATGTGATCCGAGGTCAAGTAGGGGACTATATAATCTTTTCTACTAGAAATCAATTATTCATGCTTTAAGATCTTAATAGAATCGATTGCATTATTTATTTATGTGTCCAAAACATCATTTGGGCCGGAATTTGTCTATTCAATTTATTTAAATCAAGTGAATCTTCTCTTTAAATGCGAAGCGCACTATAAAAATAACATTCATGGAAACAGAGAGTTGAATTTATAGTGAAATTTCAATTAAGGATTTAGTTCTTGGATTGTATTATTGAGATTCAAGAATAGTATGTTGGCGCATCAGCATTATACGGGCCACAACAGTCACATTAACACTTTCAGCGTTTGATTTAATTTCTGATTTCCACTTCAGCTTTCTTCAGAATTTTCATTATTAGGACTTGTGCCTGTAGTTCTAGCATTATTTGGGATTCAATTATCAATACAGTACGTTCATTTTTTACATCTTCACTTTGTATTCTAGGGAAATATACTATTTGCTACTTCTCGGTCCCTTCTATTATTTTTTTTCAGAGAATAGAGTAATAATAAACAATGGATGCTCGTCCTTGGGAAACGAATTTCTCTAAAACATTTCACAAAACATTGTTTGTGAAATTTCAATTCACGTTGTTTCAGAATTTTCTATGTCCCAGATGTTATTTCACATTTTAATTTTTCGTGAGACAAGCAACTTATTTCAATGTATTTAAAGTGGAGAGCTTTATTTCAAATCCTACCCAAGAACAGTTAGACTCCTTAGTAAATATGACCCTTTTGAGGCAAAGGATTCATTAGGGAAGCCAGAAATAATATGTTGGTCCAGTATTTGGTGGGAAAAGAATGTTTTGATAAAAGTTCTTTGGATTTTATTAGCGAGTTTCCATTTAGCTCTTACTCAAAAGTTATAGGATTGAAATTAAAATACAAGAATGAAATAGAGTTAAAAGTCTGAGCTTCAAGAAAGACAAATGCAACTGGATAAAAAAGAAAGACAGATAAAAAGAGAAAGAGATGATAGACTAATGCTAATACAGAAATGAAAAGAGGAGGTGGAAATAAAGATGTGGAAAGAAAGCAATGGGAAAGAAAGAGAATGTTAATTTTGATTAAAATAAATAGAGCAGGCAAGCAAAAAGCAAACCCCCATTTTACACACAAATTCAAGTTTTGATGTTTCTAAAAGTATTAGGTTAGTACCCCGTTTTAAGGAAAAAGAGGAAGATAAATATTTTCCTCATTTTGATGTTAAACCGCTGAAACTTTAAAATGGCCCAGAGAACATTTGATTATGTTATTACAAAGTGCACTTTTTGTCAAAGGTCGTGACACCTGCTCTTCCACGTCAGCACGGTTAAGTGCTGATTATGATCTGGTTAAGGACTGTATCTGAAAGGGTTATGAGTTGGTACCTGAGGCTTATCATCAAACGTTAAGGAAGTATAATAAAAGAAACTGGACGAACTATTGCTGAATTTGCAAGAGAAACAAATGGGTTGTTTGATTGGTGGTGCTTTGAAGTTGGTCAAGATTACGATAGTATGAGACAATTCATATTAGTCGAAGAGTGCAAGAGTTGCGTCCATAGTGACGTGAAGACTTACCTTGATGAAAACAAAATCAAAACTTTAGAAAATACTGCTCGTACAGCGACAAGTATTCCTTAGCTCATAACGTTTATCGTTGTCAGTAAAGTGAACAACTATTTCAGTCTAATGCAGGCACTTTCAAATTTTAAATTGCACAAATGTTAGAAATCAAATGTCTGATAAGACTGATCAGAAGTTCTTATCACTTCCTTCGTGTACCTATTGCAAGAAGAAAGGACACGTTATTTCTGATTGCTACAGTTTGAAACATAAGCAACGGAATCGAGACAAACCTATTCCAAGTGCTCTTATTTTTAAGAGGTCATGGTCATGGTCATGTATTGAAATCAATACATTTGTTGTTTTAAACAAACCCCACTCTAACTCTATTATGGATAATTATGAACCATTCATGTTGAAGGGTTACATATCACTCATAGGTGATAATGTCAGTCATATCCCTATTAAAATTGTAAGGAACACATGAGCTTCTGCGAGACTTTTATTACCAGGTATTTTGCTTTTCCTGAGACGTCTTCTGACGAGAGTTTTCGTATTCAGGGAGTTGAGTGTGGCTTTGTTAATGTTCCTCTCCATGGTGAAAATTTGTCATCAGACTTGATCTCAAGATCCGTGACGGTCGAAACAGTGCCGTATCTACCCATCGAAAGTGTACATTTATTACTAGGCAACGATCTAGCTAGAAATAAGTTTATGGGTATTCCACTTGTAATTGAAAAAATTTGTTTGGATCAAAAAGTCGATACTGATGAAAAAATTCCGATTTATACCCAGCTTGTACAGTTGCTATAGTGATAAAAAAGAACTCTCTTGAGAATGATGTTGATCAGAAAAGTATTACTTTAGCTGACAAATGTATTCGTCAGGCATTCGATGAGGCACGTTTATTCCTCAAAAAATCAAAAGGTATTGTTCACACTGATCCTCATTTAACTGCTCATTCTCTTTATTTAATCAGATTGACGAACGACAGCCACTTATCCTGTTTGTTTCAGATGGCTTTTAGCTAAACTAAAGCCACATATGTTGTTTGTTTTGTTGTTTTTTTTTGTTTTTTTTTTTTGTTAAACTATGTGGTCCTTATCAGAAAATGGAGAGTATATGAGGTACCTGTTGGTGACCAGTGGTAAGTGAACTGTGAAATTATAGTTCCAAAAGTTATGTGGACAGGAAAATCTTAGCCTATCCCATGAAACTACATGGGCTGGTTATTTTGGGATCAATAAGACTGATCACTAGATCTTGAATCTCTTTTATTGGGAAAAACGTAAAAGTGGTGTTTGTAAATACTGTAGATCTTGTTATACTTTTCAAATTGTAGGAAAATCAAATCAGAAGATATCTAAGGCTCATCTGCAGCCTATTCCTTCATTTGACGAACCATTAAGTAGAATGATGGCAGATTGTGTCGGTCCCTTACCGAAGACCAAGTCAGGCATCCAATACTTGTTGCCCATAATGTATGCGTCATCAAGGTTCCCTGAGGCAATTCCTTTGAGAAATATTAAACCCCAAACAATATTAAAAGCTTTGATAATTTGTTTTCTCAATTTGGGTTCCCAAATCTGTCCAATCTAATCAAGGATCACATTTTATGTCTGGAATTTCCCAACAAATCATGCTATATTTAGGCATCCAGCAATTCAAGTCAAAAATGAAATTAAGGTACGATAGAACTACAATGGAGATAACTTTTTAATCTGGCGATAGAGTTCTGTCTCTCTCGCTCATTCTTCAAGATTTTCTTCCGATTAGATAATATGGTCCTTATAAAGTTAAGAACACTAGTGAGTTAAATTACAATATATGTACTCCTGGGATGTGGATATCTTTAAGAAGTAACACTATAAGGATAGCCAGGTTAATCATGCAATCAATTTAATTGTAACTGTTCCACGCAGTGAGGATTTAAGCAGTGACTTTGGAGTATCCAATCTTCGGATTTCAGAAATTATGAATGACCTGGACCAAAAACATTCACATCCCTAGCAAAACCAAAATAATGAACTAAAATGCTATTACTTAAATATGATCACATGTTTCTAAACGTTAGTACACGAACAAATAGAATCTACGATGATATTGAAATTGTATGTTCCACACCTGTGAGACAACATCCGTACAGGATGAACCCTCCAAACAGAATGTTTAAAAAATTAAATTCAGTATTTGCTGGACAATGATTTCATACAACGGAGTAAAAGTGACTGCGGGTCACCATGTGTTCTTGCACCGAAACCAGATAGTATTTTTCGCATGTGCACAGATTATAGAAAGGTAAGCACTGTAATCAAAACAGATTAATTTCCATTTTTAAGAAATCGATGAATTCATCTAAATAATTGGAAACACAAAAGAGTGTCACCTTTTTGAACTTTTCAAAGGATCCTAGCAAATTTCGCAGACGGAAAGGGCAAATGAAATGTCGGCATTTGTGACTCCAGATGGACTTTATCAATATGAAGTGATGCCGTTTGGGATGAAAGGTTCGTATTGTACTATACAAGGTTTAGTGAACATGAGTACGTCTCCTCTGGATACTTGTGACGCTTACATCGATGATTTGATCATCTAAAACGACACATGGAAAAATCACTTAGAGATAATGCAGCCCTTTGAAGTGTATATTAGTTCAGCTCCTTCTCCGATTATTGTTTTAGTAATCATGTCCCCCTTACTTTCATTGGCAAGATGGAAACCAAAAATTAAAGATTAATAAGGTGAAGTGAGATGTGGCAGGAATACAATATTGACATCAACACACCAAGGGAAAAGAATTTATTAGAAGATCAAAATAAATATTATATTGTTTCATGTCTACATTGTGTTATTCGTAGGATTTCATCTTATGTACACTTTTCGTTACATGTACATTTGACTAATTTATAAAATAAAGCTTTGTTGCATAAATCTTTCTTTTTCTTGATGCGGGGAAGTGATACTTGACCTTGCCAAAAATGAAGTTCAATTTCTACTTGACCTGAGTCATAGATCCTTTGTTATTCTGTAAACAAACAATACATAGCTGAATAGTTTCTCAATGAGTGTAGTTTAGCTATTATTATTTTTGCAAGAGTCCATGACATTGTGTTTACAGGATCTTTATATTGTAAATTTAGAAATCGACTTTTTAATTATAACTAAGATTATATTTTGTAACCATTAGGAAGTTTCTAGAAGGTTACTTTCCATTCGGTAATAGTTTTGTTAAGAATATTATATATGTGATCTGTAGTCAACTAGAGGTCTATATAATCTTGTTTTTCTATAAATTAATTATTCGTGGTCTAAGATATTAGCATAATGAATTGCATTATTGTTGTGTCTAGAAACTCATTTGGACTGGAATTTCATTTATACAAATTATTAAATTAGATGATTCTTCCCTGGAAATACAAAGTGCTCTTCAAAACTAAATTGGAAATAAAGACTTGCGTGTATAGTGAAATTTCAAATACGGATTTAATTATTGGATTGTATTATTGTAATCCGACAAATATATGTTGGCACATCAGAATAATACGGGTCACGACAGTTACATCAACACTTTCAAAGTTGGGCTTAACTTGAATTTCCACTAAGGTTTATTGAGTACTTTAATTATTAGGACTTGTGTCTGTAATTCTATGATTATTTGGGTTTTAATTCTCAATACCATAAGTTCATTTTGTTTTACTTATTTTAAGACCGTAGAGTCATAATACTCTTTAACTATGAGCAGGTTCCAATACGGGGATTTATTCAGATACACAACACCTCGTATTTCGTCCTAGTGTGCTTTCCTAACTAGTGAACCTGTGTTTGAAGAGAAGGAATGTCCGACAACTCTATCGGTTTAGAATCATAGGTTTTATAAAGATATATATAGTATAGCTGTGTAAAATTGTCCAACCTTATTTGTATATTTTTGAAATTTGAAATGTCTAGTTCTTGAATTGCTGTGAGTTAAATACACTTAGCTTCATTTTGGAAAACGTTGAATGTACCAATCTGAATATGCAATACTGTTAGGTTAAATGGCATATCATGTAACACAATCATCTGTTTATACCGTAGTATATTAGATCACTGAATACTGTTTTCGTCAATTCATAATATTTAAACCTTCATTTAGCAGATTGCCTTTACACCACTATATATGAACCTGAACATACATTAGTTCATTATTAATTGTGTTAAAGTTATTACTGTGATTTGAACGTCATTTTGCAGCACATGATAGGCTATAAATGGCGGTTTGTATATCTGGCGTTGGAAGAATGCAGAAAAATATCAGAAAGAACCACCGACCGACGGGAACCTACTGGGAAGATTTCTCATATTAGTCAGTATCCTGTTTTCGAAGGGGGAAGCAGTAGTTTCATAATTTCGTAACATGTGTCACTCATTTTTATTTCATGGAGGTTCTAAAAACATATGTGTGCCAAAGCTAGGAATTATACTGTTTGATTAAACATCAAAGGAATAGGCTGTTCGGCTTTGAAAAAGGAAGTATAGAGTGGGTGGGGGAAGGCGCTTGAATTTGGAAAATTCAAATGGTGGTGTTTTAGCAGGAATACATTCTAAAAGATTATATCGTGGGAAGTATGGTACAAATAATTATAATTCGTTGTTGTGGAGATAGGGTGTTTAATTTGAAAATATTTTTGCTTTTTTAAGGCTGATTCAGAATTAATCACATGAATGAATGTATAGTAGGGTGTTTAATGTTAAAAAACTGATTCGGTAATTACATTTTATTGATGGTGGGCAATATTTTATTTGTATCATACTGTGATAGGGAATTAGTTGAGGACGGCTGAACTACAATATATATAAAGAATACGAATCATACGACGAATACCAGTCCTTTCAAGTGCACGGGATCCAACAAGGGATTCCGTGTTTTTGTCTTTTCTCTGTTTTGTGTTTGGCTTTGAAACTGACTCAGTTAAAGTCAAAAGCGCTCAGGCTAGTGAGAAACTAGATTTGCAATGTTCGTTGTTAGTTTATAATATATATATATATATATATATATATATATATATATATAAAAAACTAAATATAGATATGTGTTCGTTGTTCGTGTATTGTATATATATATATATATATATATATATATATATATATATATATATATATATATATATATATATATTAAACAATCCACGAACACATCTATCTATATATCTATATATGTGTGTAATAGTGACAAAAGAAGCTTGTCTCAAACCTCAACCCTTTATATTTTTAGAATAAATAAAAGCATGAATGAAGAGAAAAATAAGTGGTAGTGAAGTAAAAGAAATAATTAGGACGAATAGACAGAAAGGACCGGGATATTGTAAATACAACTGTAAAACTTTGTTGAATGGAAATGGACAACTTATAAACCAGTATGTGCATTCTTATATTTGAGAAATATACATCTGATGGTATCAACTCGGCGAGACCCGGAAGGTCAACAATAATGGAAAGAAATTCGCATTCTGGATCTTATTGTGGCCTATTAGTTTCAAGCTGGCCCGTGTCTTGTGATGCCTGAATTTCTCATGGATAGTTTAAGAAACGAATTATCTTATCTTTCTGAAAGATGGTATATCAAAGCAAGAAATATGACGTGAACCCGTAAATTAGTGATTTTAAACATCCGGTGCAGGTTTGTTATTCGAGCAGTGTCACGCAGGATTGTGATATAATCAATGTGCCCAGATGAAGAATTACATTTTTTATCATACGTTTCCTTTAACAATAAGTTAGAACTGATGTCTCTGTTCATTGCTGTAAGTTCTTCACTATATAGAACTTATTTTATTTTAATGTGTAAAATAGTTTAATTTTGATAGGGACTATTTCAATTCACGTTACGACTCATTGTTTGGTGTCATAATTAAGTACCTCTAGATTGTGATACCATAAATTACTACTGTGCATCAGACATGCACAACAACATTTGTTTACATAGAATTTATCAAACCGTAAAAGAGCACCATAGCAATTTAAACATATTAACCAATATGTAAAATATTATTACCCAGAAATGTAACACCAGAACAACTTCTGGAAGTATAGATACCTAGTTTGGGAAAAAAGAAGAAAAATAATCTGATGAAGTGATTAATTTATTTATGCTACAGTTGAAATTATATATTTATTACTGTAGATTTAATAATGAATTACCAAATAAGGCTCATTTTAAGAAATAACTGAAATTACACTTTGGGTCAGAAATATCCCGTACAGAAAAATCTCACCAGTTCACATGAGCTGCTCATAAGCTGCACATGAGAACCTTGTTAGAAATGTATGCAAATTGGGTAGATTTTGCAGGCTCATGTGTGCAGTTTGTTAGATCTTGTGAGCCAAGGAAAAACTAACCTGATTCTCACGTGAGCAGATTTTGCTCACGTGAGAATCTAAATTTTCACATGAGAAAGTAGAACTTAGAAAATTTTCTTTCTCCATTACATACAACCATGTTTGAAAATAAGGCAGAGTTCTAATTTCTCACGTGAGTTATCACGTGAGAAACTTGGACTTTGATTCTGATTAAACACTTATTTCAAATTTATTCAAAGTTGGATTTTCTCATGTGAGTTATCACATGAGCAATTTGGACTTAAATATTTTGTGTAAATGTTGAATGTCAAGCATCTCCATTATTGTCAAATAGACATCATTTCTATTTTGCACTTGTTCATGTTGCTTTGTTGTATTTTTTTAAATTTTAAAACATTTTCAACTTATTTTCTCACAGTGAGTTTTAATCTTATTTTGACCCAACAGGCTCCTTGTATTTGAACATATTAAGGTTCATTTCACTGTTCATAAAACGAAACAATTCAGAATTAAGGTCTCGTATAACCAGACTACCCATTAAACTTTAACAGCTGTCAAAGAATAGAGTTAATAACTTGCATACTGATCGTGGTTAATGTTTAATAAAGTAATCCGTAAAAAGGTGAAATGTTTCTCTCCCCAAAATACACAGTTTACAAATATAAAAAGGAAATAAAACTTTTGCCCTAAAATGAATCCTATGTTCCATAAACATATGATGCAACTCCTTTATTCACAAACTTCTAAAACCCCACTATAAAATTGTAAAACAAATACATAGCCACATATCTGGAAAAAAAAAACACTGATGCACAGTCCTTTTGGCCTAATAAACTCTCATTTTCCAGAAAAATTGGAGAATTACATAAACTACGTCGTTTGCTTCCATGCCTAACATTCGCACAAATAGTCAATACAATCTTATACTTACTGAATTGTGTAATTCGGCTTAGGGGTCATCCATTTAGTACGTACGCAAAAATCTGGCAAAGCTTGACACACCCCCCCCCCCCCATGCATGCATACTTTTTTACGCACCCCCCCCCCCCGCGTACATACGCTTGACGCCCCCCTCCCCATATTCTATTAAACAGCCTATGTTTAATCCACGCAGAAACCATAAAGGATTAATAATATTAATGTGTTTAATAAAACATTGTCCACCGACGTTGAATGTCTGGCATCAAAGAAATACGCGGGGTAACATTAAACATTTTGTCTAGTGTCCGCCAAAATTCAAACGCCAACTGAACAGTCGAACAGGTTACGTATTAGACAAATTATTATCGAGGTTTCACCCCAACCCCGTTTCCTATGCATATGTACATTACCATTATAAAAAAAAAAACATGTACTGTACATAAAATTTAATAAATCCGTAAGAAACTGCCTAATCCAGTCGTGTTTGTTTGTGTAGCTGTTTCGCACTGTTTTACATGTGTATATTCTTGGCAGTGGAAAATTTTGCTTATTTGCAGCCTTTTAAATGTTCTGATAGTGTCATTTCAAATTTTATAAAAAAAATTTCCTACTGAAATAATTACAAAACAAATCACTGACGTTTCCGTTAACTTTTCTGTGACCCAGGTTATAAGAGTACACGGTGGAAGAATCGGCTTGTTAGAACCATTAGAGTGTACTATGGGGCATGGTTCGGCACAAGCTACTGTAAAAACATCAAAATTAACTTGGTCTATATTAATTAACTTATTAATGATATGAATTCACGTATAGCTCAGTTTTTATGAAACATCAGATAATAAAATAGCATTTATTTGATATATAAAATATAACATTAAGAAATACCCGCGTACATGTGTACAAAGGAGTGTAAAACCAGGAGGGCTCGCATCGTTGCTTACAATTTAAATGTCAGTCATACAGTAGTATAAAATAATAAAAGTATTATTTTTATACTAAATGTATGACTGACTTTTATATTGTAATCAATGATACAAGCCCCTATGCGTACAACAACGTGTTTACTAATAATTTACCCTTTATAGCGCCTCAGATAAACTCAACAGATGCTGGATGTTGACCTACAGTGTACATGTAGAATAGCACTTTTAAACCGAACAGACAGAAATTTACGCGCGGGCCATGTTCTATTAGAAAGGGCTACGCTGTTTATGAAGAAAGTTATTTAATATTCTCCTGCAACATGTTTGCTCTTAAAACATTCTGACAGCAAGAGTGTGGACATTATTAAAATATAGAAACCAACACCAACTTAAAGATGTCCACGTCGGTACTGATGTTAATGTCCAGTACGAAACGGAAGACGTCGACGTGCTGTTAGGGAAAATTCAAGGATTATGAAAGACTGGTTCTTTGCCGAGAAAGAGGTACGTTACTTTTTCTCATTTATTTTTACAATTTTCGCATATAGAATGATCAAAGTGGATAGCCTGAATCATCGACATTATAAGCATAAGCATAAATTCGCATGGTCGTTTAAAATTGAGCCAAGGGTTTGTTTCAGATTTTACTTAAAGATAATAATTCAACCTCCTGTTTCTAAAAATGATATCTACACCACACTATCATCGAATATTTAAGCCTTCCACAATTCAACTGTGCGACCATGTCTGGCTCTTACCCCGACCCCCAATAATAATGCGGGCGCCTCAGTGATGAGCACTTGCGTTACCGATTGAAACAATATGT
The DNA here is from genome assembly GCA_028554795.2 of Sinohyriopsis cumingii. Classification (NCBI taxonomy): domain Eukaryota; kingdom Metazoa; phylum Mollusca; class Bivalvia; order Unionida; family Unionidae; genus Sinohyriopsis; species Sinohyriopsis cumingii. The sequence goes on from CM068839.1 coordinate 31,814,792, forward strand.
ACAAACATAAATGTTCTTCTTATTATTTTATTGCTGATTGGGTGGATCAAGATAAGCATACACGATTGAGAACCAAATGCAGTAGCTTAATTCGTGATTTTATTCCTAAAAGACATTTGGCCTGTCTGTCAAATATTTTGATTGTTAAATTTAAAAGAGATTTAATTGGATAAGGATTACAGCTTTTCTTAATGCTTATATACACTTATAGACTAGGATTCTTTTGCCAACCAAATCGTTTTCTCATTTCAATGCATTCTTTCTGTTCTGCATAGATTAAAAAAAAGATCAATTATACTAATTTTTATCTTTTTACAGATTAAATTTCATGAAGGTCACAAAATTTAATGAACACAACAAAGTTAGCAATCATTTGAAAGAAGTGCAAAACACTACAGCAACAGGAAGAAGTCAGACAAAACTGCATTGCCATGCTAGAGGAAATTCCAACTCCAGTAAAGGGTATGTATAATACGCTTCAAATCTTTTGACATGATAACATATGCATTTCAGACTCTACAATTGGACCCCCAATACATTTTTTTTTTAAATATAAAAATTGGAAACCAGATTTTGAATTTCTTTATATATTGCAAATGTACATATTTTGGAAAAATGTATCCTAAAAGTTTTGGAGAAATCTTCCAGAGGACTTTTCAAGAAATAGAGATGTCAGTTTTTTGGAAATTTCTAATGTGTACCCATCATTCCTAACGATTGGTTACCAGAGTATACAATCAAAAGGAAATTGTATTAAATGTGAAGCTGAACTGCTTTGTTGTAGGTTCACATGTTCCAACCCCAAAAAGAGCTGTAAGCATAATTATTACTAATATAAGTGGCAAAAATCATAATCTGAGCACAATGAGTATAAATTACATGCCATTATTACAGAAAACTGTATGAAAAATGTATATGCAGTTATAATTTTTGTCACAAATCAGCTGAACTCGTGTGGATTAGTAGTATGGATGAGAACAGACACAAAAGAAATTGATAAATTATTTGTGCATAACAGTCATTTCGACTAGTGTATATGTCTACAGTAACTTTTGCGAATTGTCATAAAGTCCATAAATGTTGATTGTTGTATTATCCTCAACCTGCCATGATTCATTCCATAACGACGGTCCAGTGCAACATGTTTTTAAGTTTAACAAAATCTCTTTTCTCTAACATTTTTCAGTTACATAACATCCATCAGTTGCATTGATACATCCCGGGTTATTTTTGTTGTTGTTTTTTCTTCTTTTTTTAAAAATGATATCTGGTGCCATTTATTTTCTATTTAAGCTGGACTACTATGTGTGTAGTATCATAATAGAATGAATCTAGGGCAAATGGTTTCACATTCAAGAACCTGTCTGTTTTCTTGGAACTGTTTGATGTAAAATTCATGCAGAAGTTACAAATGCATTAATTTTTATTTGATTTTTTTCAAAACTGTTATTAAGTAGCAAACTTTTTTTATCTTTATATTTCAGTCTGTATAGTTGTCCATTTCATTCACTTTTTGTCCTAACATGGTGGTATAAGAAGTGCATGTTACAGTAACCAAGTTAAACCAGACATTCATATTGTGCTTAATTTTATTTGACCCAGATAATGTCACCAGGATCTGAAAACAAGAGTGTTTTAAGTCATGAGAAAATTGGCACATGAACCATGGACAGGCATGAAGTTAGGATGGACAGGCTTGAAATATCAGCGTTGATTCTTAAATAGGTCACTTGAGAAAGGATTGTATTATTATACAGACCACGTATAACAAGTAAATTGTAAGCAACCATATGAGCCCCTGTGAACACTTTTTTTTTAACGGGTACCCAGTTGTTCCTTTTATTACCCAGATTATTATCTATGGGTGGATACCCGGGTACACATTGGCATCTTTATCCAGAAGTAGTCAAATTTGGAATATGCAACATGGCTTGCAGATATCTCATCAACAGTGCAGTTTATATGTTTGCTACTGAACTATGGTAATTCTATTGGTAGAGCTATTTGACTCATAGTCCAAAGGATGAATTTTCAGACTGGGTTGGCTGCGTAAGTGTGTCCTTGGGAAAACAGTTGGCTTCTATTTTCACAGTGTGATAAAGTGCCATCTAATCCAAACTACAATTATGTATTTTGCCTTTACCTTGTAAAACGAATCTTTAAAAATCAACCTTACATAATGTCTCAAATGCTGTGATCAGAAGAAAAAAAACTTCTACCAACATTTTCATTTCCATTTCAGGTTTCATTTTTCAACAGTTCAAAACTGAGCCTGCTAACTTAAATTCAGTGGTCAACAGGAAGTGCATTGATTCAAAGAGAACAATCTCCAAGTGAAAATATTGTTGCAGACTGGCAAATAATGAAATTCAGAAGCAGGAATGTCAATTACACGTTTTGTTTGCTTCAAATTTTCTGGAACAGTGAAGAATGGTCTTCATGTGAAGCAAATTTCCAGCAGTATCTTTCATTATGACCTTAAAGTGTTTAGAATAAATGTGATGTATTAATATAACAGGTACATTCATTCATACATACATACATACATACATACATACATACATATTCTAGTTGTCTTACCTTATTAAAAGATCACTAATTGAACTCGAATTATATGCTTATGATTACTAGATTTGAATATTGATCTTACTCTGTTTAATTCTTGTATTCAATAAAAACTAAATACTATAGTTGTTTTTTGTTGTTTTTGCTTATGTGAGCAAGATGCTGCTCACATGAGCAAAATCTTGCTCACATGAGCGAGGTGTGGCTCACGTGAGCAGATCTTGCTCACGTGAGCGAGGTGTGGCTCATGTGAGTGAGGTGTGGCTCATGTGAGAGAGGTGTGGCTCACATGAGCAAGATATTGCTCTTGTTAACAATTCCTGCACATGTGATTTTCTTATTAGAATCTATTTGCTCACGTGAGTTCTACCTAATTTGCATGTTAAATTGCACATGAGACTAACCCGAGTTAGATCTCACGTGAGAATCTCGTGTGCAGAAGGGTAGGCAGTTTTGGTGTGGGTATATTCTGCATATGCAGACCTTTGGGAAATTTTGATACAAAATGGCAACACTACAACATTTTGTTCTTATTATGTAAACTAATTTGTCCCTATCAACTATTCTGTGTAAATGTATGTATGTATGTTTCGTATTTACATTTCTTCATAAACTATATACGGTGTGCCCAAGGTACTAACCTAGGTACCATACTGTATAGGGTATTAAAAATGTCGTGTGAGTGTGTGTGTGATTTGGATTTTTGATGTAGCTTTAACAATTTTTCAATCATATCGCTACCATGTCCACATCATGGCAGTTTATAGTCATATCTAGCTTTCATAAATTGTATATTGTGTGTCCAAGGCCACAACCTTGGCATCATACCATACAGGGTATTAAAAAGTCAGGTAGGCACACTGTCATGGACACTGGAAGGCAAAAACTTAATTTACAGTACACAAACATGATAAAAATCAGGTACACAATATAAACTAATATTACCACCCTATGGTCTTAAACTAAGTAAGAGAAATGAACAAGAAACCAATACATTTTGTCAAATTTAATAAACAATTTATTTTTCTAGAACACAAACTGAAAATTTAAAAGGAACTTACAGTTTTGTGAATTAAATCCCAAACACTACTAACAATGATCTGAATATTTAACTTACACTCTTAAATATTAGATATGTATTACATTGTTTTTACAAAATAAAGGTCACTGGCCAGGAACACCATTAACTTTAGAAAATGTCAAGTACAAAATACAGATAATATTAAAAGTTATATTGCACTATTTCAAGGGACAAATAGCTAAATTGTTATGTCCCAAAAAGGAACCTGGAAAGTTGCGGACATTTTATATTCGGGTGAGGAATGAAGAACTACCATACTTTCTGCAGGTTTTAAGACAGCAAAAAGTAATTATTTTGTTCCTCTGTCCAATATTTTATTTAGTGCCTGAAAACAAATGAAAATATAAAATAATGACTTGTAATTTTAAGCAATGATGTTTTCTAACATGCTGTAACTGACATGGACATAATGAATAACATTTGTTTAAAATTAGATTACTCAACTGGATATAAACACATCTGTCATAAAAAAGAAGAATATGTCACCATTCATTCAAACTGAGAACTGTTAAAGTAAACGTCTTCGTTTAAAAAAATTTCAACACCTCCATGGTGGATAATCCTGATGGGCAGATTTAAAAGGGGGTGGGAGGCAGATCCAGTGCATACTCCCAAATACCCAAATAATGTAGCATTTACAGAGTCAGTTTTCTTTACTTAGTCTAGTAGTTAAAAGTATGCCTAGAAAAAGTTTGAAATGCAGTGACTTCTGAGTACATCACCCTTACAGCCCCAACTAGAAGTTCCTTCCCACAGACCTGTTGCCTAATTTTTCTAACAGACCAATGTTACAAAATCCGTGGAATACTATCACCAATGAACAGTTTATACAGTTAAATGTCATATAAATATTAGAAAGATAAAGGCAGTCAGACAACAACAAAAAACATTTTACAGATTATTTAATTGAGCAGGTGTGATTTTGTGGTTGATAGTCCTCTCAGTCGTGTTATAGGAGAATACACTGGGTTTATTTATGCAGAGAAAGTAAGATGGATAAAAAGAAATAGGATATTAAGGACCAAAAAAAAATACACAAGCTATAACACATCATGCCTTGAATAAGACAAGTTATTACACATCATGGCCTTGAAGCCTTGAATAAGAATGCTTAAGTAATCTTATGAAAATTTATTGGCCAATTCACGATCAGTGGCAAAATTTATTTGAAGTTAGATTATATTCCCTGCATAAAATACAAAATGGGTTGAGATTTTTGGTAGCTGGAATGACAGTTGGGGGCATTGATACTGTTGGAATTGATTCTTCTATTAAGGCTGCACTTTTAAGAAATGGACATCTATGAACCAAGCAAAACATACCAAAATCAAATATTGAAACTCCAGATTTAACTTTAAATAAAGCACAGCACAAGATCATCATTGGTCATTTTTGGGAGTAGGAATTAATAGAAACCAAGTCCTCAATTAAAATACTGTATTTCACTGTCCGATAGATTTTAAACAAATCTGATTTGTTTTTAATTTAGTGTCTGTATGGTTGTAATTATTCAAGTGAACATGAGTTAGTGTGTATGATGTTATATGACCATGCAAAGTTTACAACTAATTTTTTAAAGTATACTGAATGCTTGAAAGAAAACATATTTTATTTTATCCTGATTTGAATTTCCAGTCATTTTGTTATTAGGCTTAACAATTTGTTCTCAACTGTACAATACTTCCTCTAGCACCACAAAACACATTTCGAGTTTCAAAAACCTCACATCACTTCCTAGGAGGTTGGCAGGCATTCGATGTTCCAATATACATGATAGGTACCTGACCAGGTCCAATTTTAGTATTATTCACAATGAAGACATTAAGTAAATGTTTTAAATAAAGACTTTTATATTTATCAATTTGTCTTTTAATAAATGATGATATAATTTTGTTTTTAATTTTGAGATTTTCTGTTCTAAGGATCAATAATGTAGTTTTAAGCAATATGTTATTCATTATATCAATGTTAGATAGCTAAAAAAAATAACGATATGTGCTTCCCAAGTTTTGACAATGTAAATCATACACATAACTTGTCAAACTTAATTCTAATGATAAGGAAGCCATTCTCCCCATCACACACTTCTGGAAGTAGTATTTGTCTGTCAGGAAGTAGCATTTGTCTATTCATCTCATCTTATAATCATATAACAACATTGTCTTTGAAAATTTCATTGTATAAATACAATTTTAAAATGTCAAAAGCCACAAGATATAAAAAATATTTCTTGGCAATAACAGAAAATGGTTTGCAAAAATAAAGTCCAAGGGAAAGTACTACCACAATCCCATACCAAATAAAGCTAACTGCAAGAATATATAATTTGTAAAAAAAAAAAAAAAAAGATGTGTATACAGTAACTGCCATCAGGCAATACTAAATATACATAGTTGTACAGTATGTTGTACAAAAAGGCATGTTATAATTTTGCTGCCAATAGGTCATATTAAATATACATAGTCACACATTAAACTGCAAGAACAAGAAAAATAAGAGACCCAAGCAGACCTGAGATTTGTGTACCTTAATGTAATGCCACATTAACATCAATTTCAATCCTGAAAGGTCTTTATGCCAGGATGTCTTCAATCAAATTTGATTGATGTCTTTAGAGCATTTTTAAAAAATGTATTAATGTTTGTTTTGTTTGGTTTTCATAATGACTGCAATGGTATCTTATTTCCTTAGTAATGACAACAATATTTGATCAATGGCTAATTGCAACTATTAGCAAAATTTTGAATGAACTTCAAGCTAGGATGCATATTTACCAAATTTGTCAGAATTTGTTTGAGCTATTTTTGAAAACTGATGTTTAAAGAATTTTCATTTTTGAAACAGCAACAATATTTGCCTATTGATTGGCATCATTTTTACAAATCCACAAGGCTTTCATCTGGGGTGCTTTTGGTCACATTTAGTGAAATTCTGTTGGGGTTTTTTCAAGTTTTTTTCTTTATCTTTTTACTTTTGGTGACAGGGGATAATTTAATAATGAATTGATATCACTTGTACTAATTCACAAAAATGTACAAAGAGAAGATTTTTGAACATTAAAAACAATTCATTATTCCTTGGTCCACAATATGTATTCAGGTGAAATAGTCATAACCAAGTCTGTTATTTCAGGAATTTACAAATCCAAATTCAGTCCAGGCAAGCTCAAATGTGCAAGACATTTGGCAGTGGGCAAGTCCAAAATATTAATAGTGGGATTCAAGATTCATTTTATTTAACTTTGGTGGTCTGGCTCTGTGCATGCTATTTTACTGAAGAGGGGTCCTATCCAGTTATTAATGGATTATGTTCTGCAAGTTGTATACACTGCAAGGTCACCACTGACATAAATAAAGAATTGGTGTCAGTGTAATGCATGCATGCAAATGTTTATTTTAATTACAGCAAATAATTTGTTAAATATCATTACTGACATAAACTGAATGTATACATTATTCAAAGTTAAAAGCATGGAATATATTCAACTGTGTCCAAACTTTGTACTTTATGTTTATGAACAATAATGTACAGTCTAACAGAGATCACTGTAACTAGATTCACTTTAAACAGATTATCCATCTATTTAAGTTCACCTGCTGGCTTAAATAGGTTCTACTAAAAAAAGTTATTTCTGTTGATTTCTTTCCATTTGAATTGGTTATCTAAGTCATATTCAGTTAAGACTCACTTTTTCAATGAGTACTTCTTATGTTCCAAGGCAGGTGTATAGGTCATCAACTTGTCTTCTTCCAATTCATGGAAAGACAGATCATATATCTATTTTGCTGACATGCTTGTTTCCATTAAGTCCAATTCATGACTCACATTTCTGTATTATTTCAGGAACATGTATATTTATATCTCATTATTTTCAAAATGTTATTTTAAGTGAGTGTTGTTTGTGGTAGATTTTCCAACTGTTTCTTCAAATAAAGTAAGAATTTCTCTATGCATCACTTTTAAAGATGCTTTCTTCCACTGCTTCAAATCTAAATTTCAATCCCTGCAATTCATCTTCAAATGTTTCTATTCTGTTGAACAAAGTTTTGAGTATATTGAGGTAGGAACCAGCTGGAATTGCTGTAACTTGAATGCACTGAATCTCCAACATTATTTGATTCTCAATGTTCGGGTCACCACACTGTTTACTTAGGGACATCAATGTTGAAGTGACACTGTTCCAACAGGTCTGGTTGATATTATCTTGCAAGAACTGCCATGTCCATAAATTTAATGTCTGTCTTCTCTTAAAGACTGAATCATTTTCTTCTCCTTATTGCTTAGAGGATAAACAATGTTATTAAATAGTAGACAAGAGAGTGACATCGTAGGCATGATATCTATTTTGGTGTTCATAAGTTCACGTGCATGAATAAATTGTTTCCATGCATACAGGTCATGTATGTTTGTGAATTTCTTTCCATGGAATTGATAGAGTCCAGTGCATATTTATATAAGACTCAATTTTCTAAGATTATTTAAAAGGCAGGTGTCGTGAAGATTAACTTGTCAAAAATCTTTCTTCCAATTCATGGAATGAATGAATATATATCTATTTTGGTGAAACATTTCTTTCCGAATCCACGATCACCACTATAGCCTTTTTCAATTCATGGAATGAATGAATATATATCTATTTTGGTGAAACATTTCTTTCAGAATCCACGATCACCACTATAGCCTTTTTCAATTCATGGAATGAATGAATATATATCTATTTTGGTGAAACATTTCTTTCCGAATCCACGATCACCACTATAGCCTTTTTCAATTCATGGAATGAATGAATATATATCTATTTTGGTGAAACATTTCTTTCAGAATCCACGATCACCACTATAGCCTTTTTCAATTCATGGAAAGACTGATGATATATCTATGTTCCTTACATACTTGTTTCAATTAAGTGTAATTAATGACTCACTATGTCTGTATTATTTCAAGAATATGTTTATTTCTCATTATTTTCAAATTATTCTTTCAATTTCACATTGTTTGAGGCACATATAGTAACTGCTCCTTCAAATGAAGCATGCATGTTTCTCTATGTATCACTTTATGGAGATGCTTCCTTTAATTCTAATGCACAAAGTCTTGATTTCACATCCTGCAATTCATCTTCAAATGCTTTTATTTTGTTGAACCAAGTTTTGAGTATACTGAGGTAGGATCCAGCTGGAACAGTTGTAACATGAATGCGTTGAATCTCCATCGATATTTTATTCTCAAAGTTTGGGTCACCACACTGTTTACAGAGGGATATCAGTGTAGAACTGACACTGTTCCAACATGTCTGGTACTCATTGATATTCATCTTGCAAGAACTGGCATGTGCATAAATTTCATTTCTGTCTTCTTTCAAATATTTTATCAGTTTCTTCTCCTTCTTGCTTAGTGGATGAACGATGTGGGTGAATAGTGCAGACAAGAGAGTAATATCATAATTCTCCAGGTTGGAACTTCCGCTTGTTGGAAAGATGATGTCCATCTGTGACTGTTTGAGTATCTCCCAGTTGTAAAGCCTATCTATAGAGGTCCTACTGTTGGCCAGATATTGATCCAGAGTGCAGGTGGGAGTGACTGTGTGATGGTGAAAAAGTTGTCTCAAGACCTGCGATCCAACATCCACCAAGAGATATGCCATACGCATGAACATGTCAGTGTCACTGGTTGCTGGGGATGAAAAGGTACCAGTAACAGCTGGAAGGCAGGAAACAAATTGTATAAAATCCTAAATACATACATATACATTATGAAATTAAGAGTGCACCATTTTTAAATTACAAGAAAACTTTTCTCTATTATGCACAAGTGCAATAAACAATGCATAGTGGGTTTTTCAATATGTTGGTCCTATTTTGAAAAATGCCGACTGAGAAAAGTAATGTGATGTGATTTTGATTTTTAATGTAGCTTTAACAATTTTTCAGTCATATCGCTATGATGTCTGCAATGTGGCAGTTTATAGTGATGTCTAACACTGGGGCATCATGCCGCAGACATGTAGCATGATGTCCCACCCAGTCACATTATCCTGACACCAGGCCGACCAGTCCTAACACTAACCTCTTAATGCTGAACGCCAAGCGAGGCAGTTGTTAGTACCATTTTTAAAGTCTCTGGTATGACTCGGCCGGGGATCGAACCCACGACCTCCTGCATCCGAGGCGGATGCTCTAACCACTAGGCCACCGGAACGGTCCATCCGAGAAAAGAATAAAGGTATCAGTACACATGGGCAAACAGCAATAGGTATCATATTACTAACTGCTCCAGTGATTATTAAGATGTTGAAAACAGTAACTGTTGATGGATGGCAGATTACAGAAGATGCATGCCAGAAAACAGCAACTGTTGATGGATGACATTATGACAGATTACAAATAAGGCCTGACGCATGCTGGAAAATAGAAACTGTTGATGGATGACATTAGGACATAAGAGGCCTGATGCATGCTGGAAAACAACAATTGTTTGTGGATGACATTATGACATATGAGGCCTGATGCATTTTGGAAAAGAAATTGCTGATGATGACATTATAACAGATGAGGCCTGATGCACACCAGAAAGCAGAAATTATTGGTGTATGACATTATAACAAATGACATGAATGGCCTGATGCATGCCAGAACACAGAAACTGTTAATGGATGACATTATGAAAAATGAGTCCTGTTGCATGCAGAAAAGAGACATTGTTGATGGATGACATTATGACAGATGAGATCTGATGAATGCCAGAATCCAGAAATTTTTGATGGATGACATTATAACAGATAATGCCTAATGCATATGTGAAAACAAATTGTTGATGGATGACATTATGATGGATAAGGCCTGATGCATGCCAGAAAAAAGCAGTTGTTCATGGATGACATTATGACACAAGAAGCCTGATGCATGCCAGAAAAGGCTATTGTTGGTGTATGACATTATGACAGATGAGGCCTGATGCATGCCAAAAACAGAAATTGTTGACAGATGACATGACAAATGCCATAAGAGGCCTGATGCATGCCAGAATACAGAAATTGTTGATAGATGACATGACAAATGACATAAGAGGCCTGATGCATGCCAGAATACAGAAATTGTTGACAGATGACATGACAAATGACATAAGAGGCCTGATGCATGCCAAAAACAGAAATTGTTGACAGATGACATGACAAATGACATAAGAGGCCTGATGCATGCCAGAATACAGAAATTGTTGATAGATGACATTGTAACAGATGAGGCCTAATGCATGCCAGAAAACAGAAATTGTTGATAGATGATATATGACAAATGACATAAGAGGCCTGATGCATGCCAGAATACAGAAATTGTTGATAGATGACATTATAACAGATGAGGCCTAATGCATGGGAAAAACAAATTGTTGATGGATGACATTGTGACAGATAAGGCCTGATGCATGCCAGAAAACAGAAACTGTTGATGGATAACATATGACAAATGACATAAGAGGCCTGATGCATGCCAGAAAAGGCAATTGTTGGTGTATGACATTATGACAGATGAGGCCTGATGCATGCCAGAAAAAAGTAATTGTTGATGGATGACATTTTAACAGATGAGGCCTAATGCATGCGAGAAAACAGAAATTGTTGGTGGATGACATACAGTAGATGACAGTTGAGGCCTACCTCATGCCAGACATAGAATCATAATATAAGGTCACTTAAACTTAAGACCAAGGTCAACTCAAAATAGAAAGTTTTAAAGAATTTGGAAGGCAACCACTAATTATATCTGGGAATTTTGTTTAATTTAATTTGACTTTTTCACACAAGCACACTGCATTGCCATCTAAATGTTGATTTTATACAGGTACATTACAAATATACTATGATTAGTTCCCTAAATCTGTCCCAAAGGTTTAATCAGTTTGTATTGCAGACATACCTTTCTTTTCTCACTGTAAATGTTAATGAAGCCACAAAATAGCAACATTCCCTTTTAAAAGAAACAAAAATACTTCTAATATGTGTATATAGATAAGCACAAAGGTCATTTTCCAAAGAATAACAAAATTGGTTTACAAAAAAATAGCCTAAAAATATTTTTCTCTACTGACGTCATTGTTGTCCATGTTACTCAAAGAAATGTCACCAGTGTGCAATTATGTATACATATATGGTTATGCTTGATAAGGTAGTCAATGAACCGTACACTGTGCAATCAGTTATAGCAGGTGTGCTTGGTCTCAAGGTAGTCAATTAATTTGACAGAGAGCAATCACTTATATTGATCAGGTAGTCAATGAATTAGACATTGTGCAGTTAGTTATACAGGTACCATTCTGGCTGATCAGGTAGTCAACAGATTTGACAATGTGCAATCAGTTCTAGAAGGAATGGTTATGATTGTTAAGGTAGTTAATGAATTTGGCAGTGTGCAGTCAGTTATGCAGGTATCAAGCATAACCATACCTTCTACAAGTGATTGCACACTGTCAAATTCATTGTCTTCCTTATCAAACATAACTATACCTGTCATCAGTTATACATGTATGGTTATGATTGGTCAGTTATTCAATGAATTTGACAATGTGCAATCAGTTAGAGAGGTATCATTATGTTCCATCAGGTAGTCAATTAATTTGGCAGTGTGCATTCAGTTATATCAGGTGTGATTCTGATTGATAGAGTACAATCACATATAGAAGGTAAGGTTATGATTGATCAGATAGTCAATGAATTTAGCAGTCTGCAATCAATTATACAGGTATGGTCCTGATTGGTAAGGAAGCCAATGAATTTGACAGTGTGCATTGCCACAATGGTGTTGCTGAATGCTAAACATGCCACAATAGTGTTGCTCAATGCTAAACAATGTCAAAGAATCCAGCACTGCAAAACTGTTGTACTATTCCCCCAAAATCATAAAATAACATGTAACTACTGAGTTTTACTTTTATGAGTTGTTTTTCATTATTTCCTCAGAAAATAAGAATGGTACAAAGATTGTAATTTTTGATTAACTTTCTTTCTTATCTGAATTTTCCACCTAGTTTCTCTCCTTTTGGGAATTTTCAGGTCTAAGCTGGAAAAGTACAAACATTTGTTATATGCTTTAATTTGGTCTAGTGGTTTTTGAGAAGGTGAGAAAAGCAACTGTTGACTGATGATAGTTGACTCATGTACGCAAGATGGATACATGGCCATTACATAAGCTCACTTGACTTTATGGTAAGATGCTATTGTTGAAAGAAAGCAATTTTTCTGACACAGTTACATGGCATGTGACTTCAAAACAAAAAACACTAGCCCTGACTCCAATTCCATCAGCCCCAACTCCAATACCACCAGTTCTGACTCCAATTTCATCAGCCCCAACTCAGATTCCATCTACTCAAAAGAACACTATTTTTTTTTACAATAATTTTGACAAAAGGTTGAAATGAATGTAATTAAAACACGAAAATAAATAAACAAGGTCATATTAAATTAACTCATGTGGTTATTAACCTCTCAAAATATTTAACTTAAAGCAATGTTTTCCTCCATGCTCTGTCAAAGTGATACTTATACACTGTATCAGCTGTGCTGATATTCGTTGGCATTTGAAACATCTTTCTTTGAATAGAACTGCTCAAATATATTTCAGACACAGGCTCAGGCCACGTTGCTTAAAAACAGAATCACATGCCCCAGCTTAAAATTCACTTTGCATGACAAGGCAATATTCTTTTACTCTTAAAACAACTCTTGACTATTTTCTTATTGGCAAAAGTTTGTTTCAGTATGTAAATGGCTACCAAGTCTTTGCAAATCAGGATACTTTAGAGTATAGTAACTTCTCTGTCCCAGTCGCAAGGTATTCCGACTCTCCCCATATATCCTTCCCTTCATTGTACACAGCTGACACACGAAGGCTTATCTAGTACCAACTAGAGGTTGACAAAGGAATAAATGAATTATTATATTCCATCACGTTAAGTCAAAAACAAATAGAAGAATTAAATAATACACCAGTGGTTATTATAAAAGAGGCTGCAATACACAATATCCTTAAAAGGACTAATAATCCATTTATAAAACCTTACTGGTCAAAGAATGTCCATGAAGCACATGAAAGGGCTAGACAGTTTAGAAGGATATGGATTGTAAATGGGAGACCCAGGGGGCTAAGGTATGTCACCTACAAACACTATAAGGATGCCAAGAGAGAATTTTAACAAATTCAAGAGTAGGCTATAAACACATACGAAGATATAGATGAAGCAGCAGAGCTAGATATCAGAAACTCTAAAAGCTGTTTCAAACTAAAATTTTATGGAGAAACAGCATCCAGTCCACAAGAGATAGCTAACTTATTTGCCAGATACTTTAAACACCTATAAACCCCAGTGAATACTTCATTCAGTACTACATTCAATAAACCTACGATGAATAAAAAACCAATCTTCAAGACTCCATTCTGAATGCAGATTTTATATTTGATGAAATAGCATCATCCATAAAACAACTTAAGCTATGTAAAGCGCTTGGGATGGATGGTGTAGATAATGACCACATAAGATATGGGGGCCAAAAACTTATAGAAGCTATTACAAATTTAATCAATGCAATTCTTAAACAATGTAATATACCATCTGACTGGAAAGTCATCATAATTGTGCCAATCTGTGAATATGGAGGAAAGTGTAAAAATACCTTGACAACTATAAGGATGTATCTTTACTACATGCTTGGTATAAACTTTTTGAAAAATGTGTATACATTAGACTTGATTAATGGTACAAAACCAAAATGCTGAAATTGTTAAATTTTCCTATACTCAACAGCAGGGCTTCCAAAAGGGATTGAACTGCATAGCAGCATCGTTTATCTTACCTGAAGCTATCTTTGCTAACCTGGAATTAGAATTGAAAATCTATGCCACATTTGTGAACATAAGGAAGTTGTTTGACACTTTATGGCATGAAGGCATTTTCACAAAGCTTTTCCTATTGGGAATTTCTGGCAAACTCCTCACTGTTATTATAGAATCATTGTTACTATATATGGCACTAAATCTGAACCTATACCAATCTGACAAGGTGTCCGACAAGGCGGAGTGCTTTCCACACTTCTGTATCTGGTATATAATAATGATTTGTTAAATCTGTTAGAAGATTCCAAATCAGGAATAATTGGAGGATCAATTTCTGCTGGGAACCCTGCATTGGCTGATGATATCACCCCTCATAATGACAACCCCTGCTCATTTACAAGCAATGATTGATATCGCTCACTTGTACTCGGTAAACTGGAATATTAAAATCAATGAAAACAGGAGTTGCATTATCATCTTCAAATGAAACAGACAGAAGAAAGATTGCAACTTTAAGTGGAGAATTTGCCCACACTTGTTCTGATTTCCCAAACAACCGAACACATAGATATCCCTATGAGCGCTAACATGAGCTGCATAGCAAAAGTGGAAAAGGTATGTACAAAAGGAAGAAAATCAGTATATTCCTTTCTAGTGATCAGGAAAACAGAATGTAAATTAAATCCCTTAACCACAGCAAGTCTATATAAGAAAACTGTTATTCTAACAGAGCTTTATGGTTGCAAGGTTTGGTCAAAGATTGGATCAAAAGGCATTCAAAGATTAGATGTATTTGAGCATCAATGTGTTAAGCACATTCTAAAATTTCCTTGCAAGACCAGGTCTGCAATGAGCGAAACATGCTTTGACTCAACCAAATTGACCCTGAAATTGAAAAAAGAAGACTATATTTCCTTTGAAAATTAAGTCATATGCCTGAGAATATTTTTAATGAGATTGTACACCTTTCTTTGCAGGAATGACTGTATGAAACAAATGGAATTTCTTCCTGATATACACCTCTCCCTTGATAACTCATGCACAATGGGGTCCACAAACATAGACCACACAATAAGCGAGGTGCAAGTTGCAGAGGGACCTCCAAATATTGAGAAAAAAATTGCTTCGACAGCGAGAAAACCATGGGGGGGAGGGGCATTAGGGAACTGGGCTGTTTATTGACTAAATCCTCATTTTATAATCACGTCGCTAATAATTTTTAATAACATGCTTTTTCTAATGAAGTTGTTCGTTATTCTGTTTAAATAAAATTTATTTTCAAAATGTCCAATATATGAAAGATCGTTTTAACTGGTTTCAGCAACCATCACGTGTATGCAAAAAAATCTGTATTACGTCACTGCTTTCTGTTTTCTTGATGAGTCTGGTTCCCGCAGAGGTGTTTAATATTATCCTGCCAAATCGGGAGTTCACAGAGCAGGGAACTAGACTAACTGTTGATACACCACCAAACAAGACTCCTTTCTTCCAAAAACAAGTGACAATTATTTCGTGAGACAATCATCTACGTCAAAACTCAATTTTTGTATTGTTCAATTAGTACAATATTGATGTTGTGATTTCATTGGATGTAATAATGAAACTTCTTATCATCCTTGAGGATATCTCTAAGTGCCGGTTCAAGAATTCTCTGAAACTCGCTTGCCCACAATGGTCCGTATCTGTGAAATCAAGCTCTTTATTTTACAAAGTATTCATTTTGCTTGGCTGCCTTGTTATCTTCGATCACAGTTATGAAATGGTTAATTTAAGGTAGTTTATGTTACCTACCCATAACATTTATAAGTGTTCGATTGATCAAATGAAGTGAGTTCACCCGACATATGACTGGGGCCGCTAGATTTTAAATTTGTTGGATTTTCATGCCTTTTAACTTTTCTTTTATTCCACCTCCTTTATTTGATTCAAAAGACATAATCAACATGATAATACAAAGGAGGCCAGCTTTTAATTCAGTGCAACAATACAAGAAATACTTCCGGAAGTCAGTTATTAAAACACGGTTGGCACTTAATTAGGTTCTTAGAGAAATGCTCAATCAGACATATTTGTTATGGTAGATTTTCAAGTCAATAGCCGTATTAGATGTCAGACTTGCAACATTTTCATTTAAAACCCACAAAACTTCATGTGTCTTCTGGTGAAAATGTAATGTTGATATGACCATCCATTCAGAAGAAGTAGCGTTAACAAGATATATGGCTGCTACCAGTATATATGAGGTCAGATGGGCATCATTTTCCATTAGGACCAACTTGACATCAAATTCCCATTCATGAAAATCCCATGTTGATACGACCATCTAGTGACAACAAACAGCAATAGCAAGATTTTCAAGAGGGCTGCTATTGTAGCCTTACTGGTTGAATGAATACCACCATTTTTAATTTAGGACCAACTAGACCTTGGGATGAATGTGTAACATTTCATAGTAATCATTCATGCACAACCTTACGCTGATGAATGGAAAGATGACTGTTGTCACGTTTGCCTGCCCACGATTACGTAAGTCAGGAACAAAGGAATGGGTTAGCGCAATGAGTATGTCGACCCTACACTGTTACGGCGATTTTGTTTGTACAAGAACCCTTCATTAGGTGTTAACACTAGCATATGGATGTTAAAAGCTTTGTTTTAAGAACAAAGGACCCTCGATGCTATTGTAAATCTCTCCACTTGACAGATGGCCTGAGGCATGTCTGTTAAGCTGTACCTACTGGGGGTAGAATTGATATCCAATCAGAACTGAGGAAGGGTGGAGCCATCAATTCGAACCAGAACTTAACAGTCACTTGAACTGATAATGAGTTAGTGATTCGTAAGCTGTCGTACTGGTAAAGCAGAATATATTCACTCCGAGGGATCCACTCGTGATTTGGCAGGAAAACTCTTAGTACATTCTAAGGACAGAAAGCTTCGTAAATGTCAGTGAGTTATTTGCTCGATTGTTGCAGAATGTTACGGCATTGTAATTGTAATTAAGTGCAGTATGCATATTTACTTACTAGAATCGTTAGCACATAGAATTACCCTTGTATTGTTTAATTTACTTGAGAAATGAGCTATGATTATGTAGATTGCTCGCTCGGCAGGATTAATATTGTATTTCGCTGTTTAGTTACTTCGTAGTAATATAGTATATTTATTCATGTGATATTTTAGATTTTGCCATTGTGAATTAAATGGTAGCTTGTAAAATGGTTGCAGTGTGTAAATTTAAATAATATGGATATTTGAATAATTGTGTACACTTGTGGGAGTGTAATGTACAGAAATGTGTTGGATTTTTGTGATATTGTTGAGAATAATGAGGTGCCACCATCTTGTATGACACTGGGTGTAGCGTTCCAGCCCTTGTCGACAAGAAATACGTGAAGCCCGAAGATTACACAGGGGAGGTAATCGAAGTTCAGTATGCGAACAGTGCGCGTGACTCGTTGCCAGTGGCTGTCATTGACCTCGATTCACCGTACGTGAAGGGGAAAATTGAAGCTGCATGCTTGGATGGTCTATCACATGACATCATACTGGGATGTCAATATTTGTTGCCTCAACCAAACCCCGAAACCTGCACAGCGATGCCGATGAGTGCTGTGGAAACCAGGTCCAAGAGTCGTCAGACGGAAGCGATGCCGATAGAAGTTACGTCGACACCAGTCAGTAACGTTCTTCCGGCAGAGTTGAGGAAACTGCAACAGGAAGACGCAACTCTGGCGCGGTTGCACAAATATGCTGCAGCAGGAACAGAGAAAGAGACTCCAAATGGCGCGGTGAAGTTTGAGTACAAGAAGGGAATCTTGTATCACCACGCCAGGAAAGGCCGTGAACACTTTAGGCAAGTTGTCGTGTTGAAAGAGAAGCGAGGCAAAGTGTTAAAACTCGTGCAGGAAAGTCTCCTGGGAGGACACCTGGGAATTGCTAAGACGTGTGACCATCTTATCAAAGAATTCTACTGGCCAGGGGTCCAGGGAGATGTCAAACGGTTCTGTCTCTCCTGTGACAAGTGTCAGAGAATGGCAAAGAAAACGGATCATCGACCCTTCCCCTTGGGGAGTACACCCATTATCGATGAACCATTTCGATGCGTTGCGATGGACTTAATCGGACAGATAAAACCTGCGTCGTCACACGTGAATTGGTATATTTCACGTACGGCAGTCGGAAATTGTCTGCTGCCGAGAAGAACTGCTCCATATCAGACAGAGAATGCCTAGGAATCGTGTTTGGAATATTACGGTTCAAGCGGTAATTATACGGACGCAGGTTCATATTGGAAACTGACCACCAACCTCTCGCCTATCTTGCGCAGGCGAAATTGTTGAATGGACACTTGATGCGATGGTCGCTGTTCTTACAGCAGTACCAGATGCAGATTAGATACGTGAAAGGAACCGAGAAAGTAGGCGCTGATTTCATGAGTCGGAGCGCTGAAATGTCATAGATCGCTTTGTAGATAACCGTATGTTGTGTGTATATTCGTGTCCGTAGTCAGCGTGTAGTGTCGCTCTAATTTTGTTATTTTATTACGCGCATTTGCATTTCAAGCAATTTGTTGAATAAAATCCCGATTTTATTCTCAAGCGTGGGGGGATTGTCACATTTGCCTGCCCGCGATTATGTAAGTCAGGAACAAAAGAATGGGTTAGCGCAATGAGTATGTCGACCCTACACTGTTACGGCGATTTTGTTTGTACAAGAACCCTTCGTTAGGTGTTAACACTAGCATATGGATGTTAAAAGCTTTGTTTTAAGAACAAAGGACCCTCGATGCTATTGTAAATCCCTCCGCTTGACAGATGGCCTGAGGCATGTCTGTTAAGCTTGACCGACTGGGGGTAGAATTGATATCCAATCAGAACTGAGGAAGGGTGGGGCCATCAATTTGAACCAGAACTTAACAGTCACTTGAACTGGTAACGAGTTAGTGATTCGTAAGCCATCATACTGGTAAAGCAGAATATACTCACTCTGAGGGAGCCACTTGTGATTTGGCGGGAAAACTCTTAGTACATTCTAAGGACAGAAAGCTTCGTAATGGTCAGTGAGTTATTTGCTCGATTGTTGCAGAATGTTACGGCATTGTAATTGTAATTAAGTGCAGTATGTATATTTACTTACTAGAATCGTTAGCACGTAGAATTACCCTTGTATTGTTTAATTTACATGCGTACTTGAGAAATGAGCTACGATTATGTAGATTGCTCGCTCGGCAGAATTAATATTGTATTTTGCTATTTAGTTACTTCGTAGTAATATAGTATATTTATTCATGTGATATTTTAGATTTTGCCATTGTGAATTAAATGGTAGCTTGTAAAATGGTTGCAGTGTGTAAATTTAAATAATATGGATATTTTAATAATTGTGTACACTTGTGGGAGTGTAATGTACAGAAATGCGTTGGATTATTGTGATATTGTTGAGAATAATGAGGTTAAGAAAATATATATATATATATATATTGATGTGACGCAATTTACTGATTTCTGTATGATAAGTAGGATACCGTTCTTATTGCAACATTGTTTTTATAAGAACGTGTGTGTTTTTCGATGTGCATGAATGCGTGACCAAAGATGTAGATAACCTTGATCTGATGATTGAGTGATTGTTGATTTAGTGTGAGCGAGATGGCTAACAAATATGCTAACATCCTTGTGTTTTTCGTAGGAAGCTTTTGGGGACAGAGTAGTGAAGTCCCGAGTCTCAGACAGACAGGATAGAAATAGGTGGAGAACGCCAGAAGGAGAAATAGAGAATAGAATTAGGCGGGGAACAAGCCTCGTTGAAGGAAAGAGAGAAAGAAAAGGAGGAGGAGAAAGGAAGACAAAAGGGGAGGAGGACAGGAAGAATCGGAGAACGCCGGAAGGAGGAAAGCAATTTGTGTAGTAAACTCAGATGAGTAGAAACCAAGTACAGGGGAAAGCCATCTCACACTAAAATCACGTGATGAAATAGGTTGTCACATGGTCGAGAGGAAGCAGACTGTTTGAGAACTTAATATCGTTTAATTTGTATTATGTATTAAATTGTTATTCTTTTTGATTTCACCCTTGTGTTCTTAATAATTTAATTGTCGGTATTGCTGACTGGGGGCTCGGAGCTTTACCTTTCTCTATCACTAATTTCACTTCCTACAAAAACAAGCCAGGGTGGGAATTCCTCAGTAATTCAAATAAATATTGGGAGCATCCCACCCCAACGACTAACAGGGGGTCATATAGAACTTCACAACTGTCAATGGGCCATGCCATAAGCACTTTGATGTATGAACAATTAAGCTAAAAATTATATGATTCGAAGTTAGATTGTGCAGGTTCAAGTACATACAAGAATAAGCACATCTGGTTAGCATTAACTAATCACAAAAATGACATACATGCAATGTGTAATCAGCAGAAAAAATGTAATTCATGGACAATCATTAAACCATGAAATATTGGTCACAGTGACCCTGTTGTTAATGAAAAATGCAGTATTCCTCATGACACCATCAGATACCATGACTTTTATGATAAGTAGTGCATGACTTACATGTTACAGTCACTTAACTTTGACTGAAAAGGGTATTATACATGTATTCCACAAGACACACTTATGTAATTGTGAGTTACAGTGTCTGCTAAAATGACCTGAATCTGAGCTCAATGCAAAGATAAGCAGATCTCATTGAACCATGAACATTTGGGACAGTGATTTAATTCTTACACTTGGAATGAGTACTCCTCATAAGGCAACTATATGCCAAGTTATGTAACTCCAAAAGCATTACAGCTGGAAAAAAATGAGTGTGTGTGAGTCAATTTATTAAAGTAGCTTTAGCAAATTTTCAGTCATATCACTACAATATCTGCAGTGAGGCAGTTTATGGTAATGTCTAGCACTGGGTCACCATGCCACAAACAAGTAGCATCGTGTCCCATGCAGTCACATAATCCTGACACCAGGCCAACCAGCCCTAACACTGACCTCTTGATGCTGAGCACCAAGCCAGGTGGCTCTTAGTACCATTTTTATAAATCGCTGGTATGACTCAGCCAGGGTTCAAACCCACAACCTCCTGCATCTGAGGTAGATGCTGTAACCACTGGGCCCAAAGAAGCACAAATACGAACTAAACATAAAACACAAAGGAAACCAAAATTGCTGGACTATAAAATATAAGTCACACTGACCTACTATTCTATAAATGCTGATGTAATGCACATAATTTATCTAAACATACATTAAATGACTCTGAAGGTATTAATGTCTAGAAAAAGGACATAAACACAAATCTTAACTACAGTACTGATACCCAACATATAGGGCAGATTGGCAGATATCTTTTTCTATTAGCTGGAATTGCTTTTATTTTTATTCATCTGTAAACAAATGTTACTGGATGTCACTGAATAAACTAAAAAGTAAAGCAAATTTATTTCTCATAAATACAGATGGTCAGATAGGTCATGTGATTTAACACATGTTGAAAAAGAAATCTCTCCTAAATCGCATAATGTGTAATGACAATAAAAAAGAGAAATATGATTAAACTATACTATGCTGACTGTCATCGTTTTGTGACTTGTTTATTGTGCATTCTCATACAATCACTATTTTAAAGATCACATGTTATAAAAATGTTGTTTTTGGGGGTATAAAACTAATTTTGATTATCTAATACTTACCTATCACCTAAATGTTTAGATTTACTCTTTCCACAATGAAAAAAACCTCATCCATGCCAGATGCACCATCCTCCTATTTGATAAATTCTCGGAACACATACATCAACCCAGTCAGACTTATCACTGGCACATCAGCTAATTAAAAAAAGTCTCCCCCACCAAAAAGCTACTTTTTAATTCAGTAATATATTACCTGTTTCTATTGCTAAGTTGAATGAGTTTAATAAGGATGGGGCTCTAAGTAAAAAGCGAAACAATACTCATGTTGTAGCACAGCCACTTAACTGTTGTTATAATACTGCTCACTGTTTGTACATCAACAACTGAGCAAGAGAAATATACATTGGCTCTGGTTTGAAAAGGACTGAAGTTAAAAAGAAAAGGTTGTGTATGGTCGACAAAATGCAGCCTTCACCATATCCTAAAATGACAAACGAACGAGATTTGTCCACTAAGTAGTGATAGTCTAACTTCATGTGTTTTATCCCCATGAATAAGAGGTCTCTCTCAGTGAGCAACCGTTAAGCTCTATTGATAGTATGGGCAACATCCAGCTACAGATGGTGAATACTGAAATATCAGTGGAGCCTCTTAAAGGAAGAGATAATCTTATCCTTCCTTTACATTTTCCTTTGGCACTCCTAAAAGCTGTGTAACTTAAGGGCCTAAATGGGCAAGAGATACAACTGAAATTGCCGATCAGAGTTGACAAACACAACTTGGGAAGCAGAATCCTAATTACATTTGAATTGTAACATACCTCCTCTATTTTGTCAAAACCTATAAACCAATTGAAAGATTCAATCTTAGCAACAGCAAGTGAGACACTAGCCTATGCTGCTCAAAGTACATAATAAGGTATGTCGATGGAGGATCTGTGCCAATGGAAATACAACTGGAGATGAAATTAGATCTGATTTAATTACTGGGTTGTAAATAGGTCTCAACTGAGTCACTAACTGCAGGTGTCCCTAGGTATGCCATTCCCTTCATTTCTTGGCCAAGGGGAAGGAGATCATTAGTACTCATCACTTATTTCTCACCCATGCAACAGAGAAATCTGTTTTGCTAACTTTACTTTTTCTATTCCAGTTTGGTTATCTCTGGCCGGTTGTCTCAGTCATAGTGTCTATGTGCTAGGAACCACTTTTAAAAAGAAACCCTTGATGTCTTCTGCTGTGCCTGACCGAGTTTTTAAAAAATCCAAAGAACAACAACAACAACAGGTATACATACATGCCAATGCCTGGTGAGGAAAAAGTGTAATCGAAGTTAACAAAAAGAGTAATCCTAACAGAAAAAGAGCAATCCACATATAACATGATAAAAATTCAATGAGCACATGTATAAAATGATTTATTTATCCTTCTGGACTTTTAACATCAATTACTGCTTCAAGTTTTTGTATATAACACTTTGAGCTTTAAAAAACAACAGACTCTCATATTGCATTACAAAACACTCTGTGCCAGCTGAGACTATAAAAGTTTTGCACACCAGTAGTACACTATGTGCTGGGTTACAGAGCCTGGATCTGAATTTAGATTTACTTTTGTTAACAATGCTGAACAATCTCTCACAGTCAGCATTAGAATGGTACAGAACCAATATTCCTTTCATAACCTGACCAAGAAGAGGAAATTTATATCTTCCTGTTATTGGGTCTTTAGCTGGGAAAAA
Source organism: Sinohyriopsis cumingii (assembly GCA_028554795.2). NCBI lineage: Eukaryota > Metazoa > Mollusca > Bivalvia > Unionida > Unionidae > Sinohyriopsis > Sinohyriopsis cumingii. The sequence continues at coordinate 31,838,635 of CM068839.1, forward strand.
ATATAAACTCTGTCTGCATAAAGTAAATTGTCAGGAAGAGTGCCAACTTGATACTTCAGGAGTTCTCCTTCTAATTTATCAACAGCCTTTCCTGCAGCATGGTGCATCATATGACAGAGACAACCTGATATGAACAATGATGGAGACATTTTTCAAAATATAGTATGCAACTTCTTTATGAATTCCAGTCGTCACTGATGCAGTATCAGCTGAAAACCCCATACAGTTCTGCCAACTTATATTTATTCAAAGCATTATCAAGCAAATAAAAAATTATTTTCTCCAGTGAAATCTACTGTTAATTCTAGTTATGAAAGAAGAGCACTCTGACTTTGCCCTTTTTGTTGTCTGTCTCTTACACAGACTGGGGACAACTTTTTGTCATCATAATCACTATTCCTGTCTGTTGCAATACTAAATGGATCAATTTTCATAGCTTCTGCAATTTTAAGTGAAGTATCTTCTGCTAAACACCTAACAATATTAGATGATTTTGTTCTTGCACATGCATATTTTCTGCAACTTTGGAATCAGGAAACATCTGTTTGAACAAAGGACCAACATAGTCTTCTACCGCTAGGGGTAGTCCATGTTCTTTTAAGAACTCAGTATATAGCACCTCTGCATTTATAAAATTTGTGTCCACAATATAGTTCTGCTGTAAGAAAAGATGTTACCTTAGTACTGGAGTTAGTAAAGTGATCTAATTCAAGGTTTCTTTGTTTTAACACCACCAATATTAAAATCCTTTCCACACAGCCTGCAAGGGGCATGAAGCTGCTCTAGAATGGAATGCTGAAATATGTGTGATGTGATGTGATTTGGATTTTTAACGTAGCTTTAACAATTTTTCAGTCATATCGCTACTATGTCTGCAGTGTGGCAGTTTATAGTGATGTCTAGCACTGGGGCATCATGCTGCAGACATGTAGCATGATGTCCCACCCAGTCACATTATCCTGACACCGGGCCGACCAGTCCTAACACTAACCTCTTAATACTGAGTCCCAAGGAATGCTGAAATATGTAATTCATGTATTCCTCTCTGAATCGAATTTTCATCTTTTCAATCCATCTGTGAAATTATTTGAAAAACATTTTTTGCTCTAACACATGCATCAACTAGTATAAATCCAACTTGACTTTTAGTGCCAAATACCTACAGACTGGTTCTGTACCAGATATGAATTTGAACAAAGAATCTGCGAGCAAAGATTACAAGTTAGAAAACCAGTCTGTTCTCTCCTAACTAAGCCATACAGCTGTTATAAATAGAAACCAAGGTCAAAAGTTTAAAAGTAGAACCAGCCTGTTTCTTGAAAATAGGGCAACTGCTATAAATAACATAATACTGTTAGGAAAGTGCATGTAAGTCTACGGACAAGCATACTCTTATGTCGTAGTTATATAGAAGCTGTCTTTTCTAGAATATGGTCAGTGGGATTAATGGGATGTTAATAAAAATGAGAAAACAAATTATTAATTTTTTTTGGAGGGGGATATACCAAAAACGCATAATCCGAATATATTTACGTGTAATGCATAATTTAGTGAAAAAAACGTGCAATGATTATGCCAAAAGCATAATGGTTGGATGTATGGGTATATAACAAAAAGAAATTCACTCATAAAGCAACATAAGGTCTCTTCAATTTTGATAATAACATACAAAACAGTTTGAGACATACATGCATTCACGAAAGTCTAGCCATTTGATAGAGCTTCAGAGAGGCAATACACATCACTGGCCACACAAAACCAAACTCTTTCCAAGTGTTACTGCAAAAACTGTGCTCCCTTATTTGCTTAGAGACCTGTACTTTTCCATGAAATCCTGCGATGAGATATGCCAACATCTGGGAATATAAATCTAGAGCTTTAGCTTAGTGTGCAATGGCACATCAAGCAAGGGGGGGAGGGGGTCAGAAATGGTGCAGTTTGATATATTTGATTATGTTTGGTGGTATAAAAGTCCATAATGCAAAAGCATTGTTTCTGACATTTTATTTTTCCTCAAACACCTTTGTTTAGTAAGTGAGCTTTATAAAAAATACCAAAAACATCATCTCTCAGGATGCAAGGAAATATCTACCGTTATTATGATACTAAAACACATCCAAGCTGAATAAATAAAATATATTGTTCAACTGAATGCCAATAAAAAATATACTCAGTGAAATCCCATCAACTGTGTATCTCTAAATCTGTTTGTCCACTGCAAGCTATCTTAACATTGGTCCAAGACCATGTGCAAAATGCAAACTCATCACCAAGTCTAGATTTTGTTATCGCAGGAAATTATTCAGCCTACTTGTCATGAAATTTTTGTTCCTGCTTTCTCTTTCTTCATCCTGGTTGCAGATTAGAATCAGGTGATATCATTTTCAGAACAATCCAAGAGCTAAAAAAGTAGATGACTACTTTTGTCAATCAAAAAAGTGAATGACTGAACAAAAACAATAAGGGATAAAAGATTTAAATATGACCAATGATAATGAAGGATTTAATATTCGACCAGTAGAACTGAGGGGTTTCTATCTGCTCCATTGCTCTGATGTTTTCTTTACTGGCACATATATTTCAAAGAAGAGAAGTCTGGTTCAAGATACAAAAGTGCCATATGATTTCACATATTTTTGAAGGCAGACATATTGGAAATTGTCAAGCTTTTATGTGGAACTCGGAGTTTGCTTGAAAGGATGGCCCAATTCTTTGAACTGCTCTGAACAAATCAGAGGAGTTGACAACTCTTTGAATACTATGGCAGGAATTAGACTGTGCTGAATAGGTTCTCAGATTCCATGAATGTAGTCTTAAGAGTTTCCAATATGAAATATGAGGAGCTCCATGGACAACACCATTTCTCCAGATAATGCTTCCTTAACATCTCTGACACAGCCTCCAGTAGCCATTGCAAAGCAACATTTTATTACACTTCTCCATTAAGAACACTGACAGAAGTTGCTCAGGACAGATGCTATAGTCATGGCTTCAACTCTAAACCACTGATTGATTTAACAGAGAGGCAAGCAAACAACCTGACGACATACCTCTTGTGAAGCTGCAGCATCCAAGAGGTGGGTTATGGGATGGGGGCAGGGGATGGACACATTTGTAGATTTATAGCCCTGTCAAATGGCCTCATCTCTTCCACTTTAACTATCTGAGATGCCAGGTGGTATAGTTTGGAGAGTCCAAAATCAGCATGTGCACACTCTCCTCTGATGATTATCAGCAAATAATCTGCTATGACAGACAAGGCATTATCATCCTATCCCACACTGGGATATAGGTGTTATGTATATTTAGTCTGTATTGTATGCTTGACCTTTTGTTCACAACACCATGATTGACGTTATAGGTTTGGCCAATCAAACTTTTGCACTTTTTTAAAAGATGCTTACTTCTATCTGAGTTCAAGGCTTAACCTTATTTACAAACTTTCTGTTCCAGAAGCAAACTTGTTTAGAATTTGGTGGAAACGTCCATTGGAAACTTAGGTTTTCCAGAAATGTAACTGTGTCTTAGGTCAATGCATATGGAAAACCATCCCACTCTGACCAGTACCCCAAATTTTTTCCCAATCATCTGGAACACAAGATGTCAGTAGTGAGATCTTTATTGCACCAGACTCACTCACTAGTCCCTGCTGAGATGGATCAGAATGAAGAAGTAGAGCATGCAAACTCTGCACTAAACGGATATCCAGAGTGGATTTTCAAATTTCCAAATAAGAAGAAATTAATGCCCAAATAAAGCCAACATCAGCATCCATCTGCAGTAGATCAGAAGTCCTGGTTAGAGTATTCACAAAACGTGGGATTAATATATATCAGATCATACAATTCTTTAAAAAAAAAAACAAGCAACACGTGAGGGACAAAACAGAAAATATTTTTACATGTGTGATTTGTCAAATCAAATATAGTCATTGTGAGAATTTGTGAAACAGGCGAGTGTCAGAAACAACGGTTAAGGAACACATCAGTAAAGAGTCGTGACATATAATACATGAACATTGTAGTATTATGGGACATTCCATCATTCTGAATCAGAACAAGGCAATCACATCTGAGAACAGCACATGGAAAAGAAAGGTGAACAACGAAAATGAAATACGACAGTGGAGGTCAACACTAAACAGCGATAAAGGGCTTGAATTAATACCCATCTACGTGAGTCTCCTCATATCACATTGCCATTATAAGTCACGTGATTAAGTGGTCACTAATGAACTCAGCATGATATTGCCAATAAATATGAACTCCAAAATATTTATGCTCTGACTAAGGGAAAATTCTAATAACAATATAATCTTGTATTCCTATATAATCTGAGAGGAATCATTTATTTAAATTGTTCATTAGAATTAAAAAGTGCTTACAGGCTTTTTGGACTATAAGTCTGTTTTGGGGATTATTGAGATTTTATTCAAAGACATTCTGTATTACATGACTGTGGGTGTCTGTGTGTGTGATTTGGATTCCTAACGTAGGTTTAACAATTCTGCAGTCATATTGCTACGATGTCTGCAGTGTGACAATTTATAGTGATGTCTAGCACTGGGGCATCATGCCGCAGACATGTAGCATGATTTCCCACCCAGTCACCTTATCCTAAGACCAGGCCAACCAGTCCTAACACTAACCTCTTAATGCTGAGTGCCAAGCGAGGCAGCTGTTAGTACCATTTTTGAAAGTCTTTGGTATGACTCAGCCGGGAATTGATCCCACGACCTCCCTAATCTGAGGCGGACGCTATAATCACTTGGCCACCGGAGTGGTTACACATCATTGTGGTGCATTCATGACATTCAGGACTATTGCAATTCATTTGGAACATTTGATACTTTTGGACTTGTCATAGAATATTTAGAACAAGTTCCTTTTAAATTTTCACTTTGTATTCTAAGGAAAACAATTGCAGAATTTTACAAAATTGGTGGCTTTTCTCCTGTTTGTTACTTAGTTTAAGACCACAAAGTTGTAACACAAGAGCATCAGACCAGCAATGATACCTATGTGAGGAAGCTTGGGAAGCACTGACAAAAATGTTTTGTGACTCCTCACAGGCTGTGAGTGAACTGATCTTAACTGGTTCATTGACCAAAGGATGAGATCTTTCCTCATCCCTCCTAGGCCTCTTAGGGGAAGGGGGCAAACTACCTTCCATGATGATCCCTCTTAAGTAATGTGTGGTGGTCTTTGAACCTCAAACCTGTACTTGCATGTAGAACACATCTGTGTCAGAGCATTGTATGTCTCCCTTAACGAAGGTAACTAAACATCCAAAAAAGGGTTGAAAGTGAATATGGTGAAGGAGGGAACATTGATATGATCTTCTTTGTCACTAGCATTCATAAATAATGACTCTGTCCCTGTAGTTGGAAAATTAGGTAATGTGGAGGCTCTGGAGAGTTCAATATGATCCTAACCCCATGCTTAGATTTAGCATGTGTTCTTGATCCTCAGTGCCTGGTGTAAAGTACCCAGTGACCAGTGGCCTGTATTTAGTGATTGCTGATCAGTCAATGGCCAGCCACCAAAAGTCAAAGGTGAACTAGACCTGTTGGAATAACTTTCCATAGAACTAGAATACCTAGAGCAATGCATTACCCTCTTGGAGTTGTGTGAAATGCTTACTGTGTGGCAACAGGTAACTGGAGAATTTTCACATGACCCCGAAGTCTGGGAAAGGAACAACCATAGTCCATAACTGATTGTGTTTCAGATCCAAGTGTGGGGTTCACTTGATTCAAGCAAGCTTATAGCACCAAAAATGGATGCTGTCCTCTTTCTAGAAGGTACACTATATTAACAGGGAGCAATCAATCCTGAGAAGTAGCTGTTACATCACAAGGATGGAGTTATGTAATTCTAAGTGCTTTTTACTTGTTGTGATTGCTTCAGATTGATAATAGAAATTGAAAGTTATGACTGTATACACTTATAAAAGTGACAAAGGAAAAGCGAAAAAGTTTTGTATAACTGAAACATAATTCATTTCCCCAAAATACAAATTGAAATAATTAAAAATAGCTTACAGGATTGTGAATAATATCCTGAATATTCCTAAATGTTTTATCAAGTCCAAAAGTATTGAGTAATCTGAATGAGTTCCAAAGGTATTCCAAAAGAATCACTATGATATAATTCTAAAGTGTTTTTAAATGAAATCACAGTAATTCCATAACAGCTATTAAATATCCAAATGTCTTCAAGTGTGTGTGTGTGTGTGATTTGGTTTTTTTAACTTAGCTTTAACAATTTTCCAGTCATATCGCTACAATTTCAGCAGTGTGGCAGTTTACAGTGATGTCTAGCACTGGAGCATCATGTTGCAGACATGCAGCATCATCTCCCACCCTGTCATATTATCCTGACAATAGGCTGACCAGTCCTAATGCTAACCTCTTAATGCTGAGTGCCTAGCGAGGCAGTTGTTATCACCATTTATACAAGTCTTTAGTATGATTCACCTGGGGTTCAAACTCATGACCTTCCACTGCCGAGGCAGACAGGCTAACCACTAGGTCACCGCAGCAGTCTGTCTTTAAGTGAATTCAAAGTTATTCTAATAAATATAATTCCAAATAATCTGAATATTGTGAGCACTACAATTCCAGAGAATGATTAAATTAAAAAAATGAACCATCTGAATGAATAACTTCCAAGACTGGTGTTTACTACTAAGAATGCCTAATTCTAAGTAACAATTATGAATGCACATTGATCTTATAAATGCACACTGATTGTAATAATACGCTTTGATCCTTAGATAATGCAGACTGCATTAAATAAAATAACTGAATCTAATGCTATGAGCTTTCGTACAAGTGTAAATACAAAACATATAAATGTATAATGTTGAATCAATTCCCAAACCCACTATAAACAGGGAGGATAAGTGGTTTGTTGTATATAAACCACTGAAAAATTATCATTGGCCCATCAGAATTAACTTTCTGATAATTAATGAGTGAAGACTAGACTTTAAATATGAATATCATGCCCTGATGCACTATAAACATTAGTGTAATATTTTTTCTTGAAGAGAGCATGCTTTCCACATCGAAGCTAAGATGCCATATGGAGAGTTTTGCTGGCAATAGTCACTCAGGACTGATTTGTTGGCAGTCAGAGTGCTTGTCACTCTGGACAATTTTGTTGATAGAAGAGGCATTCAATGGGCTTGTCACTCATGAGTTTTATTGGCATTTGCTAGTCACTCAGAATAGTTTTATTGATAATTGGGACAGTTTTAAAGATAGAGTGTGTGTGTGCATGTGTGTGTGTGCATTTGTGTGTTTTAAATTTTTAACATTGCTTTAAAAACAGTTTTCAGGCATATCGCTATCATGTTTGCAGTTTGGCAGTTTATAGTGCTGTATAGCACTATAGCACCATGTCACACACATGTAGCATCATGTCCCACCCAGACACTAGGCTGAACAGTCCTAACACTAACCTCTTAATGCTGAGCACCAAGTGAGGACACTGCTAGTACATTTTTATAAGTCTTTGGTATGACTCAACCAGTGTTCAAACCCTCAACTTCCTAGATGCGAATGACATATAAGACAGTAACTGTTTTTAATGCAATGCTCTAAAAACAAACAAAAATCTAATAATAAAAGAAAAGAGCAAATTCAGACTTTTAAGTTGACTAACCTTGATTTCAGACCCATCCTCACTGTAAGATCTTGGTGTGGCAATGATGTTTAATTGCTCCATAAGCAACAAAATATGCTCTTTGTTTTCATGGAGATTGGGATTATGCTCTTTTGTCCAGATAGCATCTTAAAGTAAGAAAAAATATTAGTAACTTTGGTTGTAAGTTTCAAATATATGCAATTTGCAAGTCAATTCTAAGGAAAAATAATATTTCAAAAATATGGATAAAGACTGCATCTTCCATACATCTAAATTAAAATATAAATAAATGTATTCAAAATATAAAAGATGATAGGTATCTTATGTACAAATACACAGCCACATCTACAACTACGGAATGTGTCATTCATTGTTATGAATATAAGACATTTAAAGAATTGTAATGAATAACATAGTTCCTCAGAAATTTCAAGACACAATTCATGCTATCATATATTATTTTCATCATTGAAAACAAATATTTATTAATTCTTAAATACTAAATACATTATAAATTAGAAACATGGGAGAGGCACTATTCCATTTATGACTAATTCATTGATTGTGGTTTTACAGGAAACAAACACAATATATTGCCACAAAAACGTTTATGACAAATAATTGAAGTATGCAAAATGGTGCATTATCAACCAGTGACAAAAAAAGAAAACAAAATGAAGATAATATATGTAGGATCTTGATCAAAGGTAATGTAAATGGTGTATAAAGAGTATTTAGATAACAGAAGATAAATAAGGGCAACTGAAAGTACACATGATACAAAATAATCACACAAGATATATTTTCAAATAAATGGAAATTTTCTTCAAGAAATTTAAAATCCAAGAATGTGTGTATGAAAATGCTGAAAATTGTAGTAACAATTGTATGTAGGTTGGAGATTACAACAGTGTATTAGAAAGTGCTTCATCCTAGTGTGTACATTACAAGAAACATGGGTGGATTTTCACCCTTTAATAAGGAAGATTGGATTATGTAAGTATGACCAAATTCTAATTTGTGTAATGACTACCTCATACTGGAAGGGTGCCATTTGCCCAAGGAAGGTTTGACCACATGAAGCTTGTTATTGAAGGCATCAAGAAAGAATTTAAGGTATCTTTCATTTCTATATATTTCAGGGTAAAGTATACTGCCCCGATGTCTGCTGGAAATATTAATGCACTATCTGGTAAAACAGGTTTTGTAGTGTGACTTCCACTAATAAAGGCTGCATCCTTTTCACCATATTTTGAGCTGTCAGTTAAGTTGTTATATGTAGAGAGATGTTCCTTGTAAGAATTATGAAAAAAGGAAGCATTTCTCTCCAATGTGTTCCTTCATGTAGAATAAAAAATACTTTGGGTTGTTTTTGAAGCCTAGGAGGTGTTCCTGGCAAAAAGGACATTTGGATTTTTGAAAGGCAATGTTTGTATTGCCAAGGCTGGAGGATAATCTAATGCCAAAGGTTGGAATGACATATGGTTTATTTTTGTACAATGCTTTGTAGTTGAGTTGAAAAACATACAAAAACAGGGTTTAATGTGTTAGATCTTAATTTTAAGGCATATTGTAAATGTGATGTTTCTGTGATGTGACAGAGGTAATATGTTCATATCAGTCTAACGGCTTTAAATTGGGGATGTCTTAAATGCTCCCAAAGAGAGTAGTATTGGTTGACAGTGAACTGAGTCAAGAATTTTTAAATACGACTTTCTCACTGAACCATAAACAATCCAAACAAAGTCCAGTTTGGCTCTAATAAAGGTTCTGTATAGGTTAAGAACAACCTTTTGATCAGCACTTGAGTCAGTGTGCTACTACTTGGAGAAAATCAGTAACATTCAAGCATTTAGCTTTCAATTACCTAATGAGTCAAATAACAGTGATTTTATGTTGAAGACAATACCTGAAAACTTTATTTCCTGAACAACCAGTATAGGTGTTCCATCCAACATGAATTTATGACCATTATTGTGTCTTCATAGCGAGAAAAAATGCATACATACTGTTCTGGATTTTGCGAATTTAAAACCAGTGCCAACTGTCCAGTTTTGAATCTTGTTTATGTTTTGTTGCAATTTTCATTCAATTGTATGCATATTTTTGGATCAAAAAGCATACAAGGAAATCATCAACATATAAAGAATAATCCACACCAGAAGCCAAACACTTGTTGATGTCATTAATTTTTATGTTAAAAGGCATAATAGGTAGACTACTGCCCAGAGTCACACCTGTCTCTTCTTCATACATATCAGAGAAAGTGGAACTTATACTATGAATTACCTATCTAAATGAAAGTTTCAAAGAAAAGGGGTTAGACAGCCATTTAGACCTACATCATGCAGGTCATTCATTGCTCTGTACTTCCATGATGTATCATAGGCCTTTTACAAGTAACAGAAAACAGCTACTAAATGCTTTTGCTTGCATTGTGAATGAATGTTTCAAGCCTAACCAGATGATCATTGATACTATGGCCATACTGGAACCACCTTGGAATGGAGATATTAAATTGTTAGTCTCCTGATACTAAACAAGCCTTGCATTGATCATTCATTCCAGTTCATCAATATAATGGGATGTTAGTTGATAGGATTTGTGCTATCCTTGCCTGGCTTAGGAACATGCATTACAATAGCCTCTTTCCAGTTTTTGGTACATTACCAATGGTCCATCATTGAACATTTCCAATAGAATAATTATTGAGGGTTCTATTAGGTGTTTCAAAACCTGATAAATGTATTTTGTCTGATCCAGGGGATATATCATGGGTCTCATTAAAAGCATCCACAAGTTCCAAAAATGAAACATTATAACCAACTGAATTATTTTATGTGAATTTTAAATGTATCTTCTCTTTTTGACTTTTCAGCCTTTGAAAATCTGCAAATCAATTACCGTATATACTTGCATATAAGCCAAATAATTTAGGAAAAAATAAAGGCCTGGAAAAAGGAGGGCTGGCTTATCCACGGGCCAATGTGTAAACTTAACAGTTTTTAGGTGTTTTTGGTAACTGTGCAGATTTTCTGATTTCTCCAACACCAAGTTAAATAAAGGTAAATACAGACTTCATAATTCATGGGCCAGTCGAGCTTACCAGGGAGACCATGCTGAACTATATAGCACTTACACAGTGCAAAGCATGCATATCGTCACTTAAATCCTTACTTATTGCCAAACATATTAGATGCAGATTTTGCTTTATTAATTTTTTCGCCCAAATCCATTTTTCCAGATAACATTTCAGCTAGTTCTTACTAGCTGCTTTGTTTATGTTGAATCACATGCTCACTTAGTTACTCATTTTCAATGATATAAGCAATCCTACACACTGAGGTAATATTTTTAAAAAGGTATGCACGTTTATTTGTACAAGGCACATAACCATCCTAATTTACATGTTCATGTAAGAGTGGTAATAGTAAAGGCTAAAATTCTCATAGAGATCAACTAAGATCAACATCAATCAATTTTAGTTTTGTGTTTTAGCTGAACAAACATAACTTTCCATACAATGGAAAGCTTGATGTTTCGGTGTCTCCAATGTTGATAATCAGCAAATTTGTCTTTTGTTTTGCGTCAGCAATACAGGCCACTTAATCATTAAAACCCTGAAACTGGCTTGTGATAAGAGTGACTTTTGACCGGTAACTATACCAGTTTAACATTGGTATAAAGGGTATAAAAATGCCAGGTGGTCACTCGTGTAAGTTTTGTTCGTGGGAATGGAGTTATAGCATATGGAGTTACAGCATTCGTAGTGATCATTCTTGAAACTGAAATTAATTGTGGACAATTTTATTGTTGTGGTTTATCTTTTCGTTCTGGTTTATTTTTTATTTTTGTATTATTGTAGACGTAAAAATAATCATTCATTTGCATGAATAATGTTTAAACTTAATATTCTTTTTAGTGAAGAAGTGAAAGTTTTATACTAAAAAAAAATTATTTCGTCACAACAATAATTCAAAAGTGATACAACAGAACATGTAGGACTTTTATTGTTTAGAAGATATGAAAATCAAAGACAATGTAATTATCAGGAGTTCTCTACAAAAATCAGAAGATATTAATATGAAATCGGGAGTTGGCGTGGAGTGACCCCAAAAATCATGAGGTTTTTTCCCTCCTGGCATGAAAGTTGACAGGGATGGTGTAAGATCGCTTACATCAAAGCAAACTACAACTCAGCTTTTATGGTATTAGCATAATTTTTGAAGCATTATTTCTGAAACTTTATAAGAAAACAGAAAATTAAATAAATTATTGTTTTTTTAAATAAAAGTTTGCCTAAATAAATGCATTTAGAAATTAACTCGTGCATCTTGAGATGCCTCAGAGTTGTAAGTCGGCTTATATGCAGGTCATGCACTTTTTAGTGTTTATACCTGTTCATTTTGGGTGTCGGCTTATACGCGAACAGGCTTATAAGCGAGTATATATGGTAGAAGATGAAGCTTTAGAAAAATCAGCAGCAAATACATTTGCTCTGTCAGATTTATTTCTGTAAGTTTTCATTGTTAAATTTTCTATGTTAAAGAGCTGTTGTTTCTCTTGACATTTATTTTGTGGATTGTGTCTCATACTATCTTACACAGGATCTTGAGTTTAAAATAGAAAATAGTTTTCCCATCATGTTCTATTACATTATTTAATTGAGTGGAAAGCTATAGCCCAGAATATGTGGCATATGCTCAAATTTTTAGGCAATGGACTATTATTAAATTGTTTCAATGCTTCTTCGCACTGTCTAATGGCTTCTTTACAATTTTCAGTGAACCATGATTTTTGGTTCTTTTAGAGTTAGAGGAGGACTTGGGAATGAATTTTTCTGCAATATTGAATAAAACATGCAAAACATTGAACAGGACCATTAAACCAGGAAAAGTAGTGATAACAAGATTTACATGCTGGAAATTGTGTCAGCCATATCAGACTCCAGAACAGCACCATTTTCATTGGGGACCAAGTAGACATCATACCTAGTCTTTTGGGGTGAAAACACCCATGTCAATAAGAACATGCAGTTTCAAGCATCTGAGCTACTCCCAAAATATCTAGTCTGGTTCCCTGATTAGCTCCACTGAATCTTGTATGAAAAAAGGGTCAGAATCAAAAACAAGGGTATGCCATTATTAGGAATCTACAACAACAATAATTATATTTCCCAAATTTTTGCTTTTATTCCACAAGTCCATATTTTAAGGGTCACTGCCTATTACTTTCAGTCAAAGGGATGGCAAATCTGAGAATGCAGTCCACTCATCTAAGTTTTATACTCTTTTATACCATTATACTGTATACCACTAATGACTGTAACATACCACAATATAAAATGTATAGTCATGAATATGGAAAGTTTACCGATGATTAGTATTTGTTCCTACTATGAACTACAATGATCAGAAAAAAACCTGTGAAGTTTTGGATAAACATACATCATCGAAAACAATGTACAGTGAACACTACATACCAGTACTTAATTAACCATAAAATGTAAGTTACAGTAACCTCCAATGATCACGATGACCTTCATTGATTATTAAAGGTGAGTACTAAGACAGGTGCATCCAATTATCAAGTATCATGAATAAAACTTAAGCAGCACCCATTAAATGATGTATGTATTTATGTCGAAGAGTTTTATAGCATGTGAGCACAGTTAGTGGCCATATGGTGCCAAGTAAAGGCAAAGTTTAAAACATAAGCATCACCTGTAAATAAATTTTAGGATGATAAACCATTCCAAATATATGGAAATATTAGGCACAATATAATATATAAGTCATACAGATTTTAACATTCTGCAAAATGTAAATATAATAAAAGATAAACATGAACACAAATACTTAACCAATGTAATATCCATTATTGGGATCATTCTTAGGTAAAGAAAATTACTCCAGAAAATGTTATTATGAAAAACGAATTTCTGTTTGACTCCCAATGACTCTGTTCTTTGATCTTTTGTTATCTGAATCAACAGACCTCTTTCATACCTCAAGTGCAAGCTCTCCACAAACTATGGTATACATTATCTAGAACAAAAGTGATTATGCAAAATACATTGATCTTGTTTCAGTCACAGTGATCAGGACCTTTGACCCTAATATCAAAATGCTTCTTCTTCACTCCAAATGCAAACAGTCCACAAAGTTCATTATTGATCTCTATGTAGACAATATTGTCCTTCTTTCAGGCAGTGACCTTCACATATGACCTCAATACTGATAAACATTCCTTTATCTCAAGTGCAAGTGATTTACAATGTTTCAAGTCTGCTATGAAGAATATTATTGTGCAGACACAGTTTTTCTTGGCTTTAAATCACAGTGACCTTGACATTTTATATTCTGACCACAAAATCAATCATCTTATTCCTTACCAAAGTGCAAATTATCTACGAAGTATGATCGAGGATGAAATACCAAGGATAATCTGTGAAAGCCATTTTTGTTCACAGTGACCATATCTTTAGACTTTCTAACCCCAAAAATGGTCCAGAACTTATAATGATGTAGAATTCATTTTATTGTGCAGCAGCAATTTTTCTTTACTTCTGACCTTTCTCTCCAAGATAAGCTTTAACCTTATCCAACTGCAAGCTATTCACAAAGTTTTGTCCAAGGCTGTTTAACTGCAAGCTAATTCACTTTTGTGATGGATCTAAGGATGGATGAATAGATGTCACAATGTCATCCTGGTTTGATATTTAGATCAAATAACATCAAATTTACAGAGAAAACCACTTTTTAAAATATATTTTGCAATATAAAATATGTACCAATGAGTTCTGGAGACAGTTTTCCTTTCTTTTTGAACTCGAACCACTTGTCTGAGACAGCTGGAATATTTCTCAGGATAAACATCTCGGCAGTGATGAGAGATTTGAGGGCATCAATCATCCACTTTGGGTCCAATACAATCTTATCTTTAAGTATTTCCTTGCTGTGGATAATAGAAAAAGTGTTAAGTGCTATCTGTGTTATCCAAACTATCAACTTGTTTTTGTTTCAGAATCATGAAAAACAGTAAATCATAATTACTCAATCACTGTGACCTTATGTACATGCTGGCAGTAACTTGGAAAAAGAAATGAATATATCATTGATATATTGTTTAATATTAGACATGATAGCAAATCACAGGCAAATTAAAATATATTTTGAGAATTACAGTATCAGCAATGACATGTCGGCCAATTGGAAGCTAACTATGTAGTCCTAACCCTAACTCTAACCCCAACCCTAACTTAAATTACAGTAATACAAACTACATGATTTTACATTGGCTTACAGAGGAAAAACCATTCCCAATCTCACCTGAAGTAAAGGATTGTTCCAATGTCATGTTGAAATCTAAGAAACAAATCCAGTACCTCTGTGGCTATCAGTACAGCTCCTGCCTGGTTCAAGTCTTCCAATAAGCTACGAGTAATCACCTGTAGACACAAATGAAAATTACTGCTTAATTTAATAGGACTTAATCCACTGTTAACCTTTTATTTTCCTTCATAAAGTAAATTTGCATTGAATGATCTTCACTTGCATAGGTAATTAGCACCACAAAATTAGTCTAGCAAATTCTTCATGTTTAAATGGATCATCTACATCATGAAGACATTATCACTATCAAGTTGTACATGTCACACTGGTCCATCTATATATTCATATAATATCACAAACAAATTCCACATGTCTAACAAGATCTCAAGATGCATAAAAATATCATAATCACATTTTGTTTATCTAACTAAAACATACACATATGGATACAAATATCATCATCACATTTTGTATGTCTAGTTAGATTATCCACATATGGATAAAAATATCACAATCACATTTTGTATGTCTAACTGGATCATCCACATATGGATAAAAATATCGCCATCACAGTTTCATGTCTAACTGGATCATCCACATCTGGATAAAAATATCGCCATCACATTTTGTATGTCTACCTGGATCATCCACATATGGATAAAAATATCACCATCACATTTTGTATGTCTACCTAGATCATTCACATATGGATATGAATGTCATCATCACAATTTATATGTCTAACTGGATCGTCCACATATGGATAAAAAATATCACCATCATATTTTGTATGTCTAGTTGGATTATCCACATATGGATAAAAATATCACCATCACAATTTGTATGTCTAACTGGATCATCCACATATGGATAACAATATCGCCATCACAGTTTCATGTCTAACTGGATCATCCACATCTGGATAAAAATATCGCCATCACATTTTGTATGTCTACCTGGATCATCCACATATGGATAAAAATATCACCATCACATTTTGTATGTCTACTTAGATCATCCACATATGGATTAAAAAAATATCACCATCACAATGTATGTCTAGTTGAATCATCCACATATGGATAAAAATATCACCATCCATTGTATGTCTTACTGGATCATCCACATATGGATACAAATATCACCATCACATTTTATATGTCTAACTGGATCATCCAGATCTGGATACAAATATCGCCATCACATTTTGTATGTCTAACTGGATCATCCACATATGGATAAAAATATCACCATCACATTTTGTATGTCTAGTTGGATCATCCACATATGGATATAAATGTCATCATCACAATTTGTATGTCTAACTGGATCATCCACATATGGATAAAAATATCACCATCACATTTTGTATGTCTAGTTGGATCATTCACATATGGATACAAATACAACCATCAGATTTTGTATGTCTACCTAGATCATCCACATATGGATACAAATATCACCATCACATTTTGCATGTCTACCTAGATCATCCACATATGGATTAAAAAAATATCACCATCACAATGTATGTCTAGTTGAATCATCCATATATGGATAAAAATATCACCATCCATTGTATGTCTTACTGGATCATCCACATATGGATACAAATATCACCATCACAGTTTATATGTCTAACTGGATCATCCAGATCTGGATACAAATATCGCCATCACATTTTGTATGTCTAACTGGATCATCCACATATGGATAAAAATATCACCATCACATTTTGTATGTCTAGTTCGATCATCCACATATGGATACAAATATCACCATCACATTTTGTATGTCTACCTAGATCATCCACATATGGATAAAAATATCACCATCACATTGTATGTCTAGTTGAATCATCCACATATGGATAAAAATATCACCAGCCATTGTATGTCTAACTGGATCATCCACATATGGATATAAATATCATCAACACAGTTTCTATTTCTAACTGGATCATCCACATGGATAAAATATCACCATCACATTTTGTATGTCTACTTAGATCATCCACATATGGATAAAAATATCACCATCACATTGTATGTCTAGTTGAATCATCCACATATGGATAAAAATATCACCATCCATTGTATGTCTAACTGGATCATCCACATATGGATACAAATATCATCAACACAGTTTCTATTTCTAACTGGATCATCCACATGGATAAAATATCACCATCACATTTTGTATGTCTACCTAGATCATCCACATATGGATAAAAATATCACCATCACATTGTATGTCTAGTTGAATCATCCACATATGGATAAAAATATCACCATCACATTTTGTATGTCTACCTAGATCATCAACATGGATAAAATATCACCATCACATTTTGTATGTCTAATTGCATCATATATTATACATGCATATAAATATCACCAGCACGATTTTCCTTTCTAACTGGATCATCTACATATCTCATAAGCAGAATTAAAAGATAAAAATTATGTTAAGAGAACAATAATAAACTTACTATCAGAGTAATGACCTTGAAATTTAGGCAAGTCTTCCATATATGGATCTAATTATGTGTGCAAAGTTTCATATCCATATCTCAGGTTGTTTTTGATCAGTTGTGCAAAAGAAGTTTTTGTCAACTAGTCCAAAAAGTAAAATAGAAGTCTATTCTATAAAGCACTGGAAAATTGTTGAAATGGCCTAAAATTCTAATGAAATGTGTAAAATTTCTTTTGCTGAATTATCACACTAAAATGGATTTTGGACAGATGGGCATTTAGATGGACATTCAATTGGACATTTAGATGGACATTCAAGAGACATTCAGATAGACACTGAGGTGGATATTCAGGTAGACATTCAATTGGACATTTAGATGGACATTCAACTGGATATTTAAAAGGATATTCAATTGGACATTTAGATGGACATTCAATTGGACATTTAGATGGACATTCAACTGGATATTTAAAAGGACATTCAATTGGACATTTAGATGGACATCTAGAAGGACATTCAAATGGACATCTAGAAGGACATTCAATTGGATATTTAGATGGACATTTAGAAGGACATTCAACTGGACATTTAGATGGACATTCAACTGGACATCTAGAAGGACATTTTCGGAGGACTTTCAATTGGACATTTAGATGGCATTTAGAAGGACATTCAATTGGACATTTAGATGGACATTCAATTGGACATTTAGATGGACATTTAGAAGGACATTCAATTGGACACTTAGATGGACATCTAGAAGGATATTCAATCAGACATTTAGATGGACATTCAATTGGACATTTAGAAGGACATTCAATTGGACATTTAGATGCATAAACAATTGGACATCTAGAAGGACATTTAGAAGGACATTCAATTGGACATTCAGATGGACATTTAGAAAGACATTCAATTGGACATTTAGATGGACATCTAGAAGGACATTCAATTGGACATTTAGATGGACATTTAGACAGACATTCAATTGGACATTTAGATGGACATTAGACAGACATTCAATTGGACATTTAGAAGGACATTTAGATGGAATTCAATTGGACATTTAGAAGGACACTCAACTGGACATTTAGAAGGACATTCAATTGGACATTTAGATGGACATTTAGAAGGACATTCAATTGGACATCTAGAAGGACATTCAGTTGGACATTTAGAAGGACATTCAATTGGACATTTAGATGGACATTAGACAGATATTCAATTGGACATTTAGAAGGACATTCAATTGGACATTTAGAAGGACATTCAACTGGACATGTAGATGGACATTCAATCGGACATTTAGATGGACATTCAATGGGACATTTAGAAAGACATTCAATTGGACATTTAGAAGGACATTCAGTTGGACATTTAGATGGACATTTAGGACATTCAATTGGACATTTAGAAGGACATTCAACTGGACATTTAGATGGGCATTTAGAAGGACATTCAATTGGACATTTAGATGGATATTTAGAAGGACACTCAATTGGACATTTAGATGGACATTAGACAGACATTCAACTGGACATTTAGATGAACATTAGACAGACATTCAATTGGACATTTAGAAGGACATTCAATTGGACATTTAGAAGGACATTCAACTGGATATTTAGATGGACATTCAATCGGACATTTAGATGGACATTCAACTGGACATTTAGATGGACATTAGACAGACATTCAATTGGACATTAAGATAGACATTCAATTGGACATTTAGATGGACATTTAATTGGACATTCAATTGGACATTTAGATGGACATCTAGAAGGACATTCATGTGGACATTTAGATGGATATTCAGGAGGACATTCAACTGGACATTCAATTGGACATTTAGAAAGACATTCAATTGGACATTTAGATGGACATCTAGAAGGACATTTAGAAGGACATTCAATTGGACATCTAGAAGGACATTCAATTGGACATTTAGATGGACGTTCAGTTTTAAATTCAGATGGACATTCAGAAGGACAGCTTCTTTTACTTTTCTTTTTAACAAATGAAAAAATTGTCATACCTGTTATAAAATATGAATCTAAATGCAAACCTTAATTCCAGCAGCTTTCAGCCTCATCAGCTCTTGTTCCAGGGGAATCCATCGTGTGGGTATTTCCTCTCCCCAGTATGACTGCCGAGATGCCACCTCTACAATTTTCCTCTTCAAATCCTCCAATCTGCTATCAACAACAGTGTTGTCAATGGCAAAGTCCTCATTAACCAAGTGAAATCTGGTAGACTTGTCACTTAGATAAGTGTGGATATCCCTGAAGAATCTCTCACAGATTTCGTGATGGTAGATCTAAAAATAGGAAGAAGATTGGCAGACCCACCTACTTTCTCCGTTATACCAACATTTATAGAATTTACATGTATATTCAGCAGAATCTGTTTGTATTAAACCATTGTGAATATTAATTAATTTTGGTTAAATCTCTAAGATTGGAAACAAAAACTGTGCAGGAAATTATGGTATATTCTATTCAGCTTTGAAACCTATCTTGTTTCAAAACATCTTTAACTATCATAATTCATCGTAGCTGACACATTACATGAATATAAACATTGTGCATTTTAAACAAATATTCACCACAGTTATGTCAGAAAACACTGAATAATAAGGTAGCATACACTGACTGTATTAAGTAGCATAGTGTACAAGTGAGTTATTAATGTATGATGTAATACATGTAGATAGCACAGTGTACTACTGAATTACTATGGTAGTACACATTGTATGTATTTTTATAGTGTACAACTAAGTTATTAATGTAAAATGTACTACATGTAGGTAGTATAGTGTACCAATGAATTATTATAGTAGGCATACACTGTATGTAGGTAGTATAGTTTACAACTGAATTATTATAGTAGGCATGCACTGTATGTAGGTAGTATAGTTTACAACTGAATTATTATAGTAGGCATACACTGTATGTAGGTAGTATAGTTTACAACTGAATTATTATAGTAGGCATACACTATATGTAGGTAGTATAGTTTACAAATGAATTATTATAGTAGGCATACACTGTATGTAGGTAGTATAGTTTACAACTGAATTATTATAGTAGGCATACACTATGTAGGTAGTATAGTTTACAACTGAATTATTATAGTAGGCATACACTGTATGTAGGTAGTATAGTTTACAACTGAATTATTATAGTAGGCATACACTGTATGTAGGTAGTATAGTTTACAATTGAATTATTATGGTAGCATACACTGTATGTAGGTAGTATAGTGTACAACTGAATTATTAAGGTAGCACAGATTGTATGTAGGTAGTATAGTGTACAACTGAATTATTAAGGTAGCACAGATTGTATGTAGGTAGTATAGTGTACAACTGAATTATTAAGGTAGCACAGATTGTATGTAGGTAGTATAGTGTACAACTGAATTATTAAGGTAGCATACATTGTATGTAGGTAGTATAGTGTACAACTCAATTATTAAGGTAACATACATTGTATGTATTTTTTGTATCCCACTACCAATTTCAATAATGGAAACATTTAATGTGATAAAAAGTACAAGAAACTTAGTCAATTCATTCACTAATTTACAGTTTCTAACCTGTCTGTGAGTAGAGTGTCCCTAACACCATGATCATCTGCACATTTCACACTTAACGGAAGTTTTCAATATAATAGATGAACATGCCTGAGATCAATTTCCAGTTCAAGGACAAGTCCATTTCCAGCAAAGGGGTATGTGCACGATTACAGATTTAAATTCGTATGTCGTCTGCTTTCAATATGGTCAGTGTTGAATCAAGCAAAGGAAAAGAATGACAACAACAAATTTGTCTTTCACATGGATTTAACAAGCAGTTTAATTTCTATGTTCATGTGTGCAAAGGGATATAATTCCAAACTCTCAACATAATGGTAATTTACGGAATTATCCAGCAGTTACCAAACTGGATGAACTACATCATTATGTTGTCTGATGGAAATAAACTAGCCCACAGTGTATGCAATATGGTGCTGTGTTAGTATGGAAAGTCCATTAGGCATGAAATGAGCAGGGGATGCCAGTATTAGTGCCATTCTGGTCACAGTCAGGTTAGAAATTATAAATCAATGATTCAATTGACTTAGTTCTGTGCACTTTTTATCACATTAAACGTTTTTGTTATTGAAATAGGTAGGTGGTACAAACAAACAGGGATGTATAGTCAGACTATAGGTAGTATAGTGTACAACTGAATGATTAAGGTAGCATACATTGTATGTAGGTAGTACACCTCTCCCTCGATAACTTGCACACAACGGGGTCCACAAACATAGACTGCACGCTAAGCGAGGTGCGAGTTACCAAGAGACCTCCAAAATTTGGAAAAAATTGATTTGACATCGAGTAAACTGTGGGGGAAGAGGCATTAGGGAACTGGGCTGTTTATTGACTGAATCCTCATTTTACAATCACGTCGATAATAATTGTTAACAACGCTCTTTTTCTAATGAAGTTGATCATTATTCTGTTTAAATAACATTTTTTTCAAATGTCCAATATATGAAAGATCATTCCAACTGGTTTCAACAAACATCATGTGTATGCTAAAAATATGTGTATTACGTCACTGTTTTTTGTTTCTTGATGAGTATTATAAGGCTAAATTTAGTTATTTCAGGTACTATGGTATTTATATAAGTTTTAGAAGAGAAGTTATATTGCGAATCAATTTTCTAAATTCTCTCCATAAATTTAATAATAGTGTTTCTATGTTAGAGGAGTAGATCCACAGTCACTGTTAATGTTAAAGCTGAAATTTGGGGGAATACAATATTTATCAGCAGCTATTCAAATGATATGGTGTCAAGTTATAAAGCTGAGAAACTGAAACAAAGGAGTCAGTAGGACAGTTGGATTATGTGATTGTAAAGCTAATTAAAATCAATTATAGCAAGTTTACTTAAACATTAAAATTAGTGACCAGTTGAAGGGAAATTTGAATCTCTTTTAGTAGGTATAAAGTGCTTAAAATAGAGTTGAGTAGTTATAGTTTAATTTTGAATTAATTTGCTCATAAGGACAAGATTTACAAGTAATTTCCTACTTAAACTAATATTTTGGAAATTCTAACATACAGTATCAGTGGGAAAAGAGTGTGTATGGAGAGTACATATATGGCTTTTTTTTGGATTAAATAATTTAGACTCTGTGCATTTTGATATGTAGATCAGAGTTAGATAAAAGGTTTGCACCTAACACAATATGACTAGAAGTTCAGTTCTAGAAAAGGTCTTCAGGTAATGCTCTCTCTGATGTTGGCTAGGATTGTTTAAAAAGCCAGGTCAAACATAGTGCAGGAAGCAGCAAACAGAGCAGCAAACAACCGCACATTAGAAATGGAGCTAGCAAAAGAAATTATTCCCACTCCAGCAATGAGTGCACTAAGAGGTCTTGGCCTCAAAGTAGCCTCAGGTTGGAGCTTTAGAGTGCAGGAAAAATGTACAATCCTGCTCCTAATTTGGGATAATAATGACAAAGAGGAAGAAATAGATGACAGCCTACGGCCCAGAAGACGTAGAGGAGGAAGAAGGCAGCAACAGTAGGAGCATACTCCGCAGATCCAGACTAGCAGCCTACCCACTACGATCCACCAAAACAACCCCCAGCAGTAGACAGGACCAACAATAAATAAAGGGACCAGTCCTAACAATCCGGCTGCCAGGATAAATCGACAATAACTCGATCACAAAAAT
Source organism: Sinohyriopsis cumingii (assembly GCA_028554795.2). Classification (NCBI taxonomy): domain Eukaryota; kingdom Metazoa; phylum Mollusca; class Bivalvia; order Unionida; family Unionidae; genus Sinohyriopsis; species Sinohyriopsis cumingii. Next base: position 31,861,831 of record CM068839.1, read on the forward strand.
AAGGAAGACACTGGAGACATATGCAGGCAAAGTTACCCACACCCTAGTTAAATCACCAACTACAACAAGGCAGGAAATCCCACATGACAAACTGGTAGCTGACTTGGAAATGTCTTCCTCTAGTGAAGAAGAAACGGAAGAAGAAATAAAGGAAGAAACAAAGGTAGAAGAAGAGGAAACTGACCTGGAACTAAAATGGTGTAAACAGATGGGACTAGAACCAGTGCTAGATGATGTGAGAAAGGCGGGGCACTTTGTCAATGCCATAAAATACCTAGCCTGGAGAACACTAGACATGAGTCTGGTTTATGTAGAAGTGTTTAATATTACCCTGCCAAATCAGGAGTCCACAGAGCAGGGAACTAGACCAACTGTTGATACAACATCAAACAAGATTCCTTTTTTCAAAAACATGCAAGATTTATTTCGTGAGCCAATCGTCCATGTTGAAACTCAATTTTTGTATTGCTCAATTAGTACAATATTGATGTGATATCATTGGAATTAATCTTCTTATCATCCTTGAGGATATCTCAAAGTGTCACTTCAAGAATTCTGTGAGACTTGCTTGACCTGAATGGTCCAAAATTATCTGTGAAATTTCTTTATTTTATGAAGTATTCATTTTGCTTGGCTGCCTTGTTATCTTTGATCACAGTTATGTAAGAGTCGATTAATTTAAGGTAGTTTATGTTACATACACAATAACATTAATAAGTGTTTGATTGATCAAATGAAGTGAGTTCACATGACATATGACCGGGGCCACTAGATTTTAAGTAATAGGATTTTTGTGCCTTTTAACTTTTCTTTTATTCCAACTCCTTTTTTTGATTCAAAAGACATAATTAACGTGATAATACAAAGGAGGCCAGCTTTTAATTGAGTGCAACAGTACAACAAATACTTCCGGAAGACGGTTATTAAAACAAAGTCGGCACTTAATTAGGTTCTCAAAGAAACGCTTGCGGACATAGCTGTTATGGTACATTGACATATTTTATGTTTAATTACAAGAGGACACATTGCATTTATGACGATTACACTTAAATGAACTAAAAGATAGAACTAGAACACTTCTCTAGATTGGTCCCTGGCACTGCCTGGTGGAGATTAGCATACATGGCTGAGCCATTGGGTAAGTAAGTGTTGTTTGAAGATGTTTTATCAAAAGTCTGGTAGCTGAGGCCTAGATAAGAAAGTGTGATAAAATGATTAATGTGTAGATGGATGGACAGATGGACAAGGTTTCACTAGGTCACCCTTTAGTCCAGCTCTATCAGTGTGTATCTTCCTCGCATGCAATATGTAGGAATATAGCTATTAGAATGTTTATGTCTCCCTCTGATCCAGCTCTCTCAATTTGTATCTCCCTAGTGTGTCTTGGAAACTTTAGATGTTGGTTACATACTAGAGGTGTGCCTACACTGGATTAAAAAGTTACTTTATTTTACCAAATGATATCCAACAGAAGACACCATTTTACACAAAGCAGCAATTCCTTGAGTCGAAAAAAGTCAATGACATCAGAAAGGGCTAATTGCCCTGGCCAAGATCCTCCCTTGCATGAATGCTAGAATGGAATCAGGTTGGATTTGTCTTTGTACACAAGGAATCAGAGGCAAATCAGCAGTGAAATGAGTATTTGCATTGGTTGGTATAAAAAAGAAAGAACTGATCAAATTAAAGTTAATATTACAAATACTAAATAATGAATTGAGGAACTGCAGTGTATAGTAAACAAACAGGATATTAAATCTCTGTTAATAATACACATTGCATTAATCAACACTAATAAAATGATAACATGTAGAAGTAAATAATTCAAGCAAAAATATTCATTTGAATTTTCAAAGCTCAATAGAAATATGTTTTGTTGTATAAGGTAATTCCAGAATCAATGAAAAGGTAGGGAAGATTATAGGGCTCATCATGACAAAAACACTGAAAATTATCAACCCAGACATAAAAATAGAAATATCAATTCCATGTCCTGTGCCGTAATAATCTACTTCTAGACAATAGTTTTTTCCTCTAGAGTGAATTTTCCACTTGTTGCCAAAATGTCATCTGGAAAAGAATGGAGACATGCTATGGCTACGATGCCAATTCAGACCAGGTCAATGTACATGTTCTAAGAGCTTTCTAGAACCTGGTCAATGTACATGTTCTAAGAACTTTCTAGAACCTGGTCAATGTACATGTTCTAAGAACTTTCTAGAACCTGGTCAATGTACATGTTCTAAGAGCTTTCTAGAACCTGGTCAATATACATGTTCTAAGAACTTTCTAGAACCTGGTCTATGTACATGTTCTAAGAACATTCTAGAACCTGGTCAATGTACATGCTCTAAGAACTTTCTAGAACCTGGTCAATGTACATGTTCTAAGAACATTCTAGAACCTGGTCAATGTACATGTTCTAAGAGCTTTCTAGAACCTGGTCAATGTAAATGCTTTAAGAACTTTCTAGAACCTGGTCAATGTACATGTTCTAAGAGCTTTCTAGAACCAGGTCAATGTACATGTTCTAAGAGCTTTCTGAAACCAGGTCAATGTACATGCTTTAAGAGCTTTGTAGAACCTTGTCAATGTACATGTTCTAAGAACTTTCTAGAACCTGGTCAATGTACATGTTCTAAGAACTTTCTAGAACCTGGTCAATGTACATGTTCTAAGAACATTCTAGAACCTGGTCATGTACATGTTCTAAGAACTTTCTAGATCCTGGTCAATGTACATGTTCTTAGAACATTCTAGAACCTGGTCAATGTACATGCTCTAAGAACTTTCTAGAACCTGGTCAATGTACTTGTTCTAAGAACTTTGTATAACCTGATTAATGTACATGCTTTAAGAACTTTCTAGAACCTGGTCAATGTACATGTTCTAAGAACTTTCTAGAACCTGGTCAATGTACATGCTCTAAGAACACTGTATAACCTGGTCAATGTACATGTTCTAAGAGCTTTCTAAAACCAGGTCAATGTACATGCTTTAAGAGCTTTGTAGAACCTGGTCAATGTACATGTTCTAAGAAATTTCTAGAACCTGGTCAACGTACATGTTCTAAGAACATTCTAGAACATTCTAGAACCTGGTCAATGCACATGTTCTAAGAACATTCTAGAACCTGGTCAATGTACATGCTCTAAGAACTTTCTAGAACCTGGTCAATGTACATGTTCTAAGAACATTCTAGAACCTGGTCATGTACATGTTCTAAGAACATTCTAGAACCTGGTCAATGTACATGCTCTAAGAACTTTCTAGAACCTGGTCAATGTACATGTTCTAAGAACTTTCTAGAACCTGGTCAATGTACATGCTTTAAGAACACTGTATAACCTGGTCAGTGTACATGTTCTAAGAGCTTTTTAGAACCAGGTCAATGTACATGCTTTAAGAGCTTTCCAGAACCTGGTCAATGTACATGTTCTAAGAGCTTTCTAGAACCAGGTCAATGTACATGCTTTAAGAGCTTTCTAGAACCTGGTCAATGTAAATGCTTTAAGAACTTTCTAGAACCTGGTCAATGTACATGTTCTAAGAGCTTTCTAGAACCAGGTCAATGTACATGCTTTAAGAGCTTTGTAGAACCTGGTCAATGTACATGTTCTAAGAGCTTTCTAGAACCTGGTCCATGTACATGTTCTAAGAACTTTCTAGAACCTGGTCAATGTACATGTTCTAAGAACTTTGTAGAACCTGATTAATGTACATGCTTTAAGAACTTTGTAGAACCAGGTCAATGTACATGTTTTAAGAACTTTCTAGAACCAGGTCAATGTACATGTTTTAAGAACACTGTAGAATCTGGTTAATGTGCAGGTTCTGAGAACGTTCTAGAACCAGATCAATGTACATGTTTTAAGAACACTGTAGAATCTGGTTAATGTACAGGTTCTAAGAACTTTCTAGAACCAGGTCAATGTACACGTTTTAAGAACACTGTAGAATCTGGTTAATGTACAGGTTCTGAGAACTTTCTTGAACCATGTCAATGTACATGTTATAAGAACTTTCTAGAGCCTGTCAATCTGTGTATTCTAAGAACCTTCTACAACTGTATCAATATGCATGTTCTAAGAACTTTCCAAAACAGAAAGATTGTACAATAGATTTCAATGTAGTAATTAATGTTAGTAGCATGACTTAGTTCATTTCTGTGATCAATAACCAAGTGTTCTGAAACTATTTAGTCTATGACAATTAATAATCCATGGCAAAAATATCAGATCTGAATCTTTTTCTCCTCTCCTGAATCCTTGACATCTTCTCATACTCTATTATACTATACCTCCCTCTTCAGAAACCTTAACATCCAATACCATAAAATTTACCTCTTTCTTCTTCTTTGTCCCTTGCCAGAACTTCCAATTCTTCTGTGTCTTGGGATGATTAACAACTGGAAGGGAATTATCACCTGAGAAAGAAAACGTTTATCATGCAGTCTTTTGTTTTCTAACTCACGCAGATCTGAACTGGGAACATAGATTTTATTAATAAAGAAAATATTTATCATGCAGTCTTTTGCTTTCTAACTAAGAAAAGATAGAAATGATGACCATTTTCATCCACAAGAAGCTGGCCCTAGTAAAACAGCATGCGACCATTCACCTGACAGACAAATGCATAACAGTAAATGCAAGTACGACTGGATAAAACAATCTGGGTCAGAAAAATGACTTTTGCATAAATTTCTTCCAATGCTGTAGATTGCATTAGCTATGAAAATATTTTTTTTTCAAGACTTTTCTATTTGTTTTATCTTCATTCACATCTGATGACACATTGACATTATCTGTCAAATTCTGACTGACCTTTTCACTAGGAGTTTCTCCAATTGTTTAAACATTATTTTTATATAAACATTTTATTGTTTTAAGTAGCAGTGGCCATATGTGAAAGCAGATCAGTATATTCTCTATAAATGGGTGTGACTTTATAAGCAGAACATTTTCAGTAATGGTGGTCGTATTCGACAGCAAATGGGCAACATTTATAAAAACCTGAAAGGTCTTTATGCCTGGATCATATTTAGTCTTTTTTCCTACTTACAGGCATCTTAGTGAAAACTCTTGGAACAGAGGAAAGCCCCAAAGTTAAACACAGAAACTGAAAAGCTGACCATTCTAAATAAACTTTAAAACTCCTGATAATCTATATGTATTGAAATACTAAAATAATCATCCTTTCGATCAACAGAGGTAAAGAAATCATTTTTTTGGATGAGATCAAAAACAATTTTAAATGTTTCTTGCTTGACATTCATAATAAATGTTCATAATAAACAAATTTATTCAACTGTTTCAGATTAATAACTAACTGAAATTTGCCTTTAGGTTTGGGAACAATAAAAATGTTTGAAAGAAATTGATTACTCTCATATGTGGATGGGACTATAGCTCCTTTGTGTACAAGTTAATTGATTCATTGGAAATAATGGTTCTCTGCTCATCAGAAAAGGGAATTTCTTTTGGAAAAAAAGGACTGGAAATGCATGAAATCAAACTCTATTTTGTACCCAAAACTGTTTGCGAAATCCACAGATCATGAGTAAAATTATTCCATATAGCAATACAGTGTTTAAGCTTTCCCACAGAACTTACCTCTATAGATTTTAATTTATGTGCTCGTTAGGGGGACTAGTATAAGCAGGTCTCCTTCCTCTATTGGAACATAGGTATTGATACTTGTATGTATCTTGAGCACTATAAGGCTGAGATCAAAATCTTGCCCTCTGATTGAAACCTGGACTGCTTATGGGTCCACCGACTCTAGCAACACGGCCTCTATTGAGACCTCTGTAAATCTGGCCAAAATTGTCTTTTGCAAGTGCAAACCACCCAGTGTCACATCTTTTAACTTCCTTGGCCACATCATCCCCAAAATGCATAGATGTTATAGGGGTATGCATATTACAAAGATTGAAATATTTCCTTTTTAAATGTGGTCGAATCATATACCCCGTTCTGAGGGAGACATGATATTGCAACTGACCCATAAGGGTAATAGCATCTGAAATTATGGTCTTTGCATCTTCATTAGTGGCAATCTGAGACTTTAATAATTCTGCTAATTGGACAATTGACATAATGCCTCCAGCAACAAGATCTTATATGTCCCTAAAGGCTTTGTCATAAGAGTGAACTCTTGTGCTTTATAAGGTCATTCTAAATTTCTTGATTGACAAGTGGGGCCCAACTTATCACAGATTTCTGGGATCTTGTACTGTACAATATCATCTGTTGCACATAAAAAAGTGCATGCAGTATTAATTGGCTCTGCTAAGGATTTAGGTATTGGCTCTCGTTTTTGGGGAGTTTTCAGTTTGGGTAACTGCTACATATTATCAGCATTACTAGTAGAAATACAGTTGTAATCAGGTTGTAAGACATCAAACAATGCCCCATTTTTTGCCACTCAAAGAAATTTGCTTGAGTGGTCTACTTGTATCACCCTCTGCTGGGGTAACATCAACATCGATATATGGCCCTTCATTTTCAACTTTTACATGTAATTCAGGTGAACATTCACAAAAAAGGGCATCAATTTCATTGTCATCTGCCACAACAGGCCACATTTCATTTAGGTTCAATTGTTTCTTCAAAATCTCAATATCTGTTTCAGACAGGTTGTTTATCATGTCTATGAGACTGGTCGTCCTCGACTGTCTGATATTTTTATCTTTTATAGTCACCATAATAGGCCTGTGTTTTGCCACTTTCTGAACTTTAGTCACAACAGACTTAAATTGTTTCTCTTTATTTTTCTGTTTCTGCGGCTTCTTAGCTCCTCTCTCTTTGGAGGAAGTTGTGTCAACTTCACAAAAGGTTGCAATATCCTCAGGCCCAAAAACCCATAAATTCCGAGTTGACTTTGAGGTCGGTAATTGAGAAGACTTCGTTATCTTCAGCAGCCATTACAAAAAAATTGACAATTAACAAGACATAGCTTGAACTACATCCTAAGCTGGCTACAACACCACCTTAATACCAAATACGTGCCTATTACTGAACTTACTGCTCTACTACAACTCCATAATAACTATGAGATACCTCATGCAGGTGGCTTGTAGAATACAAATCCAAAACAAAATTAATTTTTGAAAAATCAGTTGTCCTTTGAGCCACAATGACCTACTGAACCTTTGGCCACAAAATCTACAGGCCTCCTCCATACCATAACTGCAAGCCCTCTATCTGCTTTGATCAATGTACAAGGTCTAAAACTTTTTTCTGCAAAAAACATTTTTATTTCTTCAGTCAGTTGACCTTCGACTCCCAAACAAATAAACATGCATATATATATATATATATATATATATATATATATATATATATATATATATATATATATTATATAAGACATGTGTAACCTTTGGGAAAGGTACATGACAGTAAACTGAGATTTCTGGGTATAAAACATTTTTTCTTTCATTCACAGTGACTTTCATCTTTTTGCAAGCTATCTACAAAGTTTGCACCAGGCATGTGATGCAGAACTAATGCTATTGCACAGAAATCACCTTTCATCTGTCAGTCATAGTTCCACTGACGATTGACCAATTGAACCTCAAATGACAGATGTCCTCTTTACCCTAAGTGGACATTTTCCACAATGTTTGGTTTGGCATATTATGTAAAACTAAGGCTATTGTAAGGAAAGCATTTCTCTTCTCTTTTTACCTTTGCCTTTTGATCTTGAAATCCATAGTTCTTAACCATGTGCAAATCAGCACAATGTTTCATTAAGGTACCAAATATACTCAAATGCAAGTTTATTCAACTGTAAACAATATAGACCTAATCTGTCATAGCATTATCCTCAGGCAAATCAAGGTCTATTAAACTGAATTTGTGAGTATATACAGTTGATAAATGGAAGTTATGAAATTATGGTACAAAAGGTAAAGTTGTTGGGTAGACAAACTTTTTTAGTACATGGCCATCCATACAAGGGAAGTAGTCTAATGGCCATCCATTTTGGAATAGTCTAATGGTTATCCGTTCAGGACAAGTAGTCTAATGGTTATCCATTCATGATGTAGATTCAAATGAAGTCAGCAAGATCTTGGATTTATCAAGTAAAATTAGCATGTTAATGTACATTCAACTTAAGACAGCCAAATGAATGTATAAAGTAATATCAAAGCTAAAGAGACATATCACCACTTTAACTTTCTTGTTGAAGAAAGTCATGATCTACTACACTCATCATGATCTCCTATACTCATCATAGTCTACTAAATTCATCATGGCCTACTGCTCTCATCATTGTCTGCTATGCTCACCACATAATACTACAGTCATTATGGTCTACTAAACATTATGGTCTACTATACTCATCATGGCCTTCTAAACTCATTGTGGCCTCCTAGATTCATCATTGTCTACTACACTCATCATAGTCTACCAAACTCATCATGACCTCCTACACTCATCACTGTCTACTACACTCAACACATTCTACTACAGTCATTATAGTCTACTAGACTCATCCGTATACTACACTCATTATGGTGTACTAAACTCATTATGGTCTACTAAACTCACTGTGGCCTACTACACTCATCATGGTCTACTACACTCATCAGTCTACTACACTCATTATGGTCTACTACAGTCATCATAGTCTACTAAACTCATCATAGTCTACTAAACTCATCATGGCCTACTACAATCATTATGGTCTACTACACTCATCATGGTCTCCCACACTCATCATAGTCTACTAAAGTCATCATGGTCTACTACACTTATCATGGTCTACTATACTCATCACATTCTACTACACTCATTATGGTCTACTACACTGATCATGACCTACTACACTCATCATTGTCTACTAAAGTCATTATGGTCTACTAACCTTATTATGGTATACTACACTCATCATGGTCTACTATACTCATCACATTCTACTACACTCATTATGGTCTACTACACTGATCATGACCTACTACACTCATCTTGGTCGACTAAAGTCATTATGGTCTACTAATCGTATTATGGTATACTACACTCATCATGGCCTACTACACTCATCATGGTCTACTACACTCATCAGGGCCAATTAAAGTCATTATGATTTACTACACTCAGCATGGCCTACTACTATCATCATGGCCTACTACACTCATCATGGTCTACTATACTCAGCATGGTCTACTATACTCATCATGGCCTACTAAACTCATTATGGTCTACTACAGTACTTATGGTTTAATAAACTCATGGCCTACTACACTCGTCAAGGTCTACTACACTCATCAAGGCCTATTAAAATCATCATGGTCTACTACACTCAGCATGGTCTCCTACACTCATCATGGCCTACTACACTCATTACAGTTTACTACACTCATCATGGCCTACTACAGTCATTATGGTCTACTAAACTCATCATGGTCTACTACACTCATCATGGTCTCCTATACTCATCATTGTCTACTACACTCATCATGGTATACTACACTCATCATGGTCTCCTACACTCATTACAGTCTACTACACTCATCATGGCTTACTAAAGTCATTATGGCCTACTAAACTCATCATGGCCTACTACAATCATTATGGTCTACTACACTCATCATGGTCTCCCACACTCATCACAGTCTACTAAAGTCATCATGGTCTTCTACACTCATCATGGTCTACTATACTCATCACATTCTACTACACTCATTATGGTCTACTACACTGATCATGACCTACTACACTCATCATGGTCTACTAAAGTCATTATGGTATACTAACCTTATTATGGTATACTACACTCATCATGGCCTACTACACTCATCATGGTCTACTACACTCAGCATGGCCTAGTAGTCATTATGATTTACTACACTCATCATGGCCTACTTCTATCATCATGGCCTACTACACTCATCATGGCCTACTAAAGTCATTGTGGTCTACTACACTCATCATGGCCTACTAAATTTATTATGGTCTACTACAGTAATTATGGTTTAATAAACTCATGGCCTACTACATTCATCATGGTCTACTACACTCATCATAGTCTCATACACTCATCATGGCCTACTACACTCATCACAGTCTACTACACTCATCATGGCTTACTACAGTCATTATGGCCTACTAAACTCATCATGGCCTACTACACTCATTATGGTCTACTGTACTCATCATTGTCTACTAAAATCATCACATTCTACTACACTCATTATGGTCTACTACACTCATCATAGTCTACTATGCTCATTATGGTCTACTGCACTCATCAGTCTCCTATATTCATTATGGTCTACTACACACATCATGGTCTGCTAAACTCATCATGGCCTACTGCACTGATCATGGTCTACTACACTCATCATAGTCTACTACGCTCATCATTGTCAACTAGGATTTATTTCTTTTTCTCTTTAAAATGTGAAAAGTTTCACATTTTTAAATGTGTCAGCCTTTATTTCAGTATATTTTAACATTTTACAATTTTCACATTGGAATCATTTTTGTTATAATCAGCTATAAATAGCGAGATATGTTTTAGTGGAATTCCCATGTTGTTACTACTATATACAGTGAGGTGTGTTCTAGCAGAATTCCTATGTTGATACAACTATACACAGTGAGATGTGCTTAGTGGAATTCCCATGTTAATACAACTATATATAGTGAGATGATGTGTTTAGTGGAATTCCCATGTTGATACAACCATATCTAGTGAGATGTGTTTCAATGGAATTCCCATTTTCATTCAACTATTCCATTAAAAGGAATAGTTGTAAAATGTTTCCTAGTTGACCACCATGATCAGTAAAAAAAATATTAAGGAACATTTAAGCATCGTAAGAAGTCTTTCAATGAAAACCTAATGTGAATATGACCATCATAAGAAGTCTTTCAATGAAAACCCAGTGTGAATATGACCATCATAAGAAGTCTTTCATTGAAAACCTAATGTGAATATGACCATCCAATGAAGTTATTCAATGAAAACCTAATGTGAATATGACCATCATAAGAAGTCTTTCAATGAAAACCCAGTGTGAATATGACCATCATAAGAAGTCTTTCAATGAAAACCTAATGTGAATATGACCATCCATTGAAGTCATTCAATGAAAACCCAATGTGAATATGACCACCATAAGAAGTCTTTCAATGAAAACCTAATGTTAATATGACCATCCATTGAAGTCATTCAATGAAAACCTAATGTGAATATGACCATCATAAGAAGTCTTTCAATGAAAACCCAGTCTGAATATGACTATCATAAGAAGTCTTTCAATGAAAACCCAATGTGAATATGACCATCCATTGAAGTCATTCAGTGAAAACCCAGTGTGAATATGACCATCATAAGAAGTCTTTCAATGAAAACCTAATGTGAATATGTCCATCCATTTAAGTCATTCAGTGAAAACCCAGAGTGAATATGACCATCATAAGAAGTCTTTCAATGAAAACCCAATGTGAATATGACCATCCATTGAAGTCATTCAATGGAAACCCAGTGTGAATATGACCATCATAAGAAGTCTTTCAATGAAAACCCAGTGTAAATATGACCATCATAAGAAGTCTTTCAGTGAAAACCTAATGTGAATATGACCATCCACTGAAGTCATTCAATGAAAACCCAATGTGAATATGACCATCATAAGAAGTCTTTCAATGAAAACCTAATGTGAATATGACCATCCATTGAAGTCATTCAATGAAAACCCAATGTGGATATGACCATCATAAGAAGTCTTTCAATGAAAACCAAATGTGAATATGACCATCCATTGAAGTCATTCAGTGAAAACCCAGTGTGAATATGACCATCATAAGAATCTTTCAATGAAAACCCAATGTGAATAAGACCATCCATTGAAGTCATTCAGTGAAAACCCAGTGTGAATATGACCATCATAAGAAGTCTTTCAATGAAAACCCAATGTGAATATGACCATCCATTGAAGTCATTCAGTGAAAACCCAGTGTGAATATGACCATCATAAGAAGTCTTTCAATGAAAACCCAATGTGAATATGACCATCCATTGAAGTCATTCAGTGAAAACCCAGTGTGAATATGACCATCATAAGAAGTCTTTCAATGAAAACCCAATGTGAATATGATATTCCATTGAAGTCATTCAGTGAAAACCCAGTGCGAATATGACCATCATAAGAAGTCTTTCAATGAAAACCCAATGTGAATATGACCATCCATTGAAGTCATTCAGTGAAAACCCAGTGTGAATATGACCATCATAAGAAGTCTTTCAATGAAAACCCAATGTGAATATGACCATCCATTGAAGTCATTCAGTGAAAACCCAGTGTGAATATGACCATCATAAGAAGTCTTTCAATGAAAACCTAATGTGAATATGACCATCATAAGAAGTCTTTCAATGAAAACCCAGTGTGAATATGACCATCATAAGAAGTCTTTCAATGAAAACCTAATGTGAATATGACCATCCATTGAAGTCATTCAATGAAAACCTAATGTGAATATGACCATCATAAGAAGTCTTTCAATGAAAACCCAGTGTGAATATGACCATCATAAGAAGTCTTTCAATGAAAACCTAATGTGAATATGACCATCCATTGAAGTCATTCAATGAAAACCCAATGTGAATATGACCACCATAAGAAGTCTTTCAATGAAAACCTAATGTGAATATGACCATAATAAGAAGACTTTCAGTGAAAACCTAATGTGAATATGACCATCCATTGAAGTCATTCAGTGAAAACCCATTGTGAATATGACCATCATAAGAAGTCTTTCAATGAAAACCCAATGTGAATATGACCATCCATTGAAGTCATTCAGTGAAAACCCAGTGTGAATATGACCATCATAAGAAGTCTTTCAATGAAAACCCAATGTGAATATGACCATCCATTGAAGTCATTCAGTGAAAACCCAGTGTGAATATGACCATCATAAGAAGTCTTTCAATGAAAACCTAATGTGAATATGACCATCATAAGAAGTCTTTCAATGAAAACCCAGTGTGAATATGACCATCATAAGAAGTCTTTCAATGAAAACCTAATGTGAATATGACCATCCATTGAAGTCATTCAATGAAAACCTAATGTGAATATGACCATCATAAGAAGTCTTTCAATGAAAACCCAGTGTGAATATGACCATCATAAGAAGTCTTTCAATGAAAACCTAATGTGAATATGACCATCCATTGAAGTCATTCAATGAAAACCCAATGTGAATATGACCATAATAAGAAGACTTTCAGTGAAAACCTAATGTGAATATGACCATCCATTGAAGTCATTCAGTGAAAACCCATTGTGAATATGACCATCATAAGAAGTCTTTCAATGAAAACCCAATGTGAATATGACCATCCATTGAAGTCATTCAGTGAAAACCCAGTGTGAATATGACCATCATAAGAAGTCTTTCAATGAAAACCCAATGTGAGTTTGACCATCCATTGAAGTCATTCAGTGAAAACCCAGTGTGAATATGACCATCATAAGAAGTCTTTCAATGAAAACCCAATGTGAGTTTGACCATCCATTGAAGTCATTCAGTGAAAACCCAGTGTGAATATGACCATTATAAGAAGTCTTTCAATGAAAACCCAATGTGAATATGACCATCCATTGAAGTCATTCAATGAAAACCCAGTGTGAATATGACCATCATAAGAAGTCTTTCAATGAAAACCCAATGTGAGTTTGACCATCCATTGAAGTCATTCAGTGAAAACCCAGTGTGAATATGACCATCATAAGAAGTCTTTCAATGAAAACCCAATGTGAGTTTGACCATCCATTGAAGTCATTCAGTGAAAACCCAGTGTGAATATGACCATTATAAGAAGTCTTTCAATGAAAACCCAATGTGAATATGACCATCCATTGAAGTCATTCAATGAAAACCCAGTGTGAATATGACCATCATAAGAAGTCTTTCAATGAAAACCCAATGTGAATATGACCATCCATTGAAGTCATTCAGTGAAAACCCAGTGTGAATATGACCATCATAAGAAGTCTTTCAATGAAAACCCAATGTGAATATGATATTCCATTGAAGTCTTTCAATGAAAACCCAATGTGAATATGACCATCCATTGAAGTCATTCAGTGAAAACCCAGTGTGAATATGACCATCATAAGAAGTCTTTCAATGAAAACCCAATGTGAATATGACCATCCATTGAAGTCATTCAGTGAAAACCCAGTGTGAATATGACCATCATAAGAAGTCTTTCAATGAAAACCTAATGTGAATATGACCATCATAAGAAGTCTTTCAATGAAAACCCAGTGTGAATATGACCATCATAAGAAGTCTTTCAATGAAAACCTAATGTGAATATGACCATCCATTGAAGTCATTCAGTGAAAACCTAATGTGAATATGACCATCATAAGAAGTCTTTCAATGAAAACCCAGTGTGAATATGACCATCATAAGAAGTCTTTCAATGAAAACCTAATGTGAATATGACCATCCACTGAAGTCATTCAATGAAAACCCAATGTGAATATGACCACCATAAGAAGTCTTTCAATGAAAACCTAATGTGAATATGACCATCCATTGAAGTCATTCAATGAAAACCCAATGTGAATATGACCATCATAAGAAGTCTTTCAATGAAAACCCAGTGTGAATATGACCATCATAAGAAGACTTTCAGTGAAAACCTAATGTGAATATGACCATCCATTGAAGTCATTCAGTGAAAACCCATTGTGAATATGACCATCATAAGAAGTCTTTCAATGAAAACCCAATGTGAATATGACCATCCATTGAAGTCATTCAGTGAAAACCCAGTGTGAATATGACCATCATAAGAAGTCTTTCAATGAAAACCCAATGTGAGTTTGACCATCCATTGAAGTCATTCAGTGAAAACCCAGTGTGAATATGACCATCATAAGAAGTCTTTCAATGAAAACCCAATGTGAGTTTGACCATCCATTGAAGTCATTCAGTGAAAACCCAGTGTGAATATGACCATTATAAGAAGTCTTTCAATGAAAACCCAATGTGAATATGACCATCCATTGAAGTCATTCAATGAAAACCCAGTGTGAATATGACCATCATAAGAAGTCTTTCAATGAAAACCCAATGTGAGTTTGACCATCCATTGAAGTCATTCAGTGAAAACCCAGTGTGAATATGACCATCATAAGAAGTCTTTCAATGAAAACCCAATGTGAGTTTGACCATCCATTGAAGTCATTCAGTGAAAACCCAGTGTGAATATGACCATTATAAGAAGTCTTTCAATGAAAACCCAATGTGAATATGACCATCCATTGAAGTCATTCAATGAAAACCCAGTGTGAATATGACCATCATAAGAAGTCTTTCAATGAAAACCCAATGTGAATATGACCATCCATTGAAGTCATTCAGTGAAAACCCAGTGTGAATATGACCATCATAAGAAGTCTTTCAATGAAAACCCAATGTGAATATGATATTCCATTGAAGTCTTTCAATGAAAACCCAATGTGAATATGACCATCCATTGAAGTCATTCAGTGAAAACCCAGTGTGAATATGACCATCATAAGAAGTCTTTCAATGAAAACCCAATGTGAATATGACCATCCATTGAAGTCATTCAGTGAAAACCCAGTGTGAATATGACCATCATAAGAAGTCTTTCAATGAAAACCTAATGTGAATATGACCATCATAAGAAGTCTTTCAATGAAAACCCAGTGTGAATATGACCATCATAAGAAGTCTTTCAATGAAAACCTAATGTGAATATGACCATCCATTGAAGTCATTCAATGAAAACCTAATGTGAATATGACCATCATAAGAAGTCTTTCAATGAAAACCCAGTGTGAATATGACCATCATAAGAAGTCTTTCAATGAAAACCTAATGTGAATATGACCATCCACTGAAGTCATTCAATGAAAACCCAATGTGAATATGACCACCATAAGAAGTCTTTCAATGAAAACCTAATGTGAATATGACCATCCATTGAAGTCATTCAATGAAAACCCAATGTGAATATGACCATCATAAGAAGTCTTTCAATGAAAACCCAGTGTGAATATGACCATCATAAGAAGACTTTCAGTGAAAACCTAATGTGAATATGACCATCCATTGAAGTCATTCAGTGAAAACCCATTGTGAATATGACCATCATAATAAGTCTTTCAATGAAAACCCAATGTGAATATGACCATCCATTGAAGTCATTCAGTGAAAACCCAGTGTGAATATGACCATCATAAGAAGTCTTTCAATGAAAACCCAATGTGAATATGACCATCCATTGAAGTGCAGCTATGGACAGATGTTCAAGCTGGTTATCATGGTTGGCATACTGGATGCACATCCCATTCACAGAAAAGCAGCTATGGCTAAATGTTCAAGCTCATAGCTGTCATATTAGGTATCAGCTTAGTATCATTTAACTTAGGCCAAGTAGACATCATGATCAATTTAGTAAAAATCCAATTTCAATCTGATCATCTGTTCAAGAGGAATGGCAATAAATGATTTTAACATCAATTTTCTGCCATTGTTGCTAAGCTGGATGTTAAATTAGATGTCCAGTATGTACCATTTTCATTTAGGGGCAATTGACATAATAACATATGTCAAAACAAATATCCATTCAGGAGTTAACTATAACAAGCTCATCTAGATGGCTGCTATGGTGGACATACTGGATGGTGGATCAGCACAAGTTCTATTTAAGACCAATTAGGCATCAAAAGAAGACTTTAATGAAAACTCCACATCAACAAAACAATCCACTTATGAGAAGTAGCAAACACAAGGTTTTTAAGATGGCTGCAATAGTTGCCATATTAGTTGTCAAAACTGAGCCATTTTCATTGGAAATAATCAGATATCATAAGAAGTCACTGGGGAAAACTCAGCATTGATATGACCATCTGCACAGCAGAAATAGCTAAAAGATTTTCAAGATGGCCATCATAGCAGCCAAATTTGAGAAATAAGGGGCTCTACAGTTATACAGGACCAATTAGAAATCACAGAAAGTCTTTTAGCGAACACTCCATGCTGATATGACCAGGAAAGGTAGTGATAAGGTTTATAAGATGGTTTGGCCATATTGTATTTCCAAGGGGTACCATTTTGATGAGGTACACTTGGGATGAATGTGCATATAAAGTTTAATGGCAATCCTCAAGTGGTTTAGGAGTAGCAACAACAAACTTGTGCTAACTGACAGTTAAAAGAGGACAGACAAATGACATAAGCACAATGGATAACAAGCCATTTACACACTCTTCTGGTCTACAACAAGTTGAGCTAAAAATAAAACTCAGTGTCAAACAGAATGAGAATGGTACTTTGGGATGTAAAGGCTATGCAACCAAGTCTCAAAATCCAGTTTATATTTCCACAAATAATAAACCAAATAGGGGCCCCGAGTGGCTGAGTGGTCTAAAGTGCTCTCCATTACGGATCACTGCCATCTCACCTCTGTCTGCGTAGGTTCAAGTCTCGGATTCAGCCAATGTGGGTATGTGAGAAAGCTTGCCAGTAACTTCTCATGGGTCAGTGGTTCTTTCCGGGGTTTTCCCAGGTTCTTCCTCCACCATTAATACTGGCTGCCATGTATAGCCTATCAAGTGCTGAAAAATGGCGTTAAACCCTACAACAACAACAACAACAAAAATAATGTAAAGGCTCAAAAGACAGTATGATATCTGGCTGATAAAGCATTTACATTCCGCTCCCCACCCTCTGCCCTTTCAGACCTCTATCCAATTTAATTTATATCAAACCCTTCAGTTAGTTTCTTATTTATTTTTATATCATTATATGCTATTGATTATGTAACACTGTATGTTGGACTTGACCATTTCCAAAATTAGGTTCATTTCCAAACTGACCTGCATCACTGAGTTTGGTTTTATAGTAAACATGTTTATCTCAGTCTGAGTCTTGAACTTTGAAAATTCCTGATGAATTGCCTGGTCAACCTGTTTTTCACTACACATTTTATATTATAATTTTAGTTGTTGTTGTTGTTGTTGTAGGGTTTAACGCCATTTTTCAGCACACGATAGGCTATACATGGCGGCCAGTATTAATGGTGGAGGAAGAACCCGGGAAAACCCCGGAAAGAACCACCGACCCACGAGAAGCTACTGGCAAGCTTTCTCACATACCCACATTAGCCGAATCCGAGACTCGAACCCACGCAGACAGAGGTGAGATGGCAGTGATCCGTAACGGAGAGCGCTTTAGACCACTCGGCCACTATAATTTTAGTAAGAGACTTCTAATTATAACTAAGATTTTATTAGGTCAACATTATAAAACTTCCATAAGGTTATTTTCCATTAGGTAATGGTTTTTATCAGAAAATGCTAATTTTGACCTGAGGTCAAATAAAGGGCTATATAATCTTTTTACTGGAAAAAATTATTTATTTGTGCTTTAAAATCTTAGCAGAATCAATTGTATTATTGTTGTGTCCATAAATTCATTTGGGCAGGAATTCACTTATTCAATTTATTTAATTCAAGTGATTCTCTTCTGGAAAAAAGTGCTTTTCAAAAATAACATTCTTGTAAAAAGAGACTTTAATTTACAGTGAAGACTGCTGGCACATCAGCATTATATGGGTCACAAGAGGCACATCAACACCTTCAACAATGGATTCAATTTGGATTTCCACTAAAGTTTATTCAGAACTTTAATTATTAGGACTTGTGTCTGTTAATATTAGGATTATTTTGGATTTAATTTGCTATATCAAAAGTTCTTTTTTTCCACATTTCACCATGTATTTTAAAGAAATCAATAATATGTTGAACTTTACAGAGCTTATTGCTTCTCACTCTTTTCTATTACTTATATTGAGACAGAGAGTCATGAGAGAGAGACCCTTAGACATTGCAACCTTTAAAATGACTCATTTTAGAACCTTGCTACAAGTGAAAATCAAAAGCAAATAAAAATACAACCAAATTTGTCCAAAGTTCCACAATGATGTTAAAGTCCATATTTTCATCACTGTCTAGTAGATCAGTGAAAATGTCTTACTGGATGAAATTTACATTTTACGTGCTGCTACCTTTTAACAATTTTAAATATATAAGCAGTCACATGACTAATTATTCTTCTCAGATAAAAGTTTAAGTGAGGAAGGTATTATCCTGAAATAAAAGTGAGAAATGTTTTATCCACAAATAAAAATTTACTTGAGAATGGTATTATCCTGCTCATCACAACTCCTACCACACCAGTTAAGATTAATGAGACCATTTGGATATGAATGAGATGGTATGCAAATACGTCCAACGATTCTGGAATTAGGACACACACACCCCTTCCCAGGGGTGTTCTGGATGGTCAACATATCATGTGTCCCTTATGACATCCCTGCTGCATGCCCCTCTCCGGGACTAAAGACTCCAGGGAAGGGAGGAAGATGGCATGAAAATATATCAGATGATTATTTAATCCATCTGTATTTTGTCCATATTTATGGTATGTTAACAAGGAAATGTAGTATTCTCCAGTGCCAAGCTACTTCATGCTGCAATAACTGAATTAGTTTTCATTAATTAAAGAAATTAAGTCATCTCTCCCTCAATGGACCAAGACAGAGAAGTGTGAAGTCACAAGGAGACAAAGCTGGAGTTAGCAAACAAGTTCCTATGTGTATTTATGCTTTACCTCTGTTTAGATGTGTGTGCATGTGTATGTGTGTGTGTCTTAATGTATCACCAGATAAATTAATAAAACAAGGCTCCCATGGTGAGACTGACACTACAGCAGCTAAAAAGAATTTCCAGGATTCCATAATAACAACCAGGATCCAGACATTGTAGTTCATTTCGTACAACAGCGGACTCATTTGATACATCACCAGGCCAACCCAGGTCAACTTCCACAGTGTGTTTTTGAGAAAGGCACTTTAAGCTCCAACTTCCATGGCATGATGTTGTAATAATGTGTTAAATGTGCCACTAAAATGAACTGAAATAACCAAACATTCTTTTAACTGCTGAATATTGAAACCATCTGTGAAATTCTTAAACAATATTTTCAAACTGACAACTGTGGCAGTCGTATTGGGTATAAGACTAGAACCATTTTCACTCAAGGCCAGCTAGGTACCATCAAAAATCTTTTGGTGAAAATCCTGTTTTTAATGATACTGTCCATTCTGAATGGATAGTGAAAAGAATTGTAAGCTAGCTGTCATGGCAGTCATATTATATCTAAGACTACCACTATTTTCTTTAAGACAAATAAGATATGAGAAGTGTTTTGATATTCAAGATGGAAGCATCTTGGTAGCTATATTGAATGTGTTGATACATTTAACCACATACTGATGTGACCATTCATTCAGGAGGAGAAGTGATATGATATTCAAGATGGAAGCATCTTGGTAGCTATATTGAATGTCAGATTCACATCATATTCATTTAGAAGCAACCAGACACCATATGTAGTCATCTGGCAGAAATACCACATCGATATAACTTTTCATGTAGGACAAGTAGTGATAACAAGATTTTCAATATGAGGACATAATTGGGCTTGCGATCAGTACCATTTTCATTTGGAACTAACTAGACATCATATGAAGTTCATTGGTGAAATCCAACATTAATAGGCCAATCCATCCAGGAGGAGTTGCAAAAACAAGATTTCAAGAAAACCACCACAGCAGCCATGTTGGTGGACATAATGGACATCTACTCCATTTTTTAATTCAGAACCAATTAGAACATAGGGATTCTACACTGAATTTTCATACGAAGCAGATATGAACTAAAATTTCAGGATGAAAACTGGTTTACATTGTCTCTATAATATCTAACCAACTTGTTAACGCATTCCTCACTAGTACAATTTTAAAGCAAACTAAATACATGACAAGTACTTTCATTTAAAGAATTACTATAGTTTACTTTGGTTCAGACACCTAACCAACTTGGTAATGCATTTACCACTAAAAGACTTAAAAGCAAAATTAATAAATATTATGTACTTTCATTTACAATACCATCATAGTTTACTTTGATTTCCTAATGTCTAACTTGTTATTGACAATTTTTGTGGACCCTTCAACAGAATAATTGTAGAAATTACCTGCAGCAGCTGCTAACCTCCCAAAAACGTTTTCGTGAAACTTTGAACAAAAAAAATATAGAAATTACACTTGCATAAAGTAATTACCTGACTTTATTAGCCTTATTTGAGTGGTCACAAAAACGACTTATTAAGCAAATTACGAATGTATTAAGTAATCACCTCCTCCAGGAAAGAAAATCATGTACAAAACTGCTAAATGAGTCACACAAAACAAATCTGACTATATTCCTATAAATTGGCATTTAAAGCCATTTCAGTGTACAGAATACAAATCCTAACTTTACTTTGCTGACCTACATTATGTTGCTATGTGGAAACAACATAATGAGCATAAATTATTTTGTTTCCTTTCAAACCTTTAATTCCAAAGAATTCTTGAGCAATATATGTGCATGTTATACAAAGTAAACATTTCCTATCACAGTATGAAGAAGAAAAAAATGCAAAGTATTAGAATCTTATCTTGTAACGAACAAAGTTTAACCGTGAATTTATGTGTGCTAATAAAACTCAAACAAGACTTTTCAACCAACCTAAACTCCTTAAGATGATCTGGTTTAAAATTCCATCATTTAAAGACATTTACAAAAGGGTTGATTTAAATTTTGACAAAAGACATTCAAAATTATATATTGTTGTATATACAAGGACTGAATTTTCTGTAAAATCAACTTGTCTTCTTGTAGTTCAATAAACCAGTCCCAAAAATTGTATTGATACATGGGCTCTTATTGTTTCTTAATATATAATAAAAGGGACGCCACTTTCCCATTTCACCTGTGTTCTACTTAAGATCTGAAATCAATACTTCAAGCTACATGTCACTGTGTAATAGTTTCACACTAAAGTTCAGCTGAGAGATTCGAAATTTTTCTAATCCGAGTTTCCTCCGAATATTCCAACCCCACTTTTCACATTTGGACATTAAGGATGGAGTGTGGGTTCAGAGCAATTACATATAAAAATTTGGAATATGCTGCTGCCGCAAGATAGCTTACCAGCAGGCCTAGCAAATTTAATCTATATTATATTGACTTAAATCTGCATAAAATCTATAGGAAAATTATTCATTTTCTCAAAAATGGCAAGTATTATAATTGTTATGTCTTTAATCCGCTGACAAACTAGATGAAACTCAGCATAGATGAAATCTGACAAGGTACTCGCCATTTGCGCAAATAGTCACATGACGTCACAACTCTCAAACAAACGACATCAGAAGTCCAACAGTCACGCAATATCAACAACAAACTCCTTTTTAAATGCCATTGTACAAAATTTCAATTATATTCAATGAAAGTCTGATACCTTTTGTAAAAACCAGAGAGAATATATAATTGTCAATATATTTTTTTCGAGAACAACTACAAGAAACTTGGCCAGTCTGTTTCATCAAGCAGAGTAGTCTGGTTCCCTGCTTCGTATGCTCCCTTCATGAGAGAGCACATGGAATTGGGTCACAATTAGTACTTCCAGTTCAGTACCCACGAATGTAGTTCTAGTCTATTTTTAGAACATTTTTTCCTCTCTCATTTTGGTGGTGAGAGTTTTATTTATGTATGTTTGTTAAAAGGTAATTGTTTATTCTTGAGAATATGAGCTCAGGGTGTGGTTGTCCACGTGTATTTCGGCGAGAGTGCACAGTGAGTAATAAGGCCTTGGTGATGATCCAAAAGTGAAATCTGTGCTCTGTTTACAGTCCAGCATCTCAAAAAAGAGCAGGTCAACCTTTGACAAGAACTTCACCGTGAGGTCATCTTTGAAGGTATTTTAGATTAACATATGAATTGTATTGATTGTCACAGTGGAAAGGTCAGTACTGAGAAACAAATGTAGAGAACATATAGTAAAATTAATTGTGTTCTATGGCCACAATTTTGTCAACATGGTAGACACATGATACAACAAAACTCCGGAAGTTGGTCTCAGAATAAATATAGAGAATTCTGTGCTCTTTCATTTTTGTATTTTTATTACAACCAGTATTCGACTTTCATTTAATATTTTTTCTACAACATTGGAAAATGACGGTTGTGAGATTCTGTGTGCTCATATGCATAGCAATCGAAATCACTAGTACCAGCTCAAATTTCATCAATGCATTAGTTTTATCATCTTTCAGCAGATTAAAGACATAACAATTTTAATACTCTGAGAAATAAATAATTTTCATATCGATTTCATGGAGGTATAACTCGATTTAACAACGTTTTAAGCTTGCTAGCCCATCCGCAAAGCCGTTATGCTGTAACGCCATCATGTTGGCCTCAGGTGATGCTTGACTGGTTTTCATACCTTCCATATAAAAAAAATATACAGACAGCAAACTGTGCCTAAAACAAAAGGTCTACCAGATAAATCTAATCCACTGAGCATTTGGATTGTCTCAACAAATTTATTTATGGCAAGCACCCAAATGATCCATACTGCAACTTTCTAATATTCTGGTTAGAACTCGATAAATTTAACTCACGACCAGTTCAGTAACTCAGTTACATAATTGTTTCGTGCGTCAGGCTATGGAGGAAAATTGAAGGGTTTTTCCCGACTTTCATCAATATTTGCGAAATTCAAGAACTTTTCATGGCTGGGAAAAAATTATCGTTTCTCTCGACTTTTTCCCAATTTCCCGGTAGCGTGGGAACCCTGTCAGAGAAAAAGTGTATCACTCCTGATGTATCTCTTTAACTAAAAATAAAGATGGACAATATGTGACCAGGGAAAAAGTGTATCACTCCTGGTGCATCTCTTTAACTATACATAATTATTCATAGAATTTATGCATTCCCCTGACCTACCTGTTGCACTGGAGGAAGGGGTTGATTCAACTGTCCTTTTTATTTTCTGTAGCTTTAAAAGCTTCTGCACAGACCCAAGTACTGTTGAAGGCTTTGGCTGTTTTTTGGTGGCAGTAGCAATAGTTGTTGATGTGGTGGGCACGGTGAACTGTGGTATTTCAGACGACGTTATGTTCTTTGTCTCCAAGTCCATTACTTTTAATGGCAACTTTTTCTGATCCAAGAAATTAAACAAGATTGGTCAAACTCCTTTGCAGAAAATATAAACAACAGTCTGAAACTTTGTAGGACTATGCCAGTTGATTTTTGCCATAAACTCAATTTTTTAAATTCTTTGGTAAAGTAACCATCTAATGAGCTGCACATTGGATATTAATGACACTATATAAAGCTCCTAAAAACAAAGATTTTACATTACAACTATATACAGCTCAAAAAAATAAAGGCTTTATATTACACTATATAATGCTCATAAAAATAAAGTCTTTACAATCCTGCAGTGGTTGTATAATCAAATAATGATTTCATAACAAATGCCTAATTCCAGCAGAAGCCAACATCAAAACTTTCAACATTTCTTAGGTGTACTAGCAGTCCTTCAAATCAGTACTCTACAATTTTTATATGATCAGACAGTAAATATTGGTAGATAAAAAAGGAGAACAAGAAAAACTGTTTAACACCTGACAATAATGACTTTAGGCTGTACCTGTGAAATTTTATCCACATGAGCAGCAGGGAAGTTGAACAGACCAGAGTTTCCAGCCAAAATAAAGCTTCCTACGCGAACTTTCTCCGTAGAAGCCTCAGAAATCAAAAATAAAGCCTTCTACGGGAGCTAATTTTCATGCATTTCAGACCAAGTGCATCGGGTGGTCGCGCCGTGTGTGTTAGTAAATATAGCGTTCGAGACAGGAAAAATAAAAATCAGGGAATAATTTTTTGTGTTATATTTTTTGTTGCATGGTGGGGCTGCTTTGGCCAATTTTACGTCGCATTAAAATAATATACTTGAAAATAATGTGAGTTCGAAAACTAGCACAGTTGGAGAGCCTCATTCTGCTAGATTAGCGCGAGAGCAATTAGCGGCACTAAAGAAACTTATTCCAACAAAAGAATTATTTAAGAAAAAAGTTCGTGCTCACGAAGACACAGAGCACGGATTTTCCGAGTTATCGTCAAAATTATTAAAGCCAGTTACCGAAACAACCGAAAAAGTCTTTTTTGGTGACATAAAAGATCCGGACATCAAAAAACGCGGAATTCTTCCCGTGTTGAGAGGAATTGAGGAACATTCACGAGTATTACCGGAACGATTAGCAATACTAGCACAACAACGCGGGCAACAACCAGGAGGAGAGCCCTCTGCAATTGGTTTTAAAGTAAGTAAAAAGAAAACTGTAACTGGAGCAAAAGCGTTCCGTCTCGAGGATTTAAGAGGAAATTTGACCGATGAGGGATGGCAAATAATATCACAGCCGCTCTCGACGTTGTATAATATAGATCAATTTGGTGAATTTGCGGAGAATTATTTTAGTGGTCGAGGAGAATATCTGACTGGTGAAGGGAAAAAAAGATTCGCAAATCGTAAGGTTTGGTATAATATGTTATATAAAGCTTACACGGGAAAATCACAGGTGAGAGAAACGGATCCATATTACAGAAGATTTATTGGGGCTGCAAAGGAAACGCATAATTACAATAAGGAACAGGCGGAATTGCTAAGAACAACATCTAAATCTCCACGAAAAAGAAAAACAAAAGAAAAAGTTCAACCACAGGAAGAAGAAATTCAACCACAGGAGTTTGAATTTCAACCACAGGAGGAAGAATTTCAACCACAGAAATTAGGGGCCAGACCAAAGGAAAGAAGTCAACCTCAGGAAAAAAAGAAAAAACCAAAAAAGAAAAAGGATAAGAGCGACCAGGAACCAATACCAGAAGAAAAAGTTCAACCAAGCGACTACAAACCACCTGGGGACGAGAGAGTTCGAGCATTAACTGAGGAAGAAATTACATCTCACTTAAAAGAAAAAATTGATTACAGTAAACCTGCTGATTATTATTTGAGGGAAGACAATATCGATAAGCTCAAAGATAAAGGTGAAAGATTAGATACCGCTGCGAATTATACTCCAGCGAATATAAGAACATACGTGAAAGAAAAATTTATTAATTCATTTGGACCAGGAACATGGCCGCAGTTAATTTATTTTGGTAGTTTAAGAAAACCGATGAATTTAATCGATATCGGATATTCAAATTTTAAAAAGGAGGTCGATGATTATAAAGAAATAATTGCAAGCAGATCACCAGAATCTAGAAAAAAAAAACACCATCACCACCAGATCCTAGACAAAGCACGCCACCACCACAAGATCCTAAAATAGGAAGCGGATATACCATTTGCCCTGACAGCGTTGTCAACGACGTATCTCGCCTTGAAATATTAATAGGAGGAAAACGATCCGGAAACAATTCTTCTGAAATAATCAACGAGGCCTCAGATATTTGTCAGCGATTGTTTCGTGGCGGTGTTATCAATTCCTACATTTACAAAGAGCTCGTTGACGAACTCATCGATTAAAACAACACAATTGAAATAACATGATAGTTCACAAACATCAACGCAGACCTAGACAGGTCCGCATAGCTAACTCTCGATTGCCTGTATATAAATATATTCACGGCAATGGATTAGGCGATATCGTTAAAAGCCTCGTCACGCGAGTAGTCCCTAAAATCGGACCCGCAGCTAAACAAATTGCATCAAAGGCAATAGGAAAGATCGGCGAGACTGTCATCTCTGGTATTGGTAATTTAGCCAGTAAAGGCTTCAATGTTGTCAAAAGCAAAATATCAAATTTAATGCGTAAAAAAAATCAGCCTGTCAAATTACCTAGCACCAGTGAAATGCCTGCTGATGTCAGTAAAGCTATAAACGACGCAGCAAATAAAAAAATAAATGACTTAGCACAGGAAGTTGCAAACACAAGTTTCATATCAGGTAGCGGTCTTCGTTTTAGACGATAATTCTTAATAATAAATGTTCGCACAAGTGTCAAATGAGGTATTCGACATGGACGAACCTGTAGGCAAGGACACATCCGTGCGTGATTTCCAGTATTTCTCGTACGACGCAGTTGAACCAAATACACCTAATCGCTTGGAAATTCAAGTTCACGATACGACAAGATATTTTCTCCCATCTGAGGCATATATCGAAGTTGTCGGGGAAGTTGTTAAAGCGGATAATACCGCCTATGGAGCAAATTTTAGGGTCGGATTTGTTAACAACGACATTATGGCATTATTCAAGAACGCCACTTACATGATCGATGGAAGAGA
Organism: Sinohyriopsis cumingii; assembly: GCA_028554795.2. Lineage (NCBI taxonomy): Eukaryota > Metazoa > Mollusca > Bivalvia > Unionida > Unionidae > Sinohyriopsis > Sinohyriopsis cumingii. The sequence continues at coordinate 31,889,090 of CM068839.1, forward strand.
AATTGAATCAATTACCAATGATGTTGATTTGGCAACGACGATAATAGGCCTAGCCAGATACTCGGATGATTTTACTAGATCAGCTGGCCCTAGTATGATGTTTGCCAAAGATAATTCTGATCGTCCCGAAAACAGACCATTCGATATCAGACAACCGAATGATCGTGCCGCTCCTAATCCTGGTCAAGTAAATGTCGATCATTAAACCTTATACTGATTATAATATCGGATTTGCCACGCGAAAACTCATGCTAGCAGGAGATCGCAGAAGATTCTCTTGTGCTATTCCGCTATCCCATATATTTGGATTTTGCAGACATTTCAGGAAAACCATCTACGGAGCAAAACATACCGTAACGTTCGTCAGAAAGGGAAATAGCGACAATGCTATCTGGCGAGAAGGTGATATCAATTACGTTACTAACGTGATAAATGCTGCTGGCGATGCCGCAAATGTCGGTATGGTAAAATTAACTAAATTTACTTTGTGGATGCCAGCGATAACTCCATCAATAATCGAAGAAGAAAAATTATTATCGTTCATGAACCAAGGCGGTAAATCTGTCATGTCATGGCTGACAACAACAACAGATTCCACAAATACCGATATTGATGGTGATTTTACCTGGCGTATTGCATCGCAGCAAGGTACCTCTGCACCCAGGCATATCTTTATCGCTTTTTTGCACACGCGAAGATATAGTCAATTGTACAGCCATATGATATTTGATAGTATCCACGCAACAAATGTGTCTCTGAGAGTAAATGGCCAACAAGAACCATCGGAGGAAATATCAATTAATTTTGAAAATCATTCGACGGCTCGCGCGTATCATCGCTTGTTGTGTTTTATGGGTCGCGATCAAAATATCGATACAGGATTGCAAATATCACAACTGGATTTTAATACTCACTATCCTATCTACTACTTTTCCCTGGAGCATCTCGATCTGGTAAAGCAATCCGTCGTTGATATCCATTTCAAAGCCAGAATTCGCACGGGAAATAATTTATATAAAGCAGTCGCGGTAATTCTCAGCGATAGAACAATGATCTTGGAAGGAATCAGCGGCAGAATGAGAGTCATCGACGCACCTGTCGAGAAAATGTAACAAAATCTAGATTTTCTAAATTTAGATTAAACGATTATTAATATGCCATACGCACACGTCAGCGTAACTCTGACCCCGGGTCAGATGAAAAAACTCCAAACAGCAACAGCAAAGCGATGCGGTGTGAAATTAACCCTGAAAAATGATCAAATTCAGGGCGGACCTAACAAACTGTCGCTAACTAAGAGTCAACGTGAACGCTTTACCAAAGCCAAATCAGCGAATTCTGGCTTTCATGTGAATCTTAGTATAGGTGCCATCAGAGACATGGTCAAAACGGGCGGAATTTTCCCTTTCCTAGCTTCCTGGATTATTATCCGGGGCTCTTCCGGCAATTGCAAAAGCGATAGGATTAGGTGCGGCCGGAGCTGTAGGCGACAAACTAGTACACAAAGTAATGGGAGGGCGATACGGTAAAAAAAGGGAAGTGGCCTCTATCTAAGACGACCCCCGTACGGATCCGGCCTAAGATTAGCACGCCCTATTCAAATTTAGATTTATTCAACGAAGCAAAAAATAAAAAAATAAAATTTTTCAGAGGCGTATTTATGCGGGATCAACTACCAGAAAAACCAAATTCCACCGAGACAGGAATAATAAATCTCGATTCAAATACTGGCCCTGGTACACACTGGGTCGCCTACGCGATTAATCCTCGTGAAGTCGTTTATTTTGACTCGTATGGACTAGCGCCACCAAAAGAATTTATCGATTACGTATCAAAGTTAAATATTCCGATTTGGTACTCGACACTTCCAACACAGACGTTAATGGATCCACCGATATGTGGTCCAGAATCAATTAACGTCCTCGATGCGATTTCAAAATCATCCGGTCCGTATCATAGGATCGTATTTAAATACGCCGTAGATAAATATCATGGTTGACATTTACGGTAGATCTATCTACAGGAAGAAGGAAACAGAAGTGACTGACGTCGATCTATCAAAGTTCGCCACGAGGGAGGATATTAATAATCTTCTGTCGTTGTCAGAAGTAGATCCTGGCGAAGTTGCTGTTTTTCAGAACCTCGAAGGAAGATTACAAACAAGTAACGTAAAAATAACCGATATAATCAAGCGGGACGAATATAACGATCGTATCAATCAATTTACTCGCCTATCAGATTCGGTAACAAAATCTATCGCTGATATCTCCGATCTTGTAGCGAAGTTACCCTTGAAGGCCAATATCGCGGATGTGGAAAAAAAGGACAACGAGTTATCAGCAACGTTGCTTCTGAAGGCCGATAAAACACTACACGATGATCTTCAGGACAGAGTGACAAAAAGATTTAACAGGCTAAATAACGATCTTAAAAAACTTGACGATACCTTAGGTAAACTTAGTAAAAAAATTGACGAGGATATAAAAACATCCGTCGATAATATCTCCACCACCGCAAACGAGCTAGCAAAGAAAAAAGTCGATCAAGCATCGCACGATGATCTTAGCGAAAAGGTAGAAAAAATCAACAGCGACATCACTAACGTTCTCGTTGATATTACCGAGATAAAAACCGTAATGAGTCAGAAAAGCGATAAAACATCACACGACGATCTCAGCGAGAAAACAAAAAAAAATTAACGAGGATATTACTAAAATCAACGATGATATTAACGTGGTACGTGAATTGGCGCGTCAAAAGATCGACATATCGGTGTACGACGGAGAAATTCGAGATTTTAACACGAAACTTAATGACGCAGCTACAAAAATTAGCGATATTAGCACAAAAATATCGTCAGTGAATCTTAAAAAACTAGCGCGTATTATTATACCATCGGAGGTAGAAACAGAAAAAATTGATTGTTATGTGCCATTTGTGTTAATGAAACAAAAAAACAGATGGTTTCCCGAGAATAACACATTTAGTTTTACTTTTTCGATTGCTGGTGTATATAGAATACATTTTATCTCCCCGGTAAAATTCAAAGTAAAACCCAGAATTCGTGACTCTTATGAGTATCATCCCGGGTTTTTAATTCTTCCGATATACGAAAACTATACAGAAACGTTTACATTAGAACCGCCAGATAGAACGTTTCAGATGACAGTTGAATATATTGTACTTTTCGAATATTTATCCGAACTTCCACAATCAATTGATTGGGCAAGTTAACTAATAAATGACTGCATCGGACTACCGATACAATCAGGCGCGTTCATGGCAGGATTCGCTAAAAAAACTCCTTGACGAGTATCAGGTAAAAATAAGAAAATATCAGCGTAGATTAGTTGCCATCGATGTTGCTGTGTACGCGGTAAGCGCAATAATTGCCGGCGCAGGTATAATCTTATCCGCGGTAACAACAATCGCGCCGATCATAGCAACGATAATAATCTCATCGACAACGACAATCGCCGGTGTTCTCAATATTATCGCAAAAAAAATATCCTCATGCACAAATGAAAAATTGTCCCTATACACGAGTAAACTATCCCAGGTCAACGAAGCGTATTCGAAATTATCATCGCTGCTTTCTGAGAGTCTCAACGACGGCGTTATATCCGATCTAGAATTTTCCATGATGGTAAATATCTACTCCGAGATTGAACAAATGAATATCAATAATGTCGGAACTAGCTCAAATCGTGACAAACACGACACCACCGATAACAACGCTGATATCGGCAAGCTCAACCAAGCCAGAATTTAGTATCGATTTTCCAATACCAATTAGCGTCAAGGAAATTGCGCTGTCACAGTTACGCGTCTATAATAGCTGGCCCAATGTTAGATCAAAACCATTCGGTAAATTATTGTCAAATAATTCGCTTGTTTTTGCCAATAAAAACAAACCTGATGGAACTCCCGATTGGAACGTCGTTGGTATACCAACAGGCAGTTACGAAATTGAGCAAATCGATAAGGAACTTACCAGTAGGATATCAAATATAACCGGCGATGCTACACCAGGAATAAAAATATTAGCACACGAGACAACAATGTCATCGACAATCGAGGTAAAATCGCCATATGTCGTCGATATTTACCAGTCATCGATCAGGACAGTGCTAGGTTGGCCCGAAATCGCACCTCTGGCAGAACCAGAAAAACCAGATGTTTTTATTCCAGGTTGGTACGAGGAAGCTCCTCCAGAACTACCGGAGCCAAACAAATCAGATTTTATCACCGACGAAGGATGGTACGGAACTATCAAACGCAAGTCTCTAATCCACACTGCCATCAGCCTCATGAACATCCACAAATTTAACATGTTAATGTTCGCTTTTACTTTTAGGGACGAAAAAATTCTCTCGTGGTTGGTTCTTCCCAAAATTCCCCCCGGTGTGAAAATCTTCGACGCTACCAACATTAACAGGCAAATATTCCCCATAGAAGGCATCTCGATAAGAAGAACCATCAACGAATTTAATCAAGAACATAAATTACATTTAAATTTATTGCGGGAATCCTTTCATGAATGCATCTTAAATAAATCAGGTTCATGCAGCGAAATTATCGGACGCGTGAAGATTTTAAATCAACTCGCGAATGATGTTGAATATTATCACAACATGTTCATTCGGGCGATAATCGATGATATATCAATTGCCGATTATGTTCTTCCTATTAGCAGCTTCACGTTGATCAGAAATTCAGGAGAAAAACAAAAATTCATGAGAGTATTTGGATTAACCGAGGAAACGCTACCGAATTTCAAATTTCCCGATTATGATGTTGATAAAATGAGAAAATCTGTTACTGATACCATCGATGATTTATTTCCGAAATTACATGCCGCGTGGACTAAAAAAACACAATCAGCGTTGTTTCTCAGACACAATAATGATCAAACTGGAGGTGGACGGCATATTTCGCCGGGTATCGTCAATATAACGGAAGTTATCGCGATTTATCTTCACGCGGATGTCGTCGAAGGTAGCTACAACGTGGATTCGTCTGTGTCAGAGCAGGCACAGCAGGGATTTATCTTATATTCGTTTTCACCTAGCGCCTCTCCGGGTTTTTTGATAATAAAAGAGCCAGTAAATCCGTTTTACCTGCGATGCCACAATCGATTATTATCGAAGATAAATTTCAAACTGACGGACCAGAATGGAAATTTGCTTGATATACGCGGGGAAACACTGAGTATCAACTTGCTGGTGAGATCGTAAAAAATCTGCCCGCCAGAGAAAAATAACCAAAAAAATAAATAAAAACCAGGAAATTTTTCAAAATTAGTAAATTTTTTAATTTTGATGCGGTAAATACCCGTCAAATTGAGTAATTTATATAATTTCGTAAATCTGTTGGGGTAAATACCCGTCAAATTGAGTAATTCATATAATTTTATGTTTTTGATGGGGTAAATACCCGTCAAAATTAAGACAATTGTACAATTTCAGTAAATAAATTAATTTAGTAAATAATAAAAAAAAATAATAAAAATCAGGGAAATTAAGAAATTTGTGTAATTTTATGTTTTTGATGGGGTAAATACCCGTCAAATTGAGCAATTTACATAATTTCGTGAATCTGCTGGGGTAAATACCCGTCAAATTGTGCAATTTATATAATTTCGTAAATTTGTTGGGGTAAATGGTAGTCAGAAATAAGAAAATTGTACAATTTCAGTAAAATAAATAAAAAAATAATAAAAATTAGAATCGGAGATTCTTGAAATTTTTTTTTTTTGTTGATAGAAATTTTTAAGAATCTTCGATTCCAATTTTACTCTCATCGACCAGTTTTTTTAGCTGCCTGACGCGCGAGCTGGTAATTTTTCTCGACTCGTATTCGTCTGATAAACTCGACCTTACTTTTTCTACCAGCGTCGATAATTTAACGAAATCCTCGATTTGATCATCGCTGACAGACGCAAGCGATTGATACATCGCAATCTGGATTTTCTTTATGAACTTGTATTCGGATGGCAGCGTGTACCTGTACTCGAGTTTTCCTTGGACGATCGTTTCAAATTCGGACCGGATTTTACCTGCGTCCAAATCTGAAGATAAATTTACATTTTTATTTTTCAGATCCTCGATGGCCTCGATGATGTTGTTTACATTTTCCTCGTTCATTTATATTATATTTGTAATTTTAATTAATTTTCTTCGGATATTATTGGAACATAATAAAATTCGAACCATGTACCAAATCGGTAGGAGAATGTCGCGTTTATTATTTTTTCTGTCGCACGTTGCACCGATGCTGGATTAATATCAAAATATTTTGCAGCGGCACTCATCGATGTGAATATAATTTCCTCGTTTGTTTCTCGATTTACTGATTTAACTGCCTTAGATGGTCGCCATACGCCACCGGTATTACCAAATTTTCGAATTTTCACTCGGAGTTACCGCCCGAAGATTTAACAGTTTGTTGTTAAGTTTATCTCCGTCGATGTGGTCGATAACAAGACCGACTTTTATTGGTCCGTGAAAACATTCAAATACAAACTTATGACTGAGATAACTTGCGCATCTTTGTTTTTTGCTTTTGTTGATGGTAAAAACAAGATAACCTGAATTACAAACCCTACCGACCCGATTCTTCGTTTTGGTATTTCTGACAACACCATCCGATGACGCCTCGTATCCAGTGATCGTTGGGTGAGATTTAAACTCGCATGTCATTGTTGTTTCTGGAATTGCTGATTTCAGACTCATATAGTAATATCTATATGTTTAAATCGTTATTTGCTTTGAATCGATTAATATAATCTTCTTCGCATGTTATGACAGACGAGGATCTTTTTTCATAATACCGCTGCAATTCCCGATAATTTTTTCCTCCACAAGCCAGACACAATCGAGTTTTTCCTCGCGTGCCAACTTGACAAACTAAACATCGCTGCGGTCCTTTACTGCCACGCCGAATCGCATGTATGTGAGCGCCGCAATAATCGCCTCTGCAAGATTTGTCACAATTATTTGTTGAGCCGATTAGTATCCATTTGCAATGCATATAATTTAAACATATGTCTAAAATATAATCATGGATATATTTGATCTTGATGAGGCAGAATATATTATTCCTGAGGTTGGTCGAGCCAAGAAAGAGTTCTTCGATGATGGAGCTGTTCACACTTGGTCGACTTGGAAAACAAATTCTATCGATGCTACGATGAACCTGGAGCGAGCTAAGAAAATAATCGAGCACATAAAAACCGAACACAAAGAAGAGCGATTTATCTTTGGAATAAAATTTATCGCACAAATGCCTGATGATACCTGGATTATTCGCGATAAGCGAGATCCTGTGCGTGGTGGTAAGAAAAACGTTGTTTTTGATAAAAATTCTAAACCCGGATTGTTACTGGGAATCGATGGCCCTTATTATGCTAGATCATATCCAGCCAGCGCTGTTGTTTATGGAATTTATCTGCTGAATAACAATCCGGACGTAAAAAACCTACCTGCGATGAAAGAATCACCGATGATAAATTGCGTGGCTGAGCGCGTAATCGAACATATGAAAAACGCTCGACGTGGATCTGGTTTGACCCAGTTGAGGCTAGATAAAATTAACGCGTGGGCGAAGACTGTCGTTGATGGCGCATCGGTGAACGACGTAGCTATATTGAGTAAAAATCTTAAATTTCCAATCACGGTAAAAACGTTATCTGGAGAAATATTATACTCGTCACCGTATAGATCCCGAGGAGCACCAATCGAGATTGTCGATCACAATTCCCACGCGTGGTCGCAATCGGTAATGATATTTCCGCGAGATCGTGTGGTTAAATTTTATCCCACGGATAATAAATCTGCGGAAAATTCTACGGCGGATGTTGCAAAGGATAATTCCGATGATATGTTCAGATTTATCAAAAAATTAAGCGCATCTGATCCAATATCGATATGGTTATTCTCGAGCGAAGAAAGATACGATCAATTTATTTTGCCATGCGGTGATATTTACAGAGACGAAATATTACACGAGTCGATGAAAAAACTTGCGGTGAAATATTCGTCGAATCCCGATCAGTTACTAACGAATTGCTTTACAGTTCCGTCTGTTGCCGCTCATGCCGCTAGAGAGAAAAACTCGTGGAAGCCTACAAGGAACGAATTTCTCGCTGATATTCAACTTAGTTGTATCGAATACGGCCATGGCGGACTGTGGAATACCAGGTATGATTTCGAAGATATGATCTCCGTTGACATGAGCGCGTGTTATCCTGGAAGTTTCCTTGGATATGGCGATTGTGCCGATTATTTTGCTAAATTCGGCCATCCTACCAGCGAGATGACATGAGTAGCAATTAACGGACCGTTGCCTGATTTTGTCATGACCGGATTCACTTGTGTAACGTCGTTCGAGTTTGCTGAAAATTTACATAAAATTTGCTACATTTGGTTCGGAAGGCATTTATCTCAACGCCGTTGGGTTCCTACGGTGTTGTTGAGATATATGCTGGATTCGTCGATGTTAGCGTCGTTGACGGTGAGTGAGGCGATTATATCTTACAGAAAACAAACCGATGTGTGGTTGCCGACGGACTGTGATAACGCGAAAGATATCGGAAGAAAAATAATTGGCAAATTTACTCAAGGTGGATCTGTTGTTCATAAACATCGACACGCTAGGTTGTTTATCAACGATGCGGAGATGGATTTTATAATCGCCGATACGGTATCAAGAGGAATATTTTGCAACAGAGAGAATATTATCATTGATGGAGCAAAGTTAGGTACCGTAATTAGCTATCTCGATGGAGAATCAGCGCAATATACTCATTTGCGATCGTCGATGCTCGCTTATGTAAGTATAAATTTGCTGTCAATGATAAACAAATTTTCTGATATCGCAGTAAGGGTCGCGACGGATTCGTTTTATATCGATAAAAAATACCAAGATAGGCTGGAAAATTTAATTACCGACGGTAGCTCGTGGGGAACGTGGAGGATAAAAAACGAGGATATCCTAGATTATTGTGAAGACGCCGATGTCGAAGATTGCGATGAATTTCATCAAGGTAAATTTGGAGAATCTTCGGCGGCCGCATCTGCGTTCGATCCAATTTCACGCAGCAAATTTGTTTACCTAAATGGGCCTGGAGGTAGCGGTAAAACAACGCGAGTAATAAACTTATTTGCGAACTCCGATATGATCGTATTGACTCCGACACATAGATTAGCGCGAGAAATAAAGCAGCGCGGTGTTAATTCTTGCACGTATCATAGCTATTTCAAATACAGCGGTGGATCATGGGACTCGGCACGCATGGGCGATAAATATATCAACAAGATCATAATATTTGATGAGATTTGCACGGTGAATTTAGATATATTAAAATCGATATTAGCTTGGCTGGGAGGGAAAAATACCGCCGTAATAATGTGCGGCGATCATGGCCAACCTGATCCTATCGATGGTGAATCGCCTCACGAATGGCTTAGAAACTTCGTTGATTATTATGAGGAAATTGACGCTGATTATAGATCGACGGATATTTTGTTGACCGAATTTAAAAAATTGATTCGATTACAACCGAATAAGATTCAGTGTGACGTTATGAGGAAAATAATCGACGAAACTCCGATGAGCGATTTTCTAAATTTGTGGCGTCCTGATCATTTGATTGTCGCTAGTAGAAAAATTATTCGTGATATTATTCAGGAAATGTTATTCAAGCTGCATTGTGAGAAATTTCCAACGCTGCAGGTACCGTTATGCTATAGGCCCGCTAATACTAGGCGACAAAATATCAACGTTACTTTGCCATGTGGAAAGGAAAAAAACTTGGTCCTGAATGATATTATCTTTGTTGATATCAACCTTATTAATGAAGCGTTAAATGCAGAAAAATCACCGTGGAAATTAGGTTACGCAACAACGATACACTCGTCGCAAGGATTGACCGTAGATGGCCAAGTTTGGATCGTCGATGATAGAATTTCTTGGTCAAATCTAGTATATTTGGCCGTATCGAGAGTAAGAAAATTATCTCAGCTAGGACGAATTCGAGTAAATTACATTAGTGACGCTGGCGGTAGTTGAGTATCTTCGGGGACTATTTGTAATTCTTCTTTGGTAAATCCGCGTTGTGGCGCTAACGAATCTAGGATATAAATCGCTGGCCTTCCTGACGATCTTGTTACGGCGGATATTTTGTGAGTTGTGACGCTCCAGGTTGGGTCGGTCGCTCTTTTTCTGCCTCCTTCAGCCTCGCCTTCTTTATGTAAATATCTGACTGTGACGCTACCTAGTACAGGTTGAATTGTGGAATTTCGCTTTAGGGGTATATTCGATTTTGTGATTGCAATTGCGGGTTTCATTGCTATTGTTCGAGTCGTCTCATTATTCAGCGCGTTGATTACATGAGGCAATCTTGATACCCAATCGTGAGATCGATTATCTTGAATAAATTCACGCGCGTATTGGTATCCAAATAATCGTTCTGCGAGCGTTTTGTTGAATCTTTCGACGATAGCTTGATTGTGATGAACACCTACAATACCGCGACGGATTTTAACGTTATTTTTTTTCATCAATGAAGTAACCGCGCCGAGGAATTCTCGACCTGGATCAACCTGGAGAAGATTCGGCCATGTTAACGGGGATCGTGAATAAATTTCGCTAAATGCCTTAGCAATTTCCATTGCTGTTTTATTCGATAATGGCTCGGCTTCTTTATACCTGCTAGCGATATCGACGATTGTCAAAACGTTTTTGTATGTGACGCCGTCAACGGTATCATGAGGAAGAAACATTAGATCAGCCTGATGGACCTCATTAGGGACACTGACGGTGAAACTTGCGTAAGGTATTTTTTTAGGCGGAGGAAGATATATTTGCCAAATTGCCTGTTTTGATAACCACGATTCAGCGACGGATGATTTTACTTTAGCGGCTTTGGCGAGTTTGGCAATCGCTGATTTTCCTCGCCAAAATCCTCGCGGAGAATAATATATCTGCTCCATATTATTTACCAGCGCCGAATACTAATTTACCTTTCATCGCGCCTTTTATCAACCAGGATGCCAATTTCTCTTTGAAACTTTTATCGGGAATTGTGTCTAGTGCGTGAATTAGCTTGATATCAGCGAGATGTCTTTGTTGTAAATCTCCGCTGCGATATGCGAGGTCGTGGTAGTAACAAGCTTTATCGATTGCGTTTACCGGATCTTCACCTTGCTTTGGTTGGTCATTATCGTCGAGTCTGATATCGAGCCTCGTTCCGGGTCCACAATAATTATACCCTGGCAGATGCTTTTCTCCGGGATATTTTGCCCAGGGGGTCCCAGGTAGATTTGTCAAGGAGGCTGCGATATCTCCTCCGGTTCTTCTATTTTTTTTTTTACAAATCTGAACTTGCGTGTCTTACAAACTTCGCATTCTCCTGCAATTGCGTTTCTGTTATTGCGTGTAACGATTTCGGTTGGATTTATCGTAGCTGTGTGTGTGCGACACTTAACACAATATAGATCCATGTATTTTAGTAACATGAATGTAATTGATTTTTCAGACACGAAACGACGCGAGCAGGTAAAACATCATGCGGCATTACCAAATTCGATTAGAATGATAATCATTGGCCCATCTGGATCTGGTAAGACACAATTGTTATTGAATTTGATCATGCGATGGCTGAAATGGGACAAATTGTACTTGGTTGCACCATCCGTGGACGATCAACGTTGTTATCAAGTGTTAAAAGAATTCAGTGACAATACCGACGAAGGCACAATCGAATTTATCACAGACATCAATGAAGCTCCAACCGTAGAGAATTTGGACGGCGATATTAATAATCTTGTTGTTTTCGATGACGTTATGCTGGACAAACAAACTAATCCGGCTAGGATATTCTCGCGTGGCAGACACAAGAACACCGATGTTATTTACGTAACACAGAGATACACGCAGATTCCAAAGGTGATTAGGGACAATTGCAACATTTTATCTGTGTTCAATGGCGTAGACACACACACGCTGAGAAATATCCATCAGACCTGGTGCAACGGTGACATGGATATAAATAAATTTAAAAATTTGTTCAGCCGCGCTCAGGCAACGCCGCATGGTTTCATCACGATAAATCTTCATGATCCACGAAGTCGGTATCGAATTGGTCTTGATCAAATTTATTCATGAAAAAACAGCCCCACCATGCAACAAAAAATATAACACAAAAATTTATTCCCTGATAATTTATTTTTCCTGTCCTTAACGCTATATTTACTAACACACACGGCGCGACCACCCGATGCACTTGGTCTGAAATGCATGAAAATTAGCTCCCGTAGAAGGCTTTATTTTTGATTTCTGAGGCTTCTACGGAGAAAGTTCGCGTAGGAAGCTTTATTTTGGCTGGAAACTCTGGTCTGTTCAACTTCCCTGCTGCTCACATGTGTTCCTACCAAAATGACAGGGGGGATGCCAGATTCAGGAGATGATGCACAGGTATGTATGGAGTTTAGCCACACTTCAATCATTTCTGAAAATGAGTCATAAATAAACCATTTGTAAGCTTGAGGAATTACAAACAGGATGACAAGTATTTCCACATAACATACATTTTAAATATTTCAATATGATATTTTGATAGATTATTTTAACACAACATGTCCTCTTGAAATATTTTTAGGCTATTTCAATATACTCCCTTTAAATAATTCAATATGATACAGTGTGAGGCTATTTCAGAACAATATGTCCTTTTACATTCTTTTATATGATATTTTCAGGCTACCTGTCAATAATTTCAAATACTGCAGCAAGAAACAAGTCTGTACTGTAAGTCAAGGCTACCTCAAACTTTTGATAATGAGGGGATTTGTTTCACTTCTAAAAGCTATATGTATTTTGAAGCTAAATTCTGAATTCAGTGAAAAATGATGAAAACATACTTAAATAAAAGGAAAGTGAACAATTTCAACATTGAGGTTAATATAGGATGTGGATGGATGTACTGACATGCACATTGACACCAAAGTAATGACGATTCCTATGTCAAAGTAAGTTGCACAAAGGCAGGCCATGTTCATGGACACCAAAATACTGATGACTTGACAAAATGTTGTTTCTTTCCCTATTATCTTTTTTCTTCCTACTGTGGCCTAAGCTGTGCTCTCTGTAGTGTTGTATAAATTAACTTAGAATAAGGAATTTAGTATTTGATATTGTAGAGTAGTAATATTGTTGATATTTGATATGGTAGAGTGGTAGTAGATCAAAAAACTTACCACGAACTCTACATTTCATTATCCCTTCACTATCAAAATAACAATCATCATCTACCAGATCAGTAATATGTCCACTGACATCTGAAACCAAGAGATATATTGCTCGTCTCGTTAGGAATGTCTGGTGTGTCGTGTAGAATGAATACTGACCAGCGAAGTCCCATACTGACACTGGCGAGGTTTTGTCTGTATCTTGCTTCAATTTATCAGGATTTGCTTGTAATAACTGTATCAGTTCCTTCATTGGATCTATCTTATGACTTCCACTAGTAATATTGTCTACAGACTGTGATCTGGCCACTGTAAATGTGTCAGATTGGGCTTGCTTACTCTGTTTTACCACAGAGTGGGATTTTTCTTGATGGGTAGCAGTAGGTGAAATATCTTGGCCAATGCCTTGGTGAGAAGAATGGCGGTATAGTACTTCTGTATCCTTGCCATCCACAGCAGCATGGACCCCATCACTGCTGTTAAGAATTCCTTTCCCTTGAGGGATTGTGACAAGTTCCTCTTCTCCAACATTGGTTGTGCCATCAGAAATTTTCTCCCTTTGGGATGCGATCACAAATATTTCCTCATCCCTCACCAATTGCTTCTCATTCAGTACCTTGGCAAGGCGCTGGAGTCGATAGTCCTGTTCCGAACCTGAAAACAAAAGGCAAAATGAACAGAATATCATGAAAATGTAATCAAGCTAGATATAGCACATAATACACAAATCTAGTAGTCATTGTAAACATTATCATGCTGATTTCATAGCTCATCACCCTTATGTGGTTTTTAGTCATCTCCCGTGGCAACCTCACCTCTAAAATATTTTAGTCATCTCCAGTAGCCATTAAAAAATTCATCATGCTGAAAGCAAATAGTGATTAAACTGATCTTAAAAATGATCCCTTTTCAGACCGAGGTTTACTTTTGTAACTTTTTATGTTTACTTCGAAACTGTTAATTGAATTTTCAATTGAAAATAGTAACATTTCATTGGCAGGATTCACTCAACTTCAACCACGGTGCTGACATGGTGAAACGTTAAAAGACAAACTACTATAAAAATAACATTATTTCCTATGATCGAAGTAGAAATACTATAAGGAGTTGAAAAAAACATGATATCAATGTTATATTTATATTATGATCTTTTCTACATCATAAGCCATTGTGCTTGAAAAGCTATTATTACTGTTCACCCTTAGAAACCACATGTAACTTTTACAACCAGATTTACAGTATTCATACCCAATTTCCTTCATTATCCAAAAGGGGTTAGACATCACATGAAAACCATGCAGAATGCAGTCAAATCTGTAATTTCTATACACATTCATATGGACAATAAACCTTAACCTATTGAAGTAGACTATATATATATATATATATATATATATATATATATATATATATATATATATATATATATATATATATATATATGTATATATACACACACACACACACCACTCCCTCGATAACTCGCGCACATCGGGTTCCAGAAACATCGACCACACTATAAGTGAGGCGCGAGTTATCGAGGGACCTATAAAATAAGCCCAAAACCAATAAAGTGATTGTCGACATAACGGAGAAATAAGGGGTCGGGTAGACAGATTATACTGTTGAAAACTCATTTTATAATCGTTCTGAGATTAAATGTTAATAAATATCTCTTCATAACGGTGTACTTTATTATTTCCTCATAGGACAACATTAATTTCAGGATAAATTACAGTATATTGAGGCGATCATCGAAAACATTATTCCACGTGGTTTCCGTTCGCTTAATATGTGTACCACTTCACACATTGTGTACTACGTCACTAATTTTTATGTTGAATTGGATACATTCTAGTTTTATTCTTTGATCCAAATTAGACGTTTTTTTATATACAAAAGATCGACTCTTTTTGAGAAAGTGTCGATCGAACGATAGATAGATAAATATTTTTGAATGTGATAGAAGTAAAATGGAAAAAAAAAACAAGGGTTAATCAGTACTAACATATTTAATTGGTCTACAAATTTAAAACAACGTAAATTAGAACAAGTTAATGCTTGCCGTTTGTGCCACGCTTGATAAATATCAATTCACTTTTTGAAAAAATCAGTTATTTTTTTTGTGTGTGTTACTCCTTGGTTTCTCTGCCGCCGAGCAAAATCCCTCAGATTTCTCAACTGTATGAGCTTTACATAGTCAACATTTTGGGTCTCCAGCCACCTTATGGCAATAATAATATACAATATCTTTAAACAGATGTCTCGCTAGGATTTCAAAACTGGGTCTTTCTGCCTCTGAACTCAATCACTAAATATCAGTACCTTTTCTCACTCGGCCGCTAGTCAAAGCCTTTGAACTAGTCGCCTAGCTGTTGCACCTTTTTTTTTTTTTTTTTTTTTGTACTCGTATAAAATGGCAACAGTACATTAAAGAGTCTTTCAGTCACTGAATTCTGTCATTGTAAATATCAGCACAGTTAACTGATCAACACATTTTCCCACAAAGCAGGTGGCTGAAACAGGACCGGCATATCTTTGAATTTTCCCGCGCACCTATTACATATGTACGGAGGACTCCCGCCTCAGTGATTTTCTGCTTCCCAGATCAAAAATTGGCGTTCAAATACGCGTAATTAAGCGTTTTCGAGATCTCTGAAATTAATTCTTCTTTAGAACTTGCAAATTTCAAAATATGGATTATATTTTTACGGCATTAATCACCATTTTCGATGATAAAACGAGCAATGTATCAAGGTTTAATTTATCAATTCTTATCGGAATTTTTTCATGTTCAGCATATTTTAAAGATATTTTAAATACATTTTCTCTGGAAAAAATCGGGAGCCAAGACGGACACCGCGTTATAAGCGGGATCGCGAGTTATCCGGGCGTGAGCTATCGAGGGAGCGGTGTATGTATATGTATATATATATATATATATATATATATATATATATATATATATATATATATATATATATATATATATACATACATACATATGTTTGCATGGGCTTTAACAGAGATGCATCAAATTATCAAGTTTTGTGATGGGAACAACAGCATCACATATTCCTCTTTTTTGCAGTAAGAATGTACAAGTTATCAATATGCATCTAATCACAAAGTTGTATGGATCCAGGCTGGATACTATACAAATGAAATGGCCAAACTCAGTTGGTGTGTTTGTGTGTGATTAGGATTTTTAACGTAGCTTTAACAAGTTTTCAGTCATATCGCTACAACGTCTGCAGTGTGGCAGTTTATAGTGATGTCTAGTACTGGAGCATCATGATGCGGACATGTAGCATGATGTCCCACCCAGTCACATTATCCTGACATCAGGCCAACCAGTCCTAACACTAATCTCTTAATGCTGAGCGTTTCGCAAGGCAGCTGTAAGTACCATTTTTGTAAGTCTACCAAACTCATTTGGTCAGTAAAAGATACAGTGTAGGTTAGTAGTAAAGGGGGCCACTATAGCCTCAATGGAAATTAGCATTACAAGACCAACCCTGGGCCACTATAGCCTCAATGGAAATTTAACATGGAGAAAAACCCTGGGCCACTATAGCCTCAAGGGAAATTTAACATGGAGAAAAGTCTTGGGCCACTCTAGCCTCAAGGGGATTGAACATGGGGAAAAAAGCATGGGCAACTCTAGCGACAAGGGAAATTGAACATGGGGAATTGTAACAGGGTCCAGACTTGATGGGTCTATGGAAAGGGAACGGGGGGGAGGGACATAACACACACACACACACACACACACACACACACACAATCACACACACACACACACACACACACATATAAAATAATAATTCGGGGGTAGGCAATTGAAAGTCATTCTCTTTTCGAAAAATAGGAGTGGCCCTGAAAAGGGCCTTTGTGTTTCTTCTTCTTCTTCTATTTCCTCCACTTCTTCCACCAAGATCTCACTTTTTCCGTTATTCCTTTCTTCTTCTTCTTCTTCTTCTTCTTCTTCTTCTTCTTCTTCTTCTCTGTTATCCAGTCAGGATGACCCATGGCTCTGAACTTTTCCTGGACTTTGATCCAATTGTTGTTTAGCCGCTCAAACTCTGCCTCTTTCTTTTTGTTTTCCTGATCTTTTCTTTCTTTATTCCATCTCTCTTTAATCTTCTTGACCTCTACCTCCATCACTTTTCTCATCAACTCCTCTCCTTTCTTCAGTCTGTCCAGACCTCTCTCCACAAAAGAGCACTCTGTCCCATGTGACATATTTTCAAGAAAGCACCTGACTTTGCTTGCATTGTCAAGTGCTTCCTTTAGGCTTCCCACTCTGACATAGGTGGGATTTATCATACCTCTCAATCTCTTTTCCTCCTCTTCTATCATTCCTGCTATCACTTCTTTTGCTACGTTTAGGCATTTAGCGTAGTACAGGTACTCTGCTATCTTCCATTCTTTTTCTAGTCTCTTCACTACATAGATACCATCCATTATCCAATAGTATATATGTACCAAGTTGTTAAACAACTGACTTGCAACCACCATCTTCGTCTTTATTATTCCGTAGAATGGTTCGAACATCAAACTCTGTGGGTTCTTATACTGAAAGCGCGGACGTGATGGGAAACATCCCCCTAAGACTTAAAATTGATATTACCTAGATCATCACTTAAAACGCGCGGCCGTGAAGGAAAACATCCCCCTACTTTTCTCATTTCATATAATATACTATCCACATAAGTTAAATCAGCAATAAACTAACCCCAAATCTACTATCCACACACACACACACACACACACACACACACACACACACAACCACGCAAAGCAATAAAATTAAACCCAAATTTACTATCCCCACAAACGTACTTGAGCGCTTACACACACACACACACACACACACACACACACACACACACAAAGAGTCAGTGTTTATATACACACTACTCTACCTACACACATTGGCAAATCGATGGTTATTTCTTTTCTAGAGTATTGTGTAGCCCTGAAAAGGGCTGTTTGTTTTAGAACTTCAGATGCACCTATCTAATGCTGGCACCTTCCTGGTCTGGCACCACACACACATCTTCGACTCCAGTCTCTTTTTACTTTTTGTCTTGAGAGTGCAGAGGCGGGATGATTCGCTTCAGCACCCCAATCCTCTGTCTCTGGTATCTTGTAAGTCATCCTCTCTCCTATTTTCTTTTCCTCCTCTTCCCTCTCTCTTCTCTCCTCCTCTTCCTTCTTTATTCTTGCTTCTTCTACGATAGCCTCCGCGGACAGTTCATTTACTATGCGCCTGGCATATTCCAGGTGCATCTGGAGTTCTAGCAGTTTCACAATCCTTGTATTCATTGTCTTGCTGTTAACAGGTCGACGATGGGTAGCCCAACTGACGATTAGTTTTTAACATAAAATTGATATTACCTAGATCATAACCCAACAACGCGCGGACCTAAAAGAAACACTCACTCACTTTTTTATACTACCCACCACTATTCTAAAAATGTTCATTAATCACTTCAATATACTATCCACATACTCAAAGCAATCTAACCCTAAATCTACTCTCCCCACACGTCAAGCAGCAAAAAAACAAAAAAAAATAAAACTTGATCTTAATATACTATCCACACCAACGTACTTGAGCACTTACAAGCACACAATCATATACACAAGCACAAACACTCACACTATAAAAGAGTCAGTGTTTATATACACACTACTCTACCTACACATATTGGCAATTGGATTGTTATTTCTTTTCTAGAGTATTGGGTAGCCCTGAAAAGGGCTGTTTTTTTGTTTGCTATGTCAATCTTTTAGTTTCTAAGAATGCTACGTCCTCTCAGGATGGACTTTCTGGCGATAGGTCTGCTTCTTCGGAAAGAGAAGAAGAACTCTTTGGTGTCGATACGACAATCGACAAAGCCTTTGTCAGGTTCAGGTTGCTGCTGCTGCTGCTGTTGCTGCTGTCTCTGAAGTCTGTACTTCTCTGTCCATTCTTCTTTCTCCCTGTTCACTTCTTCTCTGAAGAGCTCTTCGATCAGGTCTTCAGTGACTTTTAGCATTCTCACGTTCTCTATCTCTTCTGGCTTCGGTATCAGACTGTGTCTGACCCTATGCAAATTCACGTAGGCTTTGTTTAGCTTAGCTAGTTTGGAGCACATCTTCGTAGGAGGATGAGTCAACAATGGATGGTTAGACTGGAGGCTACCCCGGTTCTTAAAGTCAAAGCGCTGACGTGAAGGAAAACATCCCTCCACGGTTTTCGATCCGCAACGTTTAATGAGTGTCATGAGAAAGATAGAGAGAAGTCAAAGTGCATGAATCAAATTCTTATAGTCAAACAAAAGACAAAGGCATTTTTTTCAAAACACATTTTTTATTCAAAATCACTTAACACTAACCAACAACTCTAACATTTTTTAACAATAATCCAACAATATAACATCCAACATTTTTTTTCAAATACCAAACATGTTTTCAATTTACACTCTACCTTAAACAGGGTTGGCAACGTTGTGAATGAAATTGTGATTTCCACTGTTGCAAGTCATTGAGTCATGGATGGACACTACGTTTCCTAGCTGAAGACAACAAAATAAGCATACTAGTTACAAAATCAACGATTTACTTTCTCATCGTTTCTAGAAAAACCATGATCAAAATAAGTCACTAAATGTTCTTTTGCTGATAATAAGTGATCAATTTCGATCTCGACTTTCTCTTTGAATTTGTCAAAGAGGGCTTTGATGTAATGGATTTCTTGAGTCGTTAATGGAGGACAGAAATGTTCACGCAAGTCTTTATACCACCAACGTAACACGTCTTATTTAAACAGACTCCAAGCTTCGTCCAGATATTCTTTGAATTTTTCTTCTTGACTGATGATTTGACATTCATAGTAATCATGCTTCATCCATATCCTAGCTGTGTCTGCCAGGTATGTAGCACAGTAGGAGACCAATTGCTGTTCTTGTTCTGGACATCTCGACTTGATCATGATGTCCTTTTCGTCTTTGTCTTGGGATTCTCCTTCCACGGTCTCCTCACATTTCATGTCTAAAGTTTCTCCACTAGGCAAAGAGGGATAACAGTCTTCCATGGCTTCTAATAGTCTAGAATGACTTCTCTCAAACTGTTGATTTCTATGGTATTGTCGAATTCTGCATACAGGAGGACGTTCACTGTGTGATCTGGAGGTGGATTTGCAAACTGAAGTTCCACACAAATCTGGCCCGATTTTATAGGGTGGAAATGTCCCTCGTCGCTGCCTTGGTCTGGAGTGAAATCAAAACCCCACAAAGCATAGCCTCCTGCATAATCGTCGTACGAAATACCGTGACTGGTGTTGGTTCCTAACTGTCCCGTGGCTTCGTACAGGGACAAGTACGATCTCAAATAATTCTTTGCGACACCAAAGTTGGGCTCAAAGGGTCGGGTACACAAGGTCTTGCCGTCGCGACTGACTTCGATCTTGGACACATTGTAATGTTGAAACTCAAAAGGATTTTGATCGTGGGTTCCGTTGAAGGCTGAATTCCTGACGATACCAACAATCAAACGCTTGGGTAACTGTCCTTGGAACAGATGATCTTCGATCATAGATCGCTGTCCAGCGGGAATGGTGAACGTTTTCGCTTCTACGCGTCGTATCGGATACTTGGCGGTCGTTCTGCTCAACGCTGACTGACGTCGTTTCCCACTTTAGGTAACACTTCCACACGACGCACGTAAAGCCGGGCTTCTTGAATGATAGTTTTGTATTCGTTGGCATGGGCCATCAAATGGAAAGCGGCACTGCTACGATTCAATCTCAGACGGATATCCACCCCGTTCAGCAAATACTTTTCTTGTAACCACATGTCCAAATGCAAACGATCCATCAGTTCTAAACTTCGCCCTTGCAGAATTTTCTTACGACGGTGGTTAAACCCCACATTGTGAGGATTGTCATCTTCTGTCAGGACTGTGTCGCTAAACGTGCCTACACCTGCCGTGTCAGGTTTCCATACCACGCAAGCATCCAGATGAGTATTCTTGGCTTCTTTTCCGTACGTCAAGAGATTTTCCAAGTAGGCACGATATGGGTAAGCATCCATGCTGCTGCTGACCAGTTTGTTATTCAAGTACAAGTCCACTTCGCTGAACAAGGAATGCATGAAATTGTTGACAGGAGCTACTCTAGCATCGCCTCCTGGATTGGTGTTGTCCGTTTTGATCACTTTCACTTTCAAATACAGGTAACTGCTATTCAGATCGATGTAATCTTCGGGTTGTCCTTTGATTTCAAACTCGATGGGAGCGGAATCCGTCAAAGAGGAGACGGGATGAAATTCCACCCATTGGGATTCTTGCATCGTCATCATGGTAGGGGGCATGGCAAAGAAATCCACTTCCGACTTGGAACAAGCGCAAGACTCTCGGTGCATCATTTTTTTTTTGGTCTGTTTCTCAATAATCGAAAACGTCTAAGTCTCGAACGGTTCTTCTTTTCTTTGCCTTTCTAGCTTGAAGTCTGGTGAAAGGGTGTTTTCTTCTTCGTCTCTTTCTGCCTTGTCCTTGCTGAATGCCTGACTCGGTAGCGTGCAGGGCATTTATAGGTGTGTCTCGTCGGTCCAAAAGGTCTTTGCCCGTTTGCAGCAAGACATTTTTGCCTGCCCTCAGGAAAGCTTCTTTAGGGTTTTGTTTGTCGATGATGACATTTTGGAGAAATTCTTTGCCTTGTGTCAGTGCCGCATCTTTCAAGGCGTGCAATCCGCGTGTCACCATCGGTTTCAACACCGGGGCCACCGAACGAAAGGCTGATTTCAACATATCTCCTAAACCGTGTCCTCGTTGTCGAGCAACCCCTCGGTACACTGGATACATGACTTACGAGTCGTGAGAGAACCGTTTTCGAAAATGGAGTTTCACCGTGACTTTTCCTTTGGTGAATGGAATATTTTGTCCCAAATCTCCTTTTATAGCAATGTTGACCGTGTCCAAATAAGACTTGCTGACAGGCAAATAGTGAGGATGTACAAATTCGCGGTGGACGTGGTAAGTGTTTCCACCTTCTTCGTCAGTGGCCGTGGCAGAATCCACTTTGAAAGGAATGACACGTAGTAACGGTACGTAGGTGTGTCCCACCACGTTGTACTCCACCACATCGGAATACACAAACATCAAATTCAGTCCTTGGCTCAGTTCTACCGGGGCACGAAATAATTTGCTAAAAGACTCGTTGTCGTAAACGATTGGTAATTCGTTTTTCTTGAGCATGGCCATTCTCATGTCCATGTCTCCGCCCAACATGTCAAAC
This sequence comes from Sinohyriopsis cumingii, assembly GCA_028554795.2. Taxonomy (NCBI): domain Eukaryota; kingdom Metazoa; phylum Mollusca; class Bivalvia; order Unionida; family Unionidae; genus Sinohyriopsis; species Sinohyriopsis cumingii. Next base: position 31,911,623 of record CM068839.1, read on the forward strand.
AATTCAGGACAAAATAAAATGGACAGGATTTTACTCCCGTCAAATTTCATCAAGAAGCGACGAGCTGCTTTGTGGTATTCCATGGTGACACTTGTTTTGACACTCTCCAAAGCTTTCAGAAACACGACATTAAATCTGGAGGTTATGGTGCTCACCAAATGTTGACCACTAAAATAATAGCCTGGAGGAATGAACAAGTGATAGGTCGTGTACTTTTGATTTTTTTGTGCCAGGGGTTTTCTTGTCATATTTGCCATAGGTATCCAAGTACTGTTGCAATTGTTCGTCGTGAACTTCTACATCAAAAAAATTTTGATTGGGAAGGACATTGAGGACTTGGGTCGGGTGAATGATTTCTACTAAAGCCACTTCCCAATGGGCTTCGTGATCTAAGGGGATGGTCTGAGGTAATTTGGCCGTGTAACAGCACAACGTGTTCTTGGGAAACACCTCCATGGAACTGTCACTGGGTAAGGTTAAGTAAAATTGGTTTTGGTGACTCATAATTCCAGAGTTCTGTGGCTGTCCGAGGGGTTGCTGGACGTCAGAGGCGTGTCTCCGCTCAAAATGGGGTTGTTGTTGGAGTAGTGGCTGGCACTGGCACTGGACGCAAGGTTTCCATGGTTCCCGTTCGAGGTGAATTTCAGGGAGGGATTAGGAAGCAGGTAACCGATGCAACTGCTCAATAAAATGGTCCACAATTGTTTGTCTCCTTGTTGCAAACTCAAATTGGCAATGGCTGCCCTGATGACACAATACACCACGAAGATTTGGCAGAAAAAGACGATTTCAGTTTTAGGCACTCGTTCTCCGCACCACACCCACAAGGGTTGTTTTTGTCAATCTTGCAGAGAAGAACTGGGTGAAGGAGTGGTCGACGTAGCTGCGTCTGTGTGAAAGGGCATATAGTCGATGACTTGCGAAGCGTCGATCCAAGAATCGAAACTGGGTGGATATCCTTTCCAACGTACTTTGACTTCTTTGACACGTCGTTTGCCTACTTTACGGGTTCTGCGTTCGAGAATGCGTTCGATGTCGTACACGTCGTCTTCTTTTTGGTGACACGTTGTAACTCGGGCAAATAAAACGTTCCTTTGAGCACTTCTCCGTTCATGTCTTCCAATTTATAGACGGCAGGATGACGGCCATGCACTCGTCCAGTGACACAAAACAATTCGGTCGTCCAGTTAGGTAAGTAACCTTTGTCGAAAGTGCGTTTGGTTTTGCCAATGCGCACCCAATCTCCTACGGTCAACTCTCCACTTTTCTTGGGGACAACCCTCGTCGGGAACGTACCAAACAGGCGCGCAAACACCAACACTTCGTTCTCGGGAGTCACGTCTTGCGGGGCACGTCCGATGCTTCGATGGTAAGATTGGTTGTACGCTTGCACCAGGTGCGGTAAGATGTCGATGTACTTCAGAGTGTGGTGATGCGTAAAATATTTCCACATGCGTTCTTTCAAAGTGCGTTGAAAACGTTCCACGATGCTGGCTTTGGTTTCGGGATTCTCGGTGGTAAAAAAATAAATGTCACGTTTCTTTAATTCTTTTTGGAAAGCTTGGTTCAGAAATTCGGTACCTTTGTCCGTTTGCCATCGAAGAGGGTGACGACCACTTTGTTTCAACACTCGTTGCAGGGCTCGCACTAATTCGCTGCTCGATTTGGAAGTCAAGGGCACGACCCAGGCAAATTTGGAAAAGATGTCGATGACACAAAACAAATATTTGTAACCACGATTGTAGCTGGCCAAATGAGAGACATCGGCTAAATCGGCTTGCCATTGATGATCGATGCCTTCCACTCGGGTGCGACTTCTGGTAAACCTGCGTCGAATGGGTTTGTGTAAAGTGTAGGTAGCTTGTTCTTGTAACCATCGTTGCACTTGAGGTAAACGGAGACTTTTCAATCGAGTTTTGGCAGCACGATACAATTTTTGAACTCCTGCGTAACCTGCAGGATGAGAGGGATCGTAGTAAATGCTGGCTAAGACTTTTTCCATTTTTTTTGTGTTTTTGTGTTAATAAGACACCCACTCTTGGAGGATGCTGCTCTTTTTCTCTTGGGGTACTTTCTTGGATTGCAATGCTTTGCGTGTGCGACCGGCAATAGGTGTTGAAGAGGAGGATGTCTGAGCGGGGGATATCGGTTCTTGTTTCACTTCTGTCTTCACTTCTGTCTTCACATTCTTTTTCTCTTGTGATGAAGAAGGGGTGGCCATCATCTTTTTAATCCATCCAATTCTGGAGGTAGGTGGTGTTGTTAACTTGCGTACTTTTTCTGGTGGAGTTTGAAACCCTTCTTCTTCTTCTTCTCCTTTTTCTGTCTTGGTCACTGGTAGTGGTGGTACTGGTACTGGTACTGGTGATGGTGCTGGACTTTTCATCAAGGTCTTAAAATCTTTCAGAGTGGGTAGAGCTGTTTCGTCTAAAGCTTTCTGGTGAAAGAGTTGCAGTCGTTGCAAGAGTTGACCGTACTTTTGCGATTTTTCTGTTTCGGACAAATCTTGGCGATCCATCAAGGACTGCAATTCGTGTTGCAACTGGACATCTCGCTCAAATGGGGATTGGGAGGTAAATGCGGAGTGCGTTGTTCTTGCCAACGATGATATTCCATCCATCGCTTGTAAGGCACTAAAGATAGTTTTCGTCCTTCCATGGGCTTGTCAGGGGTCACTTCTGAGATCTTGGGACTTCTGAGGGCCTTTTTATCTTGCTCCCACCAGCCCTCCCAACATGGTTCCCAAGACTCCTTTCAGTAAGGGACCTAAGAAGAGGGGTAAAATGCCTCCACGTTGGACCAACATCTTCTTCTTTTGACGAATGGGAATTTTCTTTTGAACCATTTGGCGAAGAACGTGACGATGTTTACCTAAGCATTGTTTCTGGTGTTTGGACAAAGGGATTGTGCCTTTCAAGACGTTCAAACAACATTCGCACACGGTATCGATGACCTCTTTGGAGGCTGTTTGAATGAGTTTTTTTCGTAGGGGTGGAGAAGCTTTGGACAGGACAGATAACATGTCCCCATGTTTGACTAAACGATGAGGCAGTCCTTTCCTTTTCTTTCCTTGGGGTTTAGAAGAGGGATGCTTTCTGGAGGGTGACATCTTTGAGTCTTCAGCACCAAAACACTGATACCCCTACTTAGTCACAGACCTTTTTTATACTGGAACGCGTCGCCACTGATTGTCTTGACGTCGTATCAACTTGAGGACAGGCATGACACGTCGTGGAAGGGTACGCAACGGACTAAATCGAGCCAGTTCTTGCTTGGACAAATCCAGTAAACTTTGTAACATGCCCGATCTTTCTTGGACTTTGACTTTGGGAGCAGGTACTTTGTGAGCCGCAGCCACTGTTGCGAAACTGGAGGGTCCTGCCACTGGGGAAGTCCTTGGGGTCATCAACGGAGAAGTTCTTGGTGTGATCAACGTCTCCAAGTACTGTTCGGTTCTTGGTGACATCAACGGAGAAGTGATGGAACCTGAGGCTAGCGGAGACCCAGTCACTGCCGTGGCAGGTCGTGGTTTGCGAGTGTAAGGTTGCGTCCTGGCCGAAGTGCCTCTCTTGCGACTAGTTTTCTTCTGTGGGATTTTCTTTTTCTGGGGACTTTTTCTCTGTTTCTTTTTCTGAGGGCTTCTTTTCTTTTTCCGGGGTGGTGTCTGGTAAGAGGAGGGTCCCGCCACTGGAGAAGTTCTTGCAGACACGGGTCTTTTTGGGGACCTGGTCTTTTTCTTTTTCTTCTTGGAGCTTCGTTTGACTGCTTTTTTTGTCTTGGGGAAAACTTTGGGAGCATTAGGATCCCATCTTAAGAGAGAGCGAATGATGACCCCTCCTAGAGTACCGCTCCCTCCAGGTTTCAAAATGATGTTTTTTGGTTTGAGTGTCAATGCGGGATCGGCCAGTTGGGTTAAAGCGACTTTGTTTCGATCGAAAAAGCGTTTGGTTTGATAAGGAATCTGAATGATCCCTTGGAGTAATTGACGTGCCGTCACCGTGAACCATTGTAAGACGTCTTTGAGACTAGCTTCTAAGACACGAGCTCGTATTTGTGGATTTTTTTCTCGACTGATGCCGTACAAGGCACGAATCAATTTGACGGGAAGATGCGACTGAAGGGACGTCATGTTCACACTGTGTGTGAGACAGACGAAAAGGGTCTGAGGTTTTTATAGATTTTTTTTGTGGAGTGAAATGAAGTCGAGGACGGAGACGTGTACAGGACAGGCCCTCCGTCTTGGCACCAGTGGTGAAACAAGTGGGTACGAAATCGCAAATCCTCGGGGGTCGTAGGTTTCAAATCGACGAGTAAATAGGCGTGTGGAGTTTGAGTGGCATCATCGTACGCCTGAGTCAGCCAAGGCGTTCCTAACTGTTTGGCTAAGACTTGCACTTGCGATTTATCTCGAGGGCTTTTAAACAAGACCACGTAATGCGCATTGAGACTGATGGTGCGATGGGCTTTACTTTGTTGAAACAAATTTTGAGTGATGTAAACGACACTGGCATTACGGTGATGCCCTTTGCGCGTGAACCACAGTTTAATTTCTTCTTCGTCTTCTCCTAATATGTCGTCGAAAATGACCAAATGGGTTAGACGGGAGTCAGAGACGATGCCGTCATCTTCTTTAGGAATGCCTTCCACAAACACGATGGAATCGCCTTGACTTTCTCGCAAGAGGCTGTACGCCGATTGCCACTCTTTGTAACACCACACGATGCGTTGAGGTGGTCGATCGATCAAATGATGTTTATGTTCGATCAAACGTTTGACAAATTCGGTTTTGCCTGAACCGCTAGGTCTAGCAATGAGCATGTTAAAGGGATGACGAAGATACAAAGCCTCCCAACTGGTACGATCTAAGTGTTCGTCGATGACTTTGACAGTGGAGGAAGAGGGAGCAGAGACAGTAGAAGTAGCCATAGTGTTAGGAATGTCACTTGTGACACGAGAAAAACAAGACGAGAGTTTATATACTTTTTTCAGGACACGTTTATTGAATGTTTCAAATATGAACAACACGAAAGACAAAAATACAAAAAAGCCAAATAGTGATGTACAGGAATAAAAAACACATCAAAACGATCAAAGTGGAATATAAACAAGTCTCTGTGAACATGTTCTGGGTAAGCAAGATGTCCTAGGGACAGTGTGTAATGTTCTTACAGTCTCTACATGAGGTACGGTCACACAAGTGTCCTCCCGGAATGACCTTTCAGGAATGTCCACGACAGTCCTGTCCTGGGTGACGGGTTCTTCTGGTACTGTCACTAACACAGGTTGAAAAGTTGCAAGGCTCACAAGCGCATTCCACTTCAGAAACCCCACACTTGAATTGTGCCTTTCTAAACTTGTTTTGTGTTTCTCTGAAAGTATTCATCTTGTTCACTTGGTCCTGGTAGTCACAATGAACTATCGATCTTGCCTAGGGTTCCGTTTTATATACAGGCCAATACCGACGTGTCCATACGGTAAGGTGAAATGATTGGGAAGTCGCACTCGCTTCTGGTACACGATTTGATAGACTTTTTGCAAGGGTCGACTGACAATGTGGTGAGTGGGTAAACGTACAATCTTGTTGGGTTGATATTTGGTCACTTTAAAGTGTTCGTCCTCTCCAGACTGCAAGGCTTCTTTCAATACCCCAAAGTTCACCACTCGACTGGTACGATAATTCAGAGTCAATCCTTTCACTTTGCACTGCGTGTGCACTTCTCCTTGTGGGTCCCGATATTCGTAACCGTAACCTTTAGGACCACCACTGGCGAAACTTAGAATCTTGTCGTCGGGATGCTCGTCTGTCCAGGCTCCTAAACGGTCTCCTTCGATGTCAGGGTGCTGTTGACTCGGGTGATGGATGTAAATGCAACTGTCCGTGTCAAAGTACAGGACGCGTTCCCCTAACAGTTCTAAAGCTTCGTACAGTTTTAAGCGAGCATGAGCTGTCACGTAAGCCGCAATGATGACATTTCCAAAAGGGTCGTCTTGTACAAAGTCCAGATCTTCTTCGTAATTGACCAAGATCAAATCCTCGCGAACGACGTCCACGTGTTTCATGTATTTGTTTTTGTCGTGAATCATCTGAAAGTAGCGGGAAGGTTCTGTCAAATACTCCGTCTTGGGTAAACACGGACGTTGTGCCATTTTGCCCCACAAACAATTTAACATCACTTTGGCAAACGATCGCCTGCCTTCGTTTTTCTCAATGTGGTCTAAAGAGATGCCTTCTTGTGCATAGTATTTCTCTTTGAATGTCTTTTGGTCTTCGGGAGTGTGACACCAGGACGGATAGCCACTGGCTTCTTGTTTCAGTTTCAAAAAAGCATCCACGTAGTCTGCGAAAATCCCTTTCTGCGTGGGGTCACCCTTGTGGTATTGTTGTGTCTTGGGAAAGTGACAAATTTCGTACACTTCTAACAGTTGGTATCCCATGTCCAGAGCTTTGAACAATTTTACGCTGACCCAGGTCCCCGTCAAGGCCCGTTCTTCCTGGGTGTGCTGACAAGGCTGGTCTTGGTTGCACGTTTCGGCACAAGTTCGGCACAAAGGAAACATCAGTTTGCTTTGACAATGGTTAGGTAAGACGGGATGGTACAAGTCCGTGGGAGGCAAAACTTTGCACTTGATCAAGCCTTCGTATTGTCGAATGTTTTTCAGGTCGATGTGTTCCGTGAACAATTGTGGGTGCCCTGCAGGAAAGCCACAATATTTGCACACGTAGGGATACAGCGAACACACGTCCAAGTATTTCATTTCTTCTCCTTTCTCTTCGTCGGCTTGGTACATCAAACAGGTGGCATTGGTCCTTCCTCCGTACAAACTATCTCTCGGGTTCAGGGGGTCCACCAGCTTGTAACTTTCCACGAGATATTTAAACTCGGGATCGGTTTTCAAACGGTGATCGTACTCGTGTTCCCACATTTCCACCACTTGGTATCCTTCCTGTTCTAACTTTAGGCGTCGCTGACAAGTGGCCTGGTACAAGTCTTCCATGGTTCGTTGTAGAAACTGATTTTTAGTTTTACGGTCAGGGTAACAGACGGGACATCCGTGAAATAAGCAGCCGTTAAACTCGTACACGATCTTGGGGTTTTCTAAGTCCGAGCCATCGACCGAATGCGTTCCAATGGTCTTTTCGCCTCCTCCGTTGAAGGCATGCTGAATCCATTTGTCTTCCTTGTCGCACAAGTAATGTAACCAACGTAGGGCTTTGACCGAGTATTGACGTTTGACGTAGTTGGTCGTTTGAGGACTGATGACCGCCACGGTGTTTTCAGGCATGAATCTTTGTCTGTACACTAAGGAACACGCTTTGGCAATGGTGCAAGCTTCTTTCAAAGGATCGACCCCTCCGTGTTCCATGAACAGTTCTCGAAATTTTCCACAGCAACGCCGTAAAATGTCCACGTCGGAACGACAATACTTTAGCATTTCTTCCTGAAAGTCGAAAGGGTCCGAGGCGTGAGCCTGGTACCAAGCGTAGAAAGCTTCTCGTTGTTCGGTACCCATGTTGTCGGGGTCGTAATCTTTAGCCTCAGGTAAATGGGGTAGAACGGCGTGTTGATTGGCTTCCGTATTGAAAAAGTGTGGAAAATACCCTTTAGCCATTTCTGTCATTCCAAACGTTTTGGGCATTCGACTCAAAGGCATGGCCAAGTAACTCATGGAATCTTTAAACTGTACTTGTCCCACTTGCATGGAAATGATTTTGGCTCCGTTCAAAGTCACTTTAGGTCGTTCGGTGCCTTGTTCCGTATAATACCTCAAAAGAAACTGTCCATCGCATCCGGAGAAATTGTGAGCCATCACCGTGGCATGTCGATGACAATCTCCGTAACGTTCGATGTCCTCTTGGCTCCACGTCTTGTCGATGGGGTCTAAGACCCATTGGGCAAAATCGGCTAGCGTGTTCGGTCCCCGAAAGATTTTTTCACGCCCTCCAGGAATATTGCTGCAGTGAGGGCAATGACTGAAAATAGGTTCTTGAATGCACTTGTCGCACGCTCGATGAGCCACACAGAAATTAGGAATGTGAATGCCGGTCTCTTGCATGCATTCGAAATCAAAAAAGATGAAATTGTCTTTCTTCTTGTGACCGTCCTCTTTCTCTGGTGGGGGTTGGTAATTTTGCACGTAGCATTGGTGTTCCAAGTCCACGATGTGGTGACAAATGTGACATTTTTTCTTTCCTCGACATACGTGTGCCTTGGCATTATTGGTAAGTATGCCTTGTCCACACGTAGGGCACAATCTCAGGAGTTGACAAGCACATTTCTTCTGTGAACCTTGCGTCTTCAAATGTTGTTGGTAACAGGTAGGGCTGACAAACGTGCGCAGACAAGTTGAACAAGGCACTGGTTCTTCGCTCAGACAGGTTGGAGAGGCCAAACATCCTGAGCATTTCCATCCACAATGCTTGTGTTGCTCTCGATTATTAAAACCATAATCACATTTCTCACAGTAATATCCCAGGAATGCAGTGATACTGGTAATGGTATCGAAAAGGGTAATCGTGATAATAGACATGAATGTATTTTCCGTCCTTAAAATCTTGGCCTCGAAACAACAGAGACCCACGCATTTCTTGAGGGTGCACTTTCAAGGTGTATCGTGGAGCTAGGGCATCTTGCAATTTTTGCATCTCAGGAATGCCACAGGGTATGTCTTTGGACAGTCCGGGTTGTTGTAACAGGAGTTCTGATTCGTTTCGTTGTTTGGCTCGGTCAGATTGTTGAATAGTTCTCCAGGTTCTTTTCCATTCTACCGTGTCGTTATTGTTGGCATAGGTTCGTCCCACCACGATGGCACGGGCTAAACACATCTGGTCTTGAGGGTTGTTAATTCGGACGAGACTTGTTTTGGTGTTGCGAAGGTCGTCCACCAATAACATCTTTTTGCGTCCAGTCCCTTGAGGAGGAGAGACGTGGGTCATGTCCAGTGTGGCCTTTCCATCGGTGATGTCAAACTGGTCATTAGATTGTTGTACGTGTTGAATCTTGTCCATGACTTTGGAAGCGGTCAATTCTGCAGGGGTGCTAAACTCGATCCAAACAGGGGATTTCAAACCTTCGTGTTGTATGGAAAGTCTCAAGCGATCGTCTTCTTTGGGTTGACATTGTCGCCTGAGTGTGGTGAGCAACGAATCCCACACCCCAGTGATAAACACTTCTGCTTTCTCTAACGGCACTTCAGCCTTGAAATCTTTAAACTTCACTGTGTATTTGTAAGCCGTGGTTCTAAATTTTCTAGAGGAGCGCTTTTCCGTCTCTCGAATGGAATAGTATATGTCAGGGTTAACTAAGGGCGGTGAACTTGGTTGAGAAGGCTTGGATTCTGGTTCACTCATGTCGTCTTCAAAATCACTGGCATGAATTTGTGCCAAGACTTCAGCTCTGGTACGAGGCGATAGATCACGTTTCTGCCTCTTACTTTCTTCTTCTTCTTTCTTCTCAAATGAATTAGATCGTTTCATCTTGAAAGCAAAAAGTCAAATGACTCAAGTTTAAACACCATGAGCTACTTTATAATCCTGGCAGACCAGCGTATATAAAAGTGTACGTGTCTTGTCCTTTCGCTATTCATTTCACTCTCTACCTGATCACAACGATGGAAGAGACTAGCCAAATGGAACTTTTCATCAGAGCGTTGCGAGGGGTCATTAGAAAATTCTCTTCAGACCAGCCTTCGGACTACTCTCCTTCCTTTCGAGATAAAAGTGAAGATACTTGCTATATCTGTCAAAAGAAAGGGCATTGGTCTTCAGAGTGTCCAGACCGTCAAAAAAGAAAAACAAGGGTTAAAAGAGACAAAAGTCAAGATACCTGTTATTATTGTAAAGAAAAAGGACATTGGTCTCCAGATTGCCCCAAAAAGAAACAAGAGGAGTCAGAAGAATAGAGGGATTCTTCAGAGAAAGAACAGGAAGAAGAAGAGGAAGAAAACAGACAGGTGAAGAAAAAGAAACAGGAGAAGAAAAGAAGAAGGGAAGAAAGTGAGGAGGAAGAAGAGGAAAAGCCTGTGAAGAAATCTAAAAAACAGAGAGAGTAAATAATGACACAAAAGAAGTGAATGAACTTTTTTAAGAGTGTTTATGTTGTGAATTGAATTGTAACTATGGATAACAGAATACATTAATGATAAAAGGTAAGTGACTTTGGGTTATGATTTTAAAATAAGAACCTACACTCACGCACTCATACACAGACACGTACTATAGGGGTAAAATGGGTTGTTATTTTGAGTTATTGGCAATTGAAATGGTATCTCTTTTCGAGAGAAGTGGGTGGCCCTGAAAAGGGCCGTTATTTTCTTGGTGTAGGGGTGAGTTTAAGCAATCAACTTTAACTGTCTTAAGCCTTTGCCACGTCCGAAGCCTACTTTTGATGATGATGATTGGGTTGAAATCACTAAGGGTGGTAAGGTAGGCTTAGTCTCAGGGTTGACGTGTTTAGCTCGGGAAGGTCGTATTCTCTTCGGTCGTGATAAAGAAGTCTGATACATTTGTTTCAGACTTCTTAACTCCGCTAAAATGTCCAACAGTACCGTGACCGTTTGACTTTCACCCTCTTGTTTCTTTGCTGCTTCTTCTTCTTCTTGCTGTTTTTTTCTTCTTACCTCTTCTTCTTGCTGCTGTTGCTGTAGCAGAAAAGCTTGTTCTGCTTCCTTTTGTCTCTGTATAAATTTCTCCAATTCTTCTTTCTGTCTCTGTCGAAAATTCTCCACGTGCGGTAAAGATGGTAACGAAGGTTCTGGAACAAATTCTTGCGAGGTCAGAAAATCCACAAAATCCCAGTTTACGGCTTCTGAAAGTAAGTCCGTGTTCCCTTGGGTAGTATCCACCGTCGGTGCACCCCCATGGATCGTTTTCTGAGTTTCCGTCATGTTGAATCACTGTCGCATAGATTGACAGCGCACAGGCGCTAGCGAATGTATATAGGCCACGTGACGTCACAGACTGCTCACTTCCGATTGGATGCGGACTGACTGAATTTCGTCAGGCATGTTTGGATTGGTCAACGAACTCAATCTGTTTCAATCCTTCCTCTCCCTATAAATAAGCGCAGTTCAGTGCAATCACTCACTCACTATTCGTGTAGCCGCAAGATGTGGACTGACGTTGAATCTTCCACCCTCGTGTCTTCAATGATGTTCAGGACGGACATGCTCATGTATGTCCGATCCAAGTGGACCGTTGTCCACAGGACCACCAGCAGTCTGTGGATAGGAAGAGTCTACATAGAGAGACAAGGTTGCCTCAAGAGGACTCTGATGTATGGCCCTGCTGTAAGACGCAGCTTGAGGACAAGAAGATGCCACAGATGCCCTTTATGTTAAGGGCATATTAAACATAAATCCAAAGGCCCTTTTCAGGGTCACTCCTATTTCTCGAAAAGAGATTGACCTTCAATTGCCTAACCCCGAATTATTATTTTATATGTGTGTGTGTGTGTGTGTGTATGTCTTCGCGCGTACGTTGTGTGTGTGTGTGTGTGTGTGTGTGTGTGTGTTATGTCCCTCTCCCCCTGTTCCCTTTCCATAGACCCATCAGGTCTGGACCCTGTTACAATTCCCCATGTTCAATTTCCCTTGTCGCTAGAGTTGCCCATGCTTTTTTCCCCATGTTCAATCCCCTTGAGGCTAGAGTGGCCCAAGACTTTTCTCCATGTTAAATTTCCCTTGAGGCTATAGTGGCCCAGGATTTTTCTCCATGTTAAATTTCCATTGAGGCTATAGTGGCCCAGGTTTGGTCTTGTAATGCTAATTTCCATTGAGGCTATAGTGGCCCCCTTTACTACTTAGGTTATATTGAGTTTCTTTCGCTGCATTGGTATTATCACATTCAGTATTCTTGCATGAAAAGTGCCTAATATGTGGCCATTAAATAGAAAATTTCATAAGTATGGTGAAGCATAACGTATAGGCCATAATGTTGTTGTAGGGTTTAGCGCCATTTTTCAGCACACGATAGGCTATATATGGCGGCCAGCATTAATGGTGGAGGTAGAAACCGCAAAAACCCAGGAAAGAACAACCGACCCACGAGAAGCTACTGGCAAGCTTTCTCACATACCCACATTGGCAGAATCTGAGACCTGAACCCATGCAGACAGATGTGAGATGGCAGTGATCCGTAATGGAGAGCGCTTTAGATCACTCGGCCACTCGGGGCCCCTTATAAGTCATAATGATCTACTATTTAAATGATTAGTGTTAAGATACAACCCATCACCCATTTCCATAAGCACACAGCATATGAAACACCTATATGGTCATGAACTAAATGCAAATATATAACCTACACACAAGCCAGTAAATGTAATATACTTGTCACCGCAAGCTTTAGGATATGGATAAAAAAAGGAGAAAAGTTTAATAATTCAAGTGTGAAAAGTATAAACATAAAACTGAAAAAAGTAAATGCAGTGTGACATGTATAGGAAAACAATACTGAACTTTTAAGATACTGTATTATTCATACAGATGTATCCTCTTTTCAAATTTTATTATTTGAGGTACAAGTGCACTATATGGAGAACATTTTTTAGAAGAATGTGGTTATGAGCTTTACACAAAAAATCTTTACCTACACCAGTAACATGTAATGCAGGTCACTATGTCTTTCTTTTGTTGCAATGGTGCGATTCAACGAGATTCACAGAAAGGTTATACTTTAATGTATGCTCTCATTAACTGAACACATTCAGATGATTCCTAACATGATGTCATCCTGTTATTATCTAATTTTGCCTGGGTATAAATAGTCTACATCATCGTGAAATGGTTCTCTGATGCATGGATGTTATTTAAGTATAACATTTTGAGCCAATCATATTTCGGCGTTGACGTGTGTGCCGCATAGTTTACCCATTTTGAAAATGAGAGCTGCTTGTTTACAATGTGTGCAGTGAAGAAGACAATGTCTAATTCTTCCATGGAACAGGGTTCCTAAATTTGAATCGAGTTAATGGTAAGTAAAAACTTACTTTTGCATCTACCACTGTTCTGTAATTAAAGAAGGGATGTATCGTAGAGTCACAAACATAGTACATGTATATGAAGCTCTTTTCACCATATGTCATATGAGCTCAGAGTTGTCCCAGCAGGCAAAATTTTCATATTTCGGAGCCCATAAATTTAGTTTGGTACAATGCAGAAAAGTCAATAATGGCTTGATGAATAGACAAAATACATCTCAGGAGTAAAACAAGCCACAGACTATGGTCATGTGCCTTTAAAGATTTATTTGGAAGTTACGTGCCTTCTCTCTTACATAGTATGATAGAGATGGTCCTATGTCAGAACGGGTCATGGGTGTAATCTAAGGTATTTTTGTCACTCTGTATGATTCTTTTTCTTCAGATTGTTTTTTTTCTCAACATCAAGCTTGCGTCAAGCACCTGTGGCTCCACGGTCATTACCGGTTCTTGGATAAGTCAATTTTTATCAAAGCTGTTAAGGTACAACTACGCAAGAAGGTAAATATGTCATCTGCTCCTAATATTTATAATGTTGAATCAAGCAAAGGAAAAGAATGACAGCTACATATTTGCCTTTTATGTGGATTTAACAAATGGTGTTTGCAGACCCAGCACTCACTTCAAATATTTAAATGAAATTTTACTTAAAATTTTAAGTATGTGTAACTTGTTAATGAAAGATGGAGTTGAAAATTGATATTAATGAATAATAAATTTTACAGATTCCATGATCACTTTTGAATCAAATATTGCAGTGAAATTAGGCAAGTATATGTCAATAAAATTGTCTTTTGATAATAAAACTTGTATGTGTTGTTATTATCTAATGTTTATCATAATGGACCTGACAATAATCACAGAAAACTGTCTCTGCCTTTCTCGGTAAAGTTATTATTCCCTTACTTTATAAATATGCAGAGTGGTACTGACAGAGGGTGATTAAAAGCCAAAAGGTGCATAAAGATTACAAGCAATGAATAAAGCTTGACTGAAGATGAATGGACAGACAAGGCAGCCATACGAGTCTACATTGCATAGCTGCAGGTTAGAATAGCCAATACCCAACATTACAAAATGTGCTGATTAGTAAAAACTGGGAATAATTATTATGTTAGTCTCATGTACAAGAAAGGCTATATAAGGACTGCAAGAGGTCAAAGAATAATAGAATATAAATGCAATATACAATGCAAGCAGCAGTGTGCACTGATTAGTCTTTAGAAAATTATGAAATCGGAATTAAAAGAAAAAGTTGTTATACATATTCTTAAATTTCATTCATTTAATAATAAAAATAACCCAAAACTGCATTTCCTTTATGTCACTTCCACACAGAGATAATAATAATCAAGACTGGTTACTAGGGGAATTATTTTCTTCATATTTGATATATTTTTATTCAAAAGTTGACCTGGCATAAACTATTTTGATTTTGCTAACTTCATAGTACATGTATAAGGAGAAAAGATTAGGGCATCAGACTATACAAAATACATGGATGTAAAAATAAAAAAACAGTGATGTTGTAGTGATTAGTTAATTGGACATTTTACAGCTCATTAGCACTGTAAGGCTACATGTATATAATGCCACAAAAAGGTTATATGACAAAAATTTATGTATCAAAAAGGTTTATTGCCAAGGAGCGATTAGAGTACAAAAACACAACAATTAGATAGTGAGGATAATATATGAAGGTTCGCGATCAATGGAGAATGTAAATGGTGTTTATAAAGGGTAATATGATAATAAATGACAAATTAGGGTGAGTAACAGTACATGTGATATGAAAGTATTAAAAGAAATAACTGTGTTGTTCATTACGAATTAAAAGCAGCAATGGTGTAGTAATTAGTTCAGACATTTTGTGGTGGAACACTTTTATATGCTTATTTATCAGGAGGAAGTACTGGGTTCATTTTTTTGTATGTCTCAAGCTGCCTTGAGGACACAAAAAAAGGAGTTTTTCTGCATCTATGTCCTCACAGTCACCAAACCTAGTACATATATGCAGCTTTATAGACTCCTTGTACTGCCTGCTGGGGTTCAGTTTCTTTTTGTTGCTTAGGCATTATTGAATGTTGTCTGTGTAGAGCTTGTGTTTTATCTGAGACTTAGGTGTTGCTACATCAGGTACACTTGTTTGGGTATGTGCAAGCTTTGTTATCCTCAGACTGGTCTTTAGTATAGTTGAGAAGATTGGGCCATGTAGGTAGATGTTAGATTATATCAACTTTCTGGTCTCTGGAAATGGGATGTTTAAGGTGTATAACACCCTTTGAATTTCCTCCTCCTGTTTCCAAGTTCTACAGTCCTTTGATATGTTGTGAGGCCATTTCCACATTTTATACTGTGTGGGGTGGCTTTACACTTGGGTTTCTAGTATAAAGTGTCACTGCATTGGCCACACACAGGGCTTTTGCAGCATATGGTGACCATACATCTGAGATTTGAAACTTAACTGGATTTGAGATATATATCTCAACCTTGATCTGTAAAAATCCAACTTTTACCACCTTCATTTGTGTTTGTGTTGAAGGTAAGTATGATGGTGTTAGTGTCCTGCTGATTTCTGCCACATTTGATACTGTTTCAATGAATAGCACTGATGCTCTGGTTCTTGATGATGTCAGTAATTTCTCCTGCCAAGTTAAAACAGCGTATCTTGCCTTTGGATGAATTTAGTAATGAATGAGCATAAGATTGCTGGTATGTCTTAATTTTCTGGATATTTTCTGTCTGCCCTCTCTGCTTACACTTCACAAACAAGCTTAGTTTTAAGTGTTTCATGCTTTCAGGTGCGCGTTTTACTAGATCAAGTATAGTCTTTTCAACTATAAATTGCAATAGTTCGGCAAGTGGTTTTGATGCATCTTTTGACTGGATGACAAAGAAGAGTGGGAATGAACCACAACACATGGTTCATTGTCTGATTCGGACAAATATTTGGTGCTGAATTTTTTCATTGGATTTTCCATTATGTTTATATTCATCACAGAAGTTAAACCCACCCACCCCCACTGTGGAGTTAAAAGATGGGACAATTCTCAAGTGCCAGGGAAACAAAGATGGCACATTCAGCAGGTAAAGATACCTCCCAATTGACCCATTAAGCCACCACCTTCCAGGAAGTCTTTTGAGAGGGAAAACAAAGTAGTAAACTGTAGGTACAACAGTGGTATCAAGAGAGTTAGACCAAAAAAAGTTAAAAGGAAAGTGTAAAAGGTCAGAAAGAAGAAGACTTTCTTGGGTTCAGCATGACAAGCCGATTTGTCGAGATCAGGCCCATTATGACCACACGATTGTTAAGAAGTGGAGGCCAATGTAGTGTACTCCACCAAGGTCTCCCATTTCCTCAAGTAACAAGATCCTTTCCTCCCTCAACATGAGTCACAACCCACAGCCAAGAGGTTGCCTCCACTCAGTCACCTCTTATCAAATGCAGTGAGGATGCATTTGGCATATTCTACAACCCTGGACACACAGGCTTAGTGCCTATCTCAAGATCACAAACTTTTCATGGACATAAAAAGCTTTTATAATAATTTCATCAATGTATTTTTTATAAGCATTCTTTGAGTGGAGATAACTAATTTATCCTTTGCCAACTTAGTCACATTCTTGGCATGTATCTTAACTGACAAGCTTCAACCTCTAGTGCGCAGACCAACAATCTTAAAAGCCTCAAGCAAGATAGATTAGTTCTGTAACTAAATGAGTTACCTTCTCTAAATAATGTCATCATTAATATTATTATTATTATTATTATTATCACCATCATCATCATCATCATTATTATTATTAACTCCCATATTGCCTTGGATGTCATATAATTACAACATCTATATATTTGTTTTCATGCACACTTAATACCACCTTGGTTAATAAAGTCCTGTTTAATTCATATCCATTAATAATTTGAAACCTTCTGAAATGTCTGAAAAACTATTGAAACTTCAGTAAAATACAATATAATGATCAAAATTTTAGTGAAATCTCACAAAACTGTTAGTCAAATATTTTGTGAATCCTCACAAATATTTCAGTGAAATTTTAGTGAGATCTCACCACAATTTCAATGAAAGTTTTAGGTTCTGGATGCAAGAAAGAAAACAAGGACATAAGAAACCTAAATCTTATTTGATAATGTCTGTCAAAATAATCCATTTTAAAAATTATTGTGAATATTGCTTCCCCATAATATCTAAGAATCATTAGGCAGGAATCAGAAGCAGATTTTTTTATGGTTTAGGCAGAAAGTGCTTAAAACACCCGTCGGAAATACGCTTTAAGTGCACCTGAAAAATGTTGTATGGGGTGGACTATTACCAAATTCCATATGGACTATTCACAAATTCCATATGGATTAATCACAAATTCCATATGGATTATTACCAAATTACATAAAGAATTTTAATTTTATTCCATATGGACAACCTACAGATCTCATGGACTAATTTGCATATTTTGTGGGATTTTCCATACGGAGTATGTAAGGAATTTCCATATGGATACAATGAAATCCACAAGAGTAGTTCAGCTATAGAATAAAAATGTCATATGGATATTTCTGTAGAAGTATGTATGGATTCCATATCCAATCCATGTGGAAAATTTTGTACAGGTATAATGTAGCAAAACACCAGTCTCGTCACTATTAGAAAATAATTACAAGACTCAGAAACCGCATAACCATAACAGCACATAACTTTATAAAACTATTACACCTTACACTTTTTTTTCTTTTCCGTATGCAAATAAATAAAGTAGATTTTAAAAAATGTAATGTAAATTAAAATACATAAAATGGTTATTCCTAACATAAACATAACTTTACATGATTAAAACAAAATAGCATACACATATAACACACGTAATACAACAGATTGATCCTTGGTCAAGATCGCTACAATTTAGGGACCATTATATTGAAACCAGTCACAAGACCTAGTGTCTGAGGAAGGAAGTATATGTCATAAAGAAATATACCAGGAAGGAAAACAAAGGGACCAGCTCCAGGGACATTGTGAGTATGACACATCGTAAAATAACAAAATGCAAATAGCAACGATCAACCCCTGACCAAGAATAATAAATACTTTGTTTCTTCAAAAATATTTTGATTTGTTACAGAAAAACAAACACCCAAACTATGGGGGATACGGAAACTCATTAAAGCCTTTAAAGTGCCAACAAATAAAACAGTATACAGCTAGCTGTTCATAAAATAACTGATAAATGGTCCAACTATTGTTGTGGAACATGAGCAATGGATTATAGATAGGTATGTCTAAAATACACAATGAAAAAATGGAACACAATAGAAATAAAATAAGCGATGGAAATTATTTTTGCTCTTTATTTTTTCATTGATCATCAGATTCATAAATATCTGTTTGAACTGCACAACAGAAAATATAATCAGAGATCTCGGAAACACTTAATTACACATATCTGGACGCCAATAATTGATCTGGGATGCAGAAAATTACTGAGGCGGGAGTCCTCCGCACGTATGTAATAGGTGTGCGGCAAAATTCAAAGACTTGCCAGTCCTGCTTCAGCCACCTGCTTTGTGGTAAAATGTGTTGATTAATTAGCTGTGCTGATATTTACGATGACAGAATTCAGTGACTGAAAGACCCCTTGATGTACATACATGTTGCCATTTTATAAGAGTACATGAAAAAGAACATGATGCAATAGCTGGATGGCAAGTTCGAAGGCTTTGACTGGCAGCCGGGGGGAAAATGTACTGATATTTACAGTGATTGAATTCACAGGCAGAAAGACCCAGAGATGTACATGTGGTCATATATAAAAGTACATTAAATACCGGTAAACAACTTTAGCAAAATAAGCAGTGCACTTGACCTCAGAATCAAGACATACTGACACTTAGACAAAATGCCACTCGTAAGTAGTTGACAAGTCACCTAAAAATGTAAACTTCGCCTTCTTCTGTTAGGAAAGTGAAAACGACTTCGTCCTGTGATTATTTAAGAGGTACATTGACTGACCATACCATATTTCTTTTAAATGCCCCTCACCTTAGCCCAGTTAGTTCTAGTGTTGTAACAAAATGTATTCATCAAGGCACTGGTAGCTGGGCCTAGTTTTTATATCAGTTACGTTGACAAACAAACTCTTGCCCATTCACAAGCATTATGTTTTGATAGCTGATTGACCATTAACCCTTTTCTGAGTAAGGTAGCAACTATCAATTTCCTGCATGCTATCCTTTGATGATAAACAGTGTTTCCCTTTACCCTCATTTGTGCTTCAGAGACCCCCAAATTTTTAATTTGACCTCCACTTTTGATACCAACGTTTGTTTTTAACTCAGTCTGACCCCCAGTTTTGACACCAAGGTGATTTTTGACTCTCAGTCTTGCACCCCTAGGGGATACACTGATAAAACATACAAACTTGTGTTTTAAGATCAGAATCAGTGATCTGGATATATATTAACTGCCTCTTAAACAATATTTCGTCATAAAATTAGTTTAAATCTTTAAGTGAACCATTAGGGAAATAAAGGCAGACCTCTCTAAGTCTGGGATGTACCAGTTTATTAGATTGTCTGTTTTCTTAAATCATCAGGCAAATATATTCAGTAAAATGTTCAAATCATTGAAAGCAAAACCAAGGTATTCTTTTGTTACAGATTTAACTTTAAAATGCAAATTATATAGGTCAGAAATATATGGGACAATGCTATGTTGTGGAATTCGCGAGATTCACATTAAGGTCTAAGCTGTTTTCTGACTTGACACGTATTTGCGAAAATACAGGAAAAAAGCAGCAAATCAGATACTATTTATTTGCCTAACATTACTACATGTATACAAATAAATAAACCATAAATTTGCGATCCTGTCAATGGACTGTTGTAATTAAGCTATATTATAGTGAGTAATTACATTACAAAAACCTCTCCATCTAAAAATAGATGCACTCACATCTGTGTTGATTCTGTAGGAAAGAAGGGACTGCAACTTTTAATGGTGGGACTCCTTTTTTTATCAAAATGGGAGTCCTGGACTCCTAGTTTTAAAATCCTCTGATAATTAATTTTCAAAACTGACAATAATAATTGTATGAAACATGCCCTTGTGAGAAAGTAAGCAATTGTCGTAAGTAATGGAAATATCACATTAAATAATGTTCACTGCCAAATTTTTGGATAGTAAAAAGCTTTAACGCAATGGAAATAAAGTATGCAGTGGAAATTATTTATTTAATTTTTAAGTGATTAATGTTTGATTAAGGAAGGTTAACAGAAGGATTTCATTATCTGGTGCAGCTACTAAGCGTTTTGCATAATAAAGAACATCACCATGAATTGACTTACTTAAATAAATGTTACTTTCAACATTCGATTTAAATGTAATTGCTTTTTTGTTTTTATATAATTGTGTTGTTATTGTTGTTGATTTGCCAAGGAACTGTGTGTTCACTATTTTATTATTCCTAAATTATCTTATACATTTTTGTTGAAAACTTTCAGTTGCAAGTATATGCTCAGGTTATCTACATACCCACTGATATATGATTTTATCCATTGTGCCTAAAAAGTTAGTCATAAATTACTTTATCGCGCATTTATTTAGGGAATTTAATTGGAAAGTTTGCCCATGGCACAAAATATAATTTCATTCACTTCATTCTGTTTTGCGATGAGTGAATTTCGACAAGCAGCAATACCTAACAGAAATGCGTCTAGCACAACTTCCATACACTAAAGAGCTTGAAAAGAAAGGGCAGATAATGATCTTACCAAAAAAAGGCTGTATGTACTTTACACCATCTAAACTATGAGGCACTTCATAGTGAGAATCCAGATCACAGGAATTAAGAAATTATCCCATGTTTGGGGGCAGGGGGTATCATGTTACAAAAGGATGACTTACTTTTCTCTGGTGTTGTCCACACTCCAGATGCTAAGGAAACTTTACTGCATTCAATGTGGACATCTATCCCTTCAGTGCTTTTTCTCTTAGATATATTTACATCTTTCCCCAAAAGGCGCTTAGTTAACGTTGTTTTTCCCACTCCATATTGGCCCACAACCATTACCCTAATGTTGTAAACCTTTTCCTTTCCACCTCTAAGAGCCTCCTTGTACATATCAAGGGACTTTGCATCCATTTTCAGAACCTCCGCAGGAAGGACTTGATCTGAATTCAAATGAGGCAGTGTTGATAAAGACATTTGAATTCAAACATGTGACAGCTCAGGGATATCAATCAGGAGATTTACACAATTCTGATCAGGAGATATTAGTTGAATCAAGATAATTTGTTCTCTGCCCAAAAGTAAAAAGAAAAGAAAATTTGTAATAATACAAAGAATTTAAACTATTTAAATATGATCGGGCTGTATACAGCCAAATTTGTTCATAATTTAAAAACATGAAAGCACCCACATACAGTATCCAGTATTTGAATAAATAAAAGGTCTCGAGTTAAAAGAAAATATCCAAATACAAAAGAAAATCCTACACCTCCCAACAAGCACAACCCTATAAAAACATCTGAAATTGTAGCCCCGTGGGCAGTTCCCATTGTCATTTACCCCCTCCCTTTATAAACCCAGGGAAAATTGAGGGCAGAGTAGATGGGGGTAACCACTATAATCCCACTCGCAACAAAAGAAATAATAATAATAATTAAACACAGTGCTTAGTCCGAGTTTTCTCTTACCCTTCCAACCCCATCTGGACATTCCCTGTCCAAATATCAAAACTAGAATGGGAAGGGTCAGAGGAAACTTGAACTACACAGTACTATGATACCACTTTTAATATCCTCCGATTAGCATTGAGATGACCCCTGGTACATCAAAATGTTTGTTACCCTTTGCATATTTGGTAAAACAATGCAAGATTGTCAAACAAAATTACCTGCATCAACAGCCAAAGGTTAAATCCATATACTGGGATAAGTCTGTCATTACAGACTATATCTGCATTTATTGTATCAGTCTATCAGAGTTGATCTGAAGCATGAAGCTGCATGTGTATTCAGGTTGCAACGTTCTCTTTCTATGGCAATGCCATTTCAGATTGGCTGATTGATTGCAATGTCCACCAATCCATGCTTTGTTTACCAGAATACTTACACAGGCTAGCCTTGTATATTTGTGTGTACATACATTGCCTTTTCATTTTTACTACATCAACCTTGTAGACATTTAGGAAATAAAAATAAAAAATTAGAGTCGTGCCTTTAAAAAATTGGGCATAGTAGCCCCAATGACTTTAGTAGTGAAGTGGGCCACCCTAGCGTCAATGGAAATTAGCATTACAGAGACCCCTGGGCCACTCTAGCGTCAATGGAAAATTGACATGGAGAAAAATCGTGGGCCACTCTAGCGTCAAGGGGAATTTAACATGGGAATAAATCGTGGGCCACTCTAGCGTCAAGGGGAATTGAATATGGAGAAAAATCGTGGGACTGTCTAGCGTCAAGGGAAATTGAATATGGGATTTTTTTTTTTTTTTTTAAAAATAAAATTTTGTTTTAAAAAAGGGGTAGGCAATTGAAAGTCATTCTCTTTTCGAGAAATATGGGTGGCCCTGAAGAGGGCCTTTGGGTTTATGTTAATGTATTCATTAACATATAGGGCACCGCATTGGTCTTCTTCTTGTCCTTAGGCTGCGTTTCACTGTTGGCTCGTAAATCAGCACTCTTTTGAGGCATCCTTGTCTTTCTACGTAGATCCTACGTATCCACAGACTGGTGTCTGTCCTGTGGACAACAGTCCACTTGGACTGGACATACATGAGCATGTCCGTCCTAAACATCATTGAAGACACAAGGGTGGATGATTCGACTGTGGTCCACATCTTGAAGCGACGAGAACAGGTGAATCAATGCAGTGAACTGCGCTTATTTATTGGTAAAGGAAGGATTGAAACGGATTGAGTTCATTCACCAATCCGAACACGCGTTACAAAATTCAGTCAGCCCGCATCCAATCCGAAGAGAGCAGTCTGTGACGTCACGTGGTCTCTATAGATTCGCTAGCGCTTGTGTACAGTCAATCTATGCGACAGTGATTCAACATGACGGAAACTCAGAAAACGATCCATTGGGGTGCACCAGCAGGGGAAACTGCTCAAGGGAACCCGGACTTACTTTCAGAAGAGGTGAATTGGGATTTTGTGGATTTTCTTACCTCGCAAGAATTTGTTCCGGAACCTTCGTTACCTTCTTCATTACCGCAAGTGGAGAATTTTAGACAGAGACAGAAGGAAGAATTGGAGAAATTTATACAACGACAAAAAGAAGCGGAACAAGCTTTTCTCCTACAGCAAGAAGAAGAGGTAAGAAAAAAACAACAGCAACAACAGCAAGAAGAAGTAGCAGCAAAGAAACAAGAGGGTGAAAATCAAACGGTCACGGTACTGTTGGACATTTTAGCGGAGTTAAGAAGTCTGAAACAAATGTATCAGACTTCTTTATTACCACCGAAGAGAATACGACCTTCCCGAGCTAAACAAGTTAACCCTGTGACTAAGCCTACCGTACCACCCTTAGTGATTTCAACCCAATCATCATCAACATTACGCAGTCCAGAAGTAGGCCTTGGCCGTGGCAAAGGCTTAAGGCATTTAAAGTTGATTGCTTAAACTCACCCCTACACCAAAAAAAGCCCTTTTCAGGGCCACCCACATTTCTTGAAAAGAGATAGCCTTTCAATTTGCCAATAGCTCAAAAAAAAACAACAAAAAAAACCCAACCCATTTTACCCCCTTTAGTACGTGTCTTTGTATGAGTGCGTGAGTGTACGTTCTTATCTTAAAATCAAAACTCAAAGACACTTACCTTATATAATTAATTTATTTTTTTATCTATTCTTACAATCCAATTCACAATTCACAACGGAACACTTTAATATAAAGTTCATTTACTTCTTCTTTCTCCTTGTTTTGGTCTCTCTGTTTTTTGAATTTCTTCACCGTCTTTTCCTCTTCTTTCTCCTCATTTTCTTCCCTTCTTCTTTTCTTCTCCTGTTTCTTTGCCTCTTGTAAATAGAATTGTCTTCTTTCTTCCTCTTCTTCCTCTGAAGAATCCCTCTCTTCTTCTGAAGAATTCCTCTTTTCTTCTGACTCCTCTTGTTTCATTTTTGGGCAATCTGGAGACCAATGTCCTTTTTCTTGACAATAATAACAGGTATCTTTACTTCTGTCTTTTTTAGCCCTTTTTTTTTCTTTTTTGACGGTCTGGACACTCTGAAGACCAATGCCCTTTCTTTTGACAGATATAGCAAGTATCTTGACTTTTATCTCGAAAGGAAGGAGAGTAGTCCGTGGGCTGGTCTGAAGAGAATTTTCTAATGACCCCTCGCAAAGATCTGACGAAACGCTCGATTTGGCTAGTCTCTTCCATCGTTGTGCTCGGCTTGAGAGTGAAATGAATAGTGAAAGGACAAGACACACACCCTTTTATATACGCTGGTCTGCCATTACTATAAATTAGTCTATGGTGTTTAAACTTGAGTCATTTGACCTTTTTCACTCAAGATGAAACGATCCTATTCATTCGAGAAGAAAGAAGAAGAAAGTAAGAGGCAGAAACGTGATCTATCGCCTCGTACCAGGGCTGAAATCTTGGCACAAATTCATGCCAGTGATTTTGAAGAGGACATGAGTGAACCAGAATCAGAACCCTCTAAACCAAGTTCACCACCCTTAGTCAACCCTGAAAAATACTATTCCATTCGAGAGACGGAAAAGCGCTCCTCTAGAAAATTTAGAACCACGGCTTACAAATACACAGTGAAGTTTAAAGATTTCAAGGCTGAAGTGCCGTTAGAGAAAGCAGAAGTGTTTATCACTGGGGTGTGGGATTCGTTGCTCACCACACTCAGGCGACAATGTCAACCCAAAGAAGACGATCGCTTGAGACTTTCCATACAACACGAAGGTTTGAAATCCCCTGTTTGGATCGAGTTTAGCACCCCTGCAGAATTGACCGCTTCCAAAGTCATGGACAAGATTCAACACGTACAACAATCTAATGACCAGTTTGACATCACCGATGGAAAGGCCACACTGGACATGACCCACGTCTCTCCTCCTCAAGGGACTGGACGCAAAAAGATGTTATTGGTGGACGACCTTCGCAACACCAAAACAAGTCTCGTCCGAATTAACAACCCTCAAGACCAGATGTGTTTAGCCCGTGCCATCGTGGTGGGACGAACCTATGCCAACAATAACGACACGGTAGAATGGAAAAGAACCTGGAGAACTATTCAACAATCTGACCGAGCCAAACAACGAAACGAATCAGAACTCCTGTTACAACAACCCGGACTGTCCAAAGACATACCCTGTGGCATTCCTGAGATGCAAAAATTGCAAGATGCCCTAGCTCCACGATACACCTTGAAAGTGCACCCTCAAGAAATGCGTGGGTCTCTGTTGTTTCGAGGCCAAGATTTTAAGGACGGAAAATACATTCATGTCTATTATCACGATGACCATTTCGATACCATTACCAGTATCACTGCATTCCTGGGATACAGATATTACTGTGAGAAATGTGATTATGGTTTTAATAATCGAGAGCAACACAAGCATTGTGGATGGAAATGCTCAGGATGTTTGGCCTCTCCAACCTGTCTGAGCGAAGAACCAGTGCCTTGTTCAACTTGTCTGCGCACGTTTGTCAGCCCTACCTGTTACCAACAACATTTGAAGACGCAAGGTTCACAGAAGAAATGTGCTTGTCAACTCCTGAGATTGTGCCCTACGTGTGGACAAGGCATACTTACCAATAATGCCAAGGCACACGTATGTCGAGGAAAGAAAAAATGTCACATTTGTCACCACATCGTGGACTTGGAACACCAATGCTACGTGCAAAATTACAAACCCCCACCAGAGAAAGAGGACGGTCACAAGAAGAAAGACAATTTCATCTTTTTCGATTTCGAATGCATGCAAGAGACCGGCATTCACATTCCTAATTTCTGCGTGGCTCATCGAGCGTGCGACAAGTGCATTCAAGAACCTATCTTCAGTCATTGCCCTCACTGCAGCAAGATTCCTGGAGGACGTGAAAAAATCTTTCGGGGACCGAACACGCTAGCCGAGTTCGCTCGATGGGTCTTAGACCCCATCGACAAGACGTGGAGCCAAGAGGACCTCGAACGTTACGGAGATTGTCATCGTCATGCCACGGTGATGGCTCACAATTTCTCCGGATACGATGGACAGTTTCTTTTGAGGTATTATCCTGAACAAGGCATCGAACGTCCTAAAGTGACTTTGAACGGAGCCAAAATCATTTTCATGCAAGTGGGACAAGTACAGTTTAAAGATTCGATGAGCTATTTGGCCATGCCTTTTGTCGAATGCCTAAAACGTTGGAATGACAGAAATGGCTAAAGGGTACTTTCCACACTTTTTCAATACGGAAGCCAATCAACACGCCGTTCTACCCCATTTACCTGAGGCTCACTATTACGACCCCGACAACATGCGTACTGAACAACGAGAAGCTTTCTACGCTTGGTACCAGGCTCACGCCTCGGACCCTTTCGACTTTCAGGAAGAAATGCTAAAGTATTGTCGTTCCGACGTGGACATTTTACGGCGTTGCTGTGGAAAATTTCGAAAACTGTTCATGGAACACGGAGGGGTCGATCCTTTGAAAGAAGCTTGCAACATTGCCAAAACGTGTTCCTTAGTGTACCGACAACGATTCATGCCTGAAAACACCGTAGCTGTCATCAGTCCCCAAACGACCCACTATGTCAAACGTCAATACTCGGTCAAAGCCCTACGCTGGTTACATTACTTGTGCGACAAGGAAGACAAATGGATTCAGCATGCCCGCAACGGATGGGGTGAAAAGACCATCGGAACGTATTCGGTAGATGGCTGGGACTTAGAAAACCCAAAGATCGTGTACGAGTTTAACGGTTGCTTATTTCACGGATGTCCCGTCTGTTACCCTGATCGTAGCACTAAAAATCAGTTTTTACAACGAACCATGGAAGATTTGTACCAGGACACTTGTCAGCGGCGCCTAAAGTTGGAACAGGAAGGATACCAAGTGGTGGAAATGTGGGAACACGAGTACGATCACCGCATGAAAACCGATCCCGAGTTTAAACGCCTCGTGGAAAGTTACTAGTTCATGGACCCGCTGAACCCGAGGGATAGTTTGTACGGAGGAAGGACCAATGCCACTTGTTTGCTGTACCAAGCCGACCAAGAGAAAGGAGAAGAAATCAAATACTTGGACGTGTGTTCGCTGTATCCCTACGTGTGCAAATATTGTCGCTTTCCTGTAGGGCACCCGCAATTGTTAACGGAACACATCGACCGGAAAAACATTCGACAATACGAAGGCTTGATCAAGTGTAAAGTTTTGCCTCCCACGAACCTATACCATCCCGTCTTACCTCACCATTATCAAGGCAAACTGATGTTTCCATTGTGCCGTACTTGTGCCGAAACGTACAACCAAGACCAACCTTGTCAGCACACCCAGGAAGAACGTGCCTTGATGGGAACCTGGGTCAGCGTAGAATTGTTCAAAGCTCTGGACATGGGATACCAACTGTTAGAAGTGTACGAAATTTGCCACTTTCCCAAGACACAACAATACCACAAGGGTGATCCCAGTCAGAAAAGCATTTTCGCTGACTACGTGGATGCCTTTTTGAAACTGAAACAAGAAGCCAGTGGCTATCCTTCCTGGTGTCACACTCCCGAAGACCAAATACAATTCAAAGAGAAACACTATCAAGAAGAAGGCATCTCTTTAGACCACATCGAGAAAAACGAAGGCAGGCGATCGTTTGCCAAAGTGATGTTAAATTGCTTGTGGGGTAAAATGGCACAACGACCGTGTTTACCCAAGACGGAATATTTGACAGAACCTTCCCGCTACTTCCAGATGATTCACGACAAAACCAAATACATGAAACACGTGGACGTCGTTCGAGAGGATTTGATCTTGGTCAATTACGAAGAAGATCTGGACTTTGTACAAGACGACCCTTTTGGAAATGTCATCATTGCGGCTTACGTGACAGCTCATGCTCGCTTAAAATTGTACGAAGCTTTAGAACTGTTAGGGGAACGCGTCCTGTACTTTGACACGGACAGTTGCATTTACATCCATCACCCGAGTCAACAGCACCCTGACATCGAAGGAGACCGTTTAGGAGCCTGGACAGACGAGCATCCCGACGACAAGATTCTAAGTTTCGTCAGTGGCGGTCCCAAAAATTACGGCTACGAATACCGGGACCCACAAGGAGAAGTGCACACGACGTGCAAAGTGAAAGGACTGACTCTGAATTATCGTACCAGTCGTGTGGTCAACTTTGGGGTATTGAAAGAAGCCTTGCAATCGGGAGAGGATGCAAACTTTAAAGTGACCACCTATCAACCGAACAAGATTGTACGTTTACCCACTCACCACATCGTCAGTCGGCCCTTGGAAAAAGTCTATCAAATCGTGTACCAGAAGCGAGTGCGACTACCCAACCACTTTACATTGCCGTATGGACACGTCGGTATTGGTCTGTATATAAAAAGGAACCCTAGGCAAGATCGATAGTTCATTGTGACTACCAAGACCAAGCGAACAAGATGAATACTTTCAGAGAAACACAAAACAAGTTGTTTAGAAAGGCACAATTCAAGTGTGAGGCTTCTGAAGTGGAATGCGATTGTGAGCCTTGCGATGGGTACGATGCTGTACGTTGTGACCTTAGCGATGCCGTAAAGCATCATGGGAACTTTGTTCTCACTACCCCTATCATGGAAAGTGATGCTGTGCGTGTCAAACCTGAGGGATGCAAATGTGATGCCGCTCGTCCTCTTAGACATTTTACTGGGTTTCGTTTTAAAGGGGAATGTTCACCTTCACGTCTACCCCCTTACGGATGTCATCCAGCCCTGAGCAAACTTCTGTTCATGTCACCCAACCCTCATCGAAACGAACCTGTGAAAGACGAATATTCGTTTCCTGTGCGTTTGTCGGAATACTGCGACTTTGAAAATCGTCTTCAATCGTTCAAAGGAAAATGGCCTAAGTATCTGGGAGGACCGACCCCCGAAGAATTAGCCAGAAGTAGTGGCGGGACCCTCCTCTGACCAGACACCACCCCGGAAAAAGAAAAGAAGCCCCCAGAAAAAGAAAAGTCCACAGAAGAAAACTAGTCGCAAGAGAGGCACTTCGGCCAGGACGCAACTTTACACTCGCAAACCACGACCTGCCACGGCGGTGACACGGTCACCGGCAGCCTCACGTTCATCCACTTCTCCGTTGATGACACCAAGAACTGAAGAGTACTTGGAGACGTTGATCACACCAAGAACTTCTCCGTTGATGACACCAAAAAGAACTTCCCCAGTGGCAGGACCCTCCAATTTAGTGGCAGTGGCTGCTGCTCACAAAGTACCTTCTCCCAAAATTAAAGTCCAAGAAAGATCGGGCATGTTACAAAGTTTACTGGATTTGTCCAAGCAAGAACTGGCTCGATTTAGTCCGTTGCGTACCCCTGCACGACGTTTCATGCCTGTCCTCAAACTGATACGATTTAAAGACAATCAGTGGCGACGCGTTCCAGTATAAAAAAAGGTGTGTGACCAAGTAGGGTATCAGTGTTTTTGGTGCTCCTGAAGACTCAAAGATGTCACCCTCCAGAAAACCCCAAGGAAAGAAAAGGAAAGGACTGCCTCATCGTTTAGTCAAACATGGGGACATGTTATCTGTCCTGTCCAAAGCTTCTCCACCTCTACGAAAAAACTCATTCAATCGGCCTCGAAAGAGGTCATCAATATCGTGTGCGAATGTTTTTTGAACGTCTTGAAAGGCACGATCCCTTTGTTCAAACACCAGAAACAATGCTAGGCAAACATCGTCACGTTCTTCGCCAAATGGTTCAAAAGAAAATTCCCATTCGTCAAAAGAAGAAGATGTTGGTCCAACGTGGAGGCATTTTACCCCTCTTGTTAGGTCCCTTACTGAAAGGAGTCTTGGGAACCATGTTGGGAGGACTAGTGGGAGCAAGATAAAAAGGCCCTCGGAAGTCCCAAGATCTCAGAATTGACCCTTGACAACCCCATGGAAGGACGAAAACTAGCTTTAGTGCCTTACAAACGATGGATGGAATA
The DNA here is from genome assembly GCA_028554795.2 of Sinohyriopsis cumingii. Classification (NCBI taxonomy): domain Eukaryota; kingdom Metazoa; phylum Mollusca; class Bivalvia; order Unionida; family Unionidae; genus Sinohyriopsis; species Sinohyriopsis cumingii. The sequence goes on from CM068839.1 coordinate 31,941,755, forward strand.
CCATCGTTGGCAAGAACAACGCACCCCGCATTTACCTCCCAATCCCCATTTGAGCGAGATGTCCCAGTTACAACACGAATTGCAGTCCTTGATGGATCGCCAAGATTTGTCCGAAACAGAAAAATCGCAAAAGTACGGTCAACTCTTGCAACGACTGCAACTCTTTCACCAGAAAGCTTTAGACGAAACAGCTCTACCCACTCTGAAAGATTTTAAAACCTTGATGAAAAGTCCAGCACCATCACCAGTACCAGTACCAGTACCACCACTACCAGTGACCAAGACAAAAAAGGAGAAGAAGAAGAAGAAGAAGGGTTTCAAACTCCACCAGAAAAAGTACGCAAGTTAACAACACCACCTACCTCCAGAATTGGATGGATTAAAAAGATGATGGCCACCCCTTCTTCATCACAAGAGAAAAAGAAAGTGAAGACAGAAGTGAAGACAGAAGTGAAACAAGAACCGATATGCCCCGCTCAGACATCCTCCTCTTCAACACCTATTGCTGGTCGCACACGCAAAGCATTGCAATCCAAGAAAATACCCCAAGAGAAAAAGAGCAGCATCCTCCAAGAGTGGGTGTCTTATTAACACACCAACCAACACAAAAAATAAAAAATGGAAAAAGTCTTAGCCAGCATTTACTACGATCCTTTGCATCCTGCAGGTTACGCAGGAGTTCAAAAATTGTATCGTGCTGCCAAAACTCGACTGAAAAGTCTCCGTTTACCTCAAGTGCAACGATGGTTACAAGAACAAGCTACCTACACTTTACACAAACCCATTCGACGCAAGTTTGCCAGAAGTCGCACCCGAGTGGAAGGCATCGATCATCAATGGCAAGCCGATTTAGCCGATGTCTCTCATTTGGCCAGTTACAATCGTGGCTACAAATATTTGTTTTGTGTCATCGACGTCTTTTCCAAATTTGCCTGGGTCGTACCCTTGACTTCCAAATCCAGCAGCGAGTTAGTGCGAGCCCTGCAACAGGTGTTGAAACAAAGCGGTCGTCACCCTCTTCGATGGCAAACGGACAAAGGCACCGAATTTCTGAACCAAGATTTCCATAAAGAATTAAAGAAACGTGACATTCATTTTTTTACCACCGAGAATCCCGAAACCAAAGCCAGCATCGTGGAACGTTTTCAACGCACTTTGAAAGAACGCATGTGGAAATATTTTACGCATTACCACACTCTGAAGTACATCGACATCTTACCGCACCTGGTGCAAGCGTACAACCAATCTTACCATCGAAGCATCGGACGTGCCCCGCAAGAAGTGACTCCCGACAACGAAGTGTTGGTGTTTGAGCGCCTGTTTGGTACGTCCCCGACGAGGGCTGTCCCCAAGAAAAGTGGAGAGTTGGCCGTAGGAGATTGGGTGCACATTGGCAAAACCAAACGCACTTTCGTCAAAGGTTACTTACCTAACTGGACGACCGAATTGTTTCGCGTCACTGGACGAGTGCATGGCCGTCATCCTGCCGTCTATAAATTGGAAGACATGAACGGAGAAGTGCTCAAAGGAACGTTTTATTTGCCCGAGTTATAACGTGTGACCAAAAAAGAAGACGACGTGTACGACATCGAAAGCATTCTCGAACGCAGAACCCGTAAAATGGGGAAACGACGTGTCAAAGAAGTCAAAGTACGTTGGAAAGGATATCCAACCAGTTTTGATTCTTGGATCGACGCTTCGCAAGTCATCGACTATAAAAAGAAGTGACCATCATGCCCTTTCACACAGACGCAGCTACGTCAACCACTCCCCCTTCACCTAGTTCTTCTGTACAAGATTTACAAAAACAACCCTTGTGGGTGTGGTGTGGAGAACGTGTGCAAATCGTCTTTTTCTGCCAAATCTTCGTGGTGTATTGTGTCATCGGGGCAGCCATTGCCAATTTGAGTTTGCAACAAGGAGACAAACAATTGTGGACCATTTTATTAAGCAGTTGCATCGGTTACCTGCTTCCTAATCCCTCCCTGAAATTCACCTCGAACGGGAACCACGGGAACCTTGTGTCCAGTGCCAGTGCCAGTCACCACTCCAACAACAACAACCACAACCAGAACCCCATTTTAGGCGGAGACACGCCTCTGACGTCCAGTAACCCCTCGGACAGCCACAGAACTCTGGAATTATGAGTCACCAAATCCAATTTTACTTAACCTTACCCAGTGACAGTTCCATGGAGGTGTTTCCCAAGAACACGTTGTGCTGTTACACGGCCAAATTACCTCAAACCATCCAGTTAGATCACGAAGCCCATTGGGAAGTGGCTTTAGTAGATATGATTCACCCTAGACAAATCGATAACATCACCGAAAAGCAAAACACTTTTGAGGTCGAAATCCTGAACCAACAATTACAAGAAGCCATGAATGACATCGGGTTTTCAGGGGACACAAGACCAGCCAGCAATTCACCCTTCAATATCTACACCTTGAAAATTCCGGCAGGGTTTTATTTTAGTGGCCAACATTTGGTGGACACCATTGCTTCCAGGTTCGAGTTAGCCTTTGGCAAAGCCCTGAACAGAATCAAAAAAAGTGTCACCCTGGAGTACCATAAAGTGGCTCGTCGCTTACTGATCAAATTTCAGGATACTCAAACGTTGTCCCTCAGGTTCAATGGTAGTTTGTTTGAAATTTTGGGTGGACATGCAAAAATGGTCGCAAACAATTTGAGCCCCAAGATCAACAATAATATGAATTTTTACAGAGCTTTTAAAAACCCGGTAGAACTGAACCAAGGACTGAATTTGATCTTTGTGTACTCCGATGTGGTGGAGTATAACGTGGTGGGACACACCTCTGTGCCGTTACTGCGTGCCATTCCTTTCAAAGTGGATAGTACCACAACCAGTGACCAGGAAGGTGGAAACACCTATCACGTCCACCGGGAATTTGTACATCCTCACTATTTACCCGTCAGCAAGTCGTATTTGGACACGGTCAACATTGCTATAAAAGGAGATTTGGGACAAAATATTCCATTCACCAAAGGAAAAGTCACGGTGAAACTCCATTTTCGAAAACGGTTCTCTCACGACTCGTAAGTCATGTATCCAGTGTACCGAGGGGTTGCACGACAGCGAGGACACGGTTTAGGAGATATGTTAAAATCGGCCTTTCGTTCGGTGGCTCCGGTGTTGAAACCGATGGTGACACGCGGATTGCACGTCTTGAAAGATGCGGCACTGACGCAAGGCAAAGAATTTCTCCAAAATGTCATCATCGACAAACAAAACCCTAAAGAAGCCTTCATGAGGGCAGGCAAAAATGTCTTGCTGCAAACGGGCAAAGACCTTTTGGGCCGCCGAGACACACCTATAAATGCCCTGCACGCTACCGAGTCAGGCATTCAGCAAGGACAAGGCAGAAAGAGACGACGAAGAAAACACCCTTTCACCAGACTTCACACGTCTAAACCGAGAAAGGCCAAGAAAAGAAGAACCATTCGAGACTTAGACGTTTTCGATTATTGAGAAAGAACAAAAAAACAGAAAAAAATGATGCACCGAGAGTCTTGCGCTTGTTCCAAGTCGAAACTGGATCTGTTTGCCATGCCCCCCACCATGATGACCATGCAAAAATCCCAGTGGGTGGAATTTCACCCCGTCTCCTCTTTGACAGCCTCAGCTCCCATCGAGTTTGAAATCAAAGGACAGCCCGAAGATTACATCGATCTGAATAGCAGTTACTTGTACCTGAAAGTCAAAGTTGTCGATGAGGATAATACGCCCCTAGATGGTGATGAGGTAATAGCTCCCGTCAACAATTTCATGCATTCCATGTTCAGTGGAGTGGACTTGTACTTGAATAACAAACTAGTCAGTAGCAGCATGGATACTTACCCTTATCGAGCGTACCTGGAAAATCTCTTGACGTACGGAATAGACGCCAAGAACACTCATCTCAATGCCTGTGTGGTATGGGAAGCTGACGATGCAGGCCAGTTTGAAGAATTCGAAATTAATACAACCAAAGAACACAATGCGGGATTTGTAGAACGAAGAGATAGAATCAAAAGTGGAGATAGTTTAGAACTGATGGATCGTTTGCATTTGGACATGTGGTTGCAAGAGAAATATTTGCTGAACGGGGTGGATGTTCGCCTGAGACTGAATCGTAGCAGTGCCGCTTTCCATTTGATACGTACTACTGCTTGCAAAACTGTCATCGAGGAAGCCAGGCTCTACGTACGACGCGTGGAAGTGTTACCTAAAGTGGGAAACGACATCAGTCAGACGTTGAGCAGAACGACTGCCAAGTATCCGATCCGACGCGTAGAAGTGAAAACCTTCACCATTCCTAGGGGACACCGATCCATGATCGAAGATCATCTGTTCCAAGGACAGCTACCCAAACGTTTAATCCTTGGTATGGTCTTGAATTCAGCCTTCAACAGAGTCTTCGCTGAAAATCCTTTCTACTGTCGACACTTTGGCGTGTCCAAGATCGAAGTCAGTCGCGATGGCAAGACCTTGTGTACCCGACCTTTCGAGCCTAACTTTGACAAGAAGAATTACTTGAGATCGTACTTGTCCCTCTACGAAGCCAGCGGACAGTTAGGAACCAATACCAGTCACGGCATTACGTACGAGGATTATGCAGGAGGCTACGCTTTGTGGGCTTTTGATTTCACTCCAGACCAAGGCAGCGACGAGGGACATTTCCACCCTATAAAATCCGGCCAGATTCGTGTGGAAATTCAGTTTGGAAACCGAGTCCCTGATGAAACGGTGAACGTCATCCTGTATGCCGAATTCGATAATACCATAGAAATCAACAGCTTGAGAGAAGTCATTCTAGACTATTAGAAGCTACGGAAGACTGTTATCCCTCTTTACCTAGTGGAGAAACGTTGGACATGAAATGTGAGGAGACCATGGAAAAAGAAGAAGTGATCATGATGAAGTCAAGATGGCCAGAACAAGAAGCCCATTTAGTCTCCTGTTTTGCCAAACACTTGGTCGAAAAAATGACGGAATTGATCAAGAAAGAGTGTTATGGATGTCAAAACGATCATCCCAGTCAAATTCAACACGATAAATGTCTAATGCTGAGCCAAGAAGAAAAATTGGACGAGTATCTGGACGAGGCTTGGAGTCTTATCTCGGACGAAGACGTGTGGCATCAGTGGTATAAAGACTTGCGTGAAAATTCTTGTCCACCATTAACCACTAAAGAGATCGATCGTATCGAAGCTCTCCTGAATCAGAGTGAGGAGACGAAACGAAGAAACGGTTATTTGTCAGACATTTTCAAGCAAAAAGTCAGGATCGAATTGATGACATATTATTACCTGTGAAGAAGAAGAAAAAAACAACACAAATGGATACCTGGGAACTTTATTACCTTTTGAACCACAGTTCGTATACGGCTTCTTGGAATCCTGTCGTCTGTGCTAAAGATGAACTCCCTCATCGCAAACCTCAAGACCATCAAGTTTACGTGATCAACAGGGACGACAGTCATCTCCCAGGAACCCACTGGTTAACCGTTTACTTTCCTCAAGAAGGATGTGTGGAATATTTCGATTCGTATTGGTTGCCCCCTTTGGAAGACGATATCATCGACTTTATGAGAAGAAATGCTCAGACCACCCGATTCAATAATGTGAAATTACAAGGCACAGATTCCTTGGTGTGTGGACAATATTGTGTGTATTTTCTGCATCATCGCAACCTGCGTTATTCCTTAGAACATTTAGTGACTCATTTTGATCCTCGTTCTTCTTCTAGAAACGATGTGAAAGTAGATCGATGGTTCTGTGAACATTATGCTTATCTTTTGTCTTAAGCTAGGAAACGTAGTGTCCATCAATGGCCTAATGACTTCCAACAGTGGAAATCACAATTTCATTCACAACGTTGTCAGCCCAATTTAAAGTAGACTGTAAATTAAAAAAAAATGTTTGTGATTTGAAAAAATGTTTGATGTTATATGGTTGGATTATTGTTAAAAAAATGTTAGAGTTGTTGTTTGTTAGTGTTAAGTGATTATTGAATAAAAAATGTTGTGTTTTGAAAAAATGCCTTTGTCTTTTGTTTGGCTATAAGAATGTTTGATTGATGCTCTTTAATTTCTTACTATCCCTCTCATGACACTCATTGAACGTTGCGGCTCGAAAACCGTGGACGGATGTTTTCCTTCACGTCCGCGCTTTGACTTTAAGAACCGGGGGGAGTTTCCAGTCTAACCATCCATTGTCGACTCATCCTCCTACGAAGATGTGCTCCAAACTAGCTAAGCTAAACGAAGCCTACGTGAATTTGCATAGGGTCAGACACAGTCTGATACCGAAGCCAGAAGAAATAGAGAATGTGAGAATGTTAAAAGTCACTGAAGACCTGATAGAAGAGCTCTTCAGAGAAGAAGTGAACAGGGAGAAAGAAGAATGGGCAGAGAAGTACAGACTTCAGAGACAGCAGCAACAGCAGCAAGAACAACAACAACAGCAGCTACAGGAACCTGAACCTGACAGAGGCTTTGTCGATTGTCGTATCGACACCAAAGAGTTCTTCTTCTCTTTCCGAAGAAGCAGACCTATTGCCAGAAAGTCTATCCTCAGAGGACATCGCATTCTTAGAAACTAAAAAAGATTGCCATAGCAAACAAAAAAAAAAAAAAAAAAAAAAACCAGCCCTTTTCAGGGCTACCCCAATACTCTAGAAAAGAAATAACCATCGATTTGCCAATGTGTGTAGGTAGAGTAGTGTGAATATAAACACTAACTCTTTTTTTTTTTTAAATGTGAGGGTATGTGTTTGTGTATAGGATTGTGTGTTTGTAAGTGCTCACGTACGTTTGTGAGGATAGTAGATTAAAATCATGTCTTTTTTTCCGTTTGAGGTGTGGGGAGAGTAGATTTGGGGGTTTGATTGGATTGATTTACGTATGTGAATAGTATATTGAAGTGATTAATGAAAAAATTTTTTAGAATAGGAATGGGTAGTATAAAAAAAGTGAGTGAGTGTTTCTTTTAGGTCCGCGCGTTGTTAGGTCATGATCTAGGTAAGATCATTTTTTTTTTGTTTCTAGGGGAATGTTTTCCTTCACGTCCGCACTTTTAGTATAAATTGAAACTCGTTCAGCAGTCCAGCTACCCTTTGATTGATCAACACCAAAATGAACACCAGACTAGCTAAACTGTTGGAACTTCATGTGCATCTGGGATATGCCAGGCGCCTGTTGAACGAACTGGCCGCGGAAGCCATTGTGGAAGAGGGAAGGATGAGAGAGGAGGAGAAAAGAAGAAACAAAGAAGAGGAGGAGAGAAGATACAAAGAAGAGGAAGAGGAGAGAAGAAACAAAGAAGAGGAGGAAAAGCAGAGAAGAAGAAGAAATTTCAGAATCCCAGAGACCGAAAATTGGGATTCTGAAGTTATTTATCCTCCCTCTGCTCTCTCCCCAAAAAAAGTAAAAAGCAACTGGAGAACAAGATGTGTATGTGGCGCCAGGCCTGGAAGGTGCCATCATTAACCAGGTGTCCATGAAGTTCCAAAAAAACCCCCAGCCCTTTTCAGGGCTACCCAATACTCAAGAAAAGAAATAACCTTCAATTTGCCAATGTGTGTGTGTGTGTGTGTGTGTGTGTGTGTGTGTGTGTAGGTAGAGTAGTGTGAATATAAACACTGACTCTTTATTCATAGTGCGAGTGTATGTGTTTGTGTGTTTGTGTTTGTAACCGCTCACGTAAGTTTGTGTGAATAGTAGATTATGGGTTAGTTAATTGTTTCTTAGCTTATGTGGAGAGTATAGTTTGGGTTATGTAAAAGCTCAAGTACGATTGTGTAGATAGTAGATTATGGATTAGGTTTTAATGATTTGCGTGTGTAAATAGTAGATTTGGGGATTGTTTATTGATGGTTCACGTATGTGGATAGTAGATCATATGAAATGAGAAAAGTAGGGGATGTTTTCCTTCACGTCCGCGCGTTGCTTGATCATGATCTAGGTAAGATCAATTTTATGTTTTAGGGGGATGTTTTCCTTCACGTCCGCGCTTTTCGTATAAGAACCCACAGTATTCGTCGTTCAAACCATTCTACAAAGAATAAAAAAGAAGATGGCTTCGAACCACCTTGACAAAATGCAAAAATTACAAGACGTTTTGGACAATTTAGGAATGATGGAGCAGATGTTAGTGAGACTCACTGAAGACCACTATTCCTATAGTCCCCATCGAGTAAAGATGGAGATCAACAATTTAATAAAAGTAAAGGACATAATAATTGGTGTCATGAAAGAGATAAAGGAGGAGAAGGAGAATGAAAAGGAAAGGATAAGAATAAGAAAATGGAACGAAAAAATTGATAAAGAAGAAGAAAATGAGAAGAGGAAGAAAGAAGAGGAGGAAGAGAAGAAGAAAGAAGAGGAGGAGGAAAAAAGAAAGAAAAGAAGAGAAAGAGTGTAGGAAAGAAAATAAGAAGTTGGTTGCGAAAAAGAAGAAATTAGAAGCAGAAGAAGAAGAAAAACCAAAGGCTCTTTTCAGGGCCACCCATATTTCTCGAAAAGAGAATGACTTTCAATTGCCTACCCCTTTTTTAAATTTTTTTTTTTATTTTTTTAAAAAAAAAATAAAAATCCCATATTTAATTTCCCTTGACGCTAGACAGTCCCACGATTTTTCTCCATATTCAATTCCCCTTGACGCTAGAGTGGCCCACGATTTATTCCCATGTTAAATTCCCCTTGACGCTAGAGTGGCCCACGATTTTTCTCCATGTTAATTTTCCATTGACGCTAGAGTGGCCCAGGGGTCACTGTAATGCTAATTTCCATTGACGCTAGGGTGGCCCACTTCACTACTGACTTTTCCTGCTTCCCTTTATAAATTGCTGGAAACTTGGGAGCCAGAGTGGGTGGAGTAACCAATATTATCACACTCTCAAAGAAAAATCAATTAACAATTTAAAAAAATAATAAAACACATTAATCTAATTTAATAATCACATTCATATATAGATTAATAGTACATACATACATACATACATACATACATACATACATACATATCAATAAAATAATATGGATTACCTTGATAATCGGAATACTCTGGTCTGAATCGAGTAATCACATCACTATTCTTCCAGCTTGTGACGTACAGAAGTCCATCTTGTTGGTTCCAGTGTATGACAGTGAGTCTTGATGATGGCTGTATTCCTTGTGTGTGTATGGTCAGTGGTTGACCGGACTCTGTCATCTCATGAATACAGGGAGGGTACCAGTTACGCACGTACACATGTCTTCTATCCATAGTTACACTTCTAGGATACTTCAAATCCTTGTGTTGATACAGAAATTCCCGTCTAGTATTTCTAAATCCATAAGCACCAGCCTTGTCAGGGTTTTCATCACCAGCAAAACATGAGATAAAGACCATGCCCTTGTTGTTTGTACACAAGAAACTCCCACCATACTTCCCACATTTACAGATGTTGCGAACTTTTTGTATGTGTCCATCTGTAATGGACACAACGCCCCAACATATATTGTCCTCTTTCCATCACTGACCAGAAGTTTTTTATTTAAATATTTCATTCCATTACAGCAATCAAAACCCGTCTGTACGTTTAATGTCTTCTTCTGGGTTATGGGTTATTTTTGTTGGTTGATTTGTAAATTTAACTGACAGGATTTCTATTCGACCTGTTTTCAGACTCACCGCCAGTTGCGTTTGGTCGTCATTACAGACACAAATGTCATAGGGACGCGACTCCGTAATATATACCGCAAGTATACGTCCGTCATGGAGACTGTGAAGACGGACTTTCCTCGCATTGCTGTCTACGATGATTATCTTGTCCAGAGACAAAACCACAATACTGGTGTATAAGGTGTCAAGGTCGGCTGTGGAAAGAAAGTGATGAAAATCAATTCTGACATCTATACTTACAAAGTCTACTACCACAAGTTTAGTAACAATAATCATTGTAGTTTTATCATTATCATCATAGTTGCCATTGTATCATTATCATTATCATCATCACAATATAAATGTATCGTTCGTTCACTCAGAAAAAGCAAATTATATTGTTTTCTGTAGGATCAGCTAACTGAAACTGGCCACCTACATAATATACGTATATTTCTATATTCTCACTCATTCGTGGACTAGCATAAAATGAAGAGAACATTTGATTGTATCGAATAAATAATGGTTATGTTTCATCGAGTGAGTGAAAATACTTGAGTTGTAAATAACTGGACTTTTTCACTCATGGAGATGAAATGTATCTGTTATTAATTCAAAAAAGACGTATTTGCTTTCTGTTTTATGCTCAAACGTATTGGCAATATGTATAGCAGATTTCGTATCGTATTCTACATTATAATGTCAACTGGGTACCGTTTATGTTCTGCCGTGTTTTGTATATTGAAAAAAAATCAGTAGCAAATAAATTCTCCTTTAGGGTAAAAACAAAAATTAAAAATTAAAAAAAAAAAACAAGGAAAGAAATATGAGAACATTGTGGGATAAAGCAAACGACGATCTAATTTCGTGGTGATAATGTTTGACCGCAGTTAACAATTTATTTCCCTTAGAAAAACAAACAAGCAAAAAAAAATCCAACTAATTCAAGGACTGTCATTAAAAAAAAAAAAACATTAATTTTTAGCATATTATCTTTATCATTTGTATTATCATTATTCTTCTAGTTTTGTTGCATACACATTATAACATTATTCACATATTATTATTATTATTATTATATTATTATTATTATTGCAAGTTGAAGAATGGGGTGGGATATATTTTTAAAATACATGTACAAAACTACTGTATAATATGATTGAAATCCTGCACCGTTACAGCAGAACCAGATACACTGAACTGGTTTAAGGATAGTACTGTGTGTCTGTAACAAAATATGTCAATTTTTTCAACTTTTGTTCATGATCAGAGGTGCGAGTGGCTAAAGAGTTCGATGTGATTTTATATAATTTCAGATAAAATACATGAGTTCCATGCCTCACGTATCTGTATATATAAGTAATCGGCATAGAAAGACAAATTTATCCACTTGACTGGTATTGACTCTGGGGTCCATCCCTACTCGAAGGGACTTAGTTCCTATGCTATATCTTGAAAACTACTGATGTCCCCACCTTATAACCATGTACACTTCGTAAGCATGAAAGAAAACAATACATGCAGTTTGCTTTGACCTTAGCGACTCTTTCTTCAACCAGTAAGTAACGTAGCCCCTGTGTCATATATACAATTTGAGGTAATTTGAAAAAATAAAGGATACAACTAATTTTGACCTCATCGTGCATTCCCAGACCCCAAGGTGTGAGGGAGCAAATTTCTGTCGATCTATGAAAAACACATTAGTTTGAGGCCAGAGAACAATTAATTAGATTTATGGAGACAGGCGCTTGTTAAATTCCTATACTGCAAGAATTTCTAAATATCTGATCGGGGACGGTAGAGAGCCTAATTACACTTTTGTTTATATAACCGCCGGACGGACTATTAGGGACACGGTTAAACATCAGTTTCATAGTGGAACTGTCAAAAATTGAAAATTTTCATAAACCGTTAGTTGCAACGTAAGTCAAACTGATATAAAAGCAGTAAATACATTTAATCCTGATTGGTTACGCTAAAACAGGGGCGTGTTCCCACACTAAATTCCCTAGTTTTAATATCGCCACATCGAAAAAATCTAATTAGTCTAAGCTTTGCTGCAAGAGTAAACGTACGTGGACCCGAGAGGAATTTGAAAGATATTCTCTCTCGTAAAATACTTGTCCAAGGGACCAGAGGATTGAAAGTTCAACGGTCACAATTTGGCTGTAGGAGCGAGAGAAAAAAACAAGGTATGTGCGTCAAAATTTCCTGAAATTCGTTTATGCCAATATAATGTTTGCTTGAATTATTTGGTACTATGTGCATGAATCTAGTTTCTTTAAATTCGCAATTCCATTCTCTTGATATGAGTATAAATGTGTTGTATATATATATATATATATATATATATATATATATATATATATATATATATATATATATACGTACAATAGTCTTCTTTATATAAGATTGTCTAATTGTTCGAATTTGTCGTCTTGTTTGTATAGGAACTGGGTATTCTAAGAATTTATATATAACCTTTATATAAGTTGACGAATTGTTTGAATTTGTCGTCCTGTTTTATAGGAATTGGGTATTCTAACTATTCATGTATGACCTTTATTAATATGAGTTATGGGAATCCTTTTGAATTCACCGGTCTTAAATGATTTCACGTATGATAAAGACTTGAATGTGTGTATTCGCTGAAATAGCGTAATTACGACCTGTAATGAATTTCAATCGTTCATTTTTGTAATTGAGACGAGAATGGAATTGTATAGTCATTAGGAAATACATTATCTTTATGAAACTAGGATTGTTTGGTCTGCCATGATTGGCCCGACTAAATAGCCTTTGGTATCTGTTTGAATGCCGATAGTAAGATCTGACAACGAGAAGGGGAGGAATGACTTATTCCCAGTAGGATAACCGACGGAAAATTAAGGTCGCTTTTTGTTTATTTTAAAAGGGGAAAATAGCTCTTCCGACGTATCATCAGATGTACCTACGCACTGACGCAACCAATTAGATGTGTACCTACACGCGTACATAACCACCTACCCACACAAAGAAAAAGGACCGAAGAGAGGCGAAGCAGTTGAGAGGTTGGAGAGGAGAAAGAAAAAGGAAGGAAAGAAAGGACGGAAGGACAGAGAACAGCTACAGTGAAATTGGAGGGAACCAGAGCTAAGCAGGTTATGCAATTGTACAAGGCAACGACTTCGATTGTTCACTCAGTCGTATGATGACTAATTCTGTCAGTAAAACAGCTCGGCTATTTTTATAACTGTATTTGTGTTTTGAAATTCGGAGAAACATTTATTCCTAAGAAGTGTATCTTCCTAATGTATTGAATTATCTCCAGTGTTTATGTAACAGATTAATTTTTGATTCTTTTCGTACGGGGGCTCATGTCATTCTGTTCTATATATCTGCTCAGATCTCCATTTATTCCACCTAAGTAGTTAAGGGGGTCACCCTAGGGACAATGGGAATTACCATTAAAAACACCCCTGGGTCACTCTGGGGACTATGTAAATTTAACATGGGGAAAATTGCTGGGTCACTCTAGGGACAAGGGGAATTTAACATGGGGAATAGAGTTTGGGTCTGTCAAGGGACAAAGTGAATTGAACATGGGGAATAGAGTTTGGGTCTGTCTAGGGACATGGGAATAGAGTTTGGGTCTATCTAGGGACAAGGGGAAAGGAACAGGGGACTATAGTGTGGGTCTGTCTAGGGACAATGGGAATTTAACATGGGGAATAGATCGTGGGACTGTCTAGGGACAATGGGAAATTTAACATGGGGAATAGATCGTGGGACTGTCTAGGGACAATGGGAAATTTAACATTACGGAAACCCCTGGGGATATAGCCTCAAGGGAATTTATATGGAAATTGAACATGGTGGGTCTGTATAGCGTCAAGGGGAATTGAACATGGTGGGACTGTCTAGGGACAATGATGGTAGAGGGTCAAACACAACAGAGACAGAAACATACATACACTAGTACAAGCGTGAGATTTATATATAAAGCATTACCAAGACCTGAAATCTTGCTGGGGTGTTCAAAAATTTGCATAATTGTAATGATGCTATAAATAGCTATAATCAAGGAAATGCTCAACGACACAATGGATGTGACTAAATGTAACGCTAAAATGACGAAATTGTCCCAGAATTTAAAGGAAAATAAACATATCCCCGAAAAGGAAGTTACAATGGTTGAGACTAAAATGGATAAAATTAGTAACTACTTACAATATCAACTTGTGTGACGATCGTGGATAAACACCCATGTATCTATTTATAGCTATAATCAGCTAAACTTCCTATGAAATCCCACTATCTATTTATACTACAACTTGTGGGTTATTCCTTTGGAAAATCCCACTATCTTTTTATAGCCTCAGATTGAGTGACGTTCCTGTTTATGAACTCTAGTACATATGTATAGCTACAACCTGTGGAAATCCCCAAGTCCATATTTATACTCTCGAAATTTCCAGCGTCAGTGACGTCACTGTACTGAACACTAGGGGATAAATGTCAACAGTATTGCAAGTGGCTGACCTGAATACACGCTACTGCAGGTACGTAGGTAGAGTGTATCTGATAGGGATAAAGTGAGTTTTATAGAGACAAACAGAGACCAATACACACACACACACACACACACACACACACACACACACACACACACACACACGCACACACAGAGGGAAGAGGAAAAAACAAACCCCAAATATACTATCAACGCAGAAGGGATATAATACAAACCCCAAATAAACTATCCACACAAACGTACGCGAACGCATACAAACCCCAAATATACTACCCATACAAACGTACGCGAACGCATACAAACCCCAAATATACTATCCACACAAACGCACGCGAACGCATACAAACCCCAAATAAACTATCCACACAAACGTACGCGAACGCATACAAACCCCAAATATACTATCATTACAAACGTACGCGAACGCATACAAGCCCCAAATAATCTATCCACACAAACGTACGCGAACGCATACAAACCCCAAATAAACTATCCACACAAACGTACGCGAACGCATACAAACCCCAAATATACTATCCACACAAACGTACGCGAACGCATACAAACCCCAAATATACTATCCACACAAACGTACGCGAACGCATACAAACCCCAAATATACTATCCACACTTGGGAGGAAGAAGAGAAAAACAACCAAATATACGATCTACACAACGTACGCGAACACTCACACACACACACACACACACACGCACACCACAGAGGGAAGAAGAAAACCATTATAGACTATCCACACGGAGTGAAGAAATAACCCTTTATATATACTATCAGCAGAGAGTGAAGAAAATAATCCATTATATTCCATCAACACAGAGTAAAGAAGAAAAAGTTTTTTGAAAGCACCTAAGCCCTCACCTGCAATGACCAACTCTGCCAAACACCTACACCCCACACCCCACTCCCAACACTACAAAACCCATTTAACCCGTTATTTTATGGCATCAGTGTGTGATTTAGGAAACATCAAGACACAAAATGATGGATGAATAGACTGACTATTGTTTACCGACTTGCATGCCTAAAGAGCGTGCGTGAAGGAAGACATCCTTCCATTTCAATTCTAACTAAAGCATGATCCAGAGGGATAGAGAGAGGTGAAAGAGCACAATTTCATAAAGTGTGAGTAAAAACAAAACACGCCATCCTTATTATACAATGTCAAGACCAAGAGACACTTACGTTTTCTTTCTGGTCTATTCTCTTTTAGAAGGTGGTATGAAATTTCACATCAGGGCCAACGCATCGGCCCACATTATCAATTTTTCCATTTCCATGTCTTTACTGCCACAAGTTCTTCATCATCTTCAGTTTCTTCTTCTTCTTCTGAATCCCTCTTCTCTGTTTCGTCTTGTTTCTGTTTCTTCTCTTTTCTCGTAGGGCACTGTGAATTCCAGTGTCCTTTCTCCTGACAACGATATTAGGTATCTTGACTTTTGTCTCTCTTTCTTAGACGAAGCAGGTATTCTGGAGACAAATACCCATTTACCTTTGCAGATATAGCAAACTTCATTAGCACTTACACACTTTCGTATGACTCTCATCAAATCAACGACCAAAAGAGTAAGTTTTGTTGCCACTTTCGCATGTGAATTATGCTTTCGTATGACTTTTAGCAAATATTTGACCAGCAGGTCGATCTGTGCTGACTCTTCCATCTTCTTGATCATTTGAGAGTGGAATGAATACTCTGACGCTAAGACACTCTCCTTATATACAGGGACCTGCTGCGTATGAAACCTAGTCAAATGTAATTTTGCAATAAGATGAAACGATTTCATTGAGAAAGTAAAATGCAATGACGTGCCGTGTCGCCTCACACAAGACCTGAAGTGTTAGCTCAGATCCGTGTCAGCGATTTCGAAGACGACATAACTGAGCTTTAATCAATGCTCTCCATTTATGCCACAAAACCACGAGTCCTGATTCACGCCAAAAGAAATTTCGTTCGGTCCATAAAAAATAGTATCACATCTGAGAAACGCAAAAATGAACTTCCAGAAAACTGAGAACGACGGCTTCACCTACAATGTGAAATGTATGAGTTCAAGTAGTGCGTAAAACTAAGTCAAATTAAATTTTTATGGTCAAGACGAAACGATCTCTTTTCGAAGAAGAAGAAAGCAGACACCAAGCGACAATGGCGATCCGTGTCACACAACACTTTTCAAAATGTATATTATCAGAGGTTTGTTCTAGCGATCTGCACGGTTAAATTACATGTTGATGTATTTTGCAATAAGACGGACACAATTTCCATGGGATCGCCCATGGTACGATTGTTCGTGCATTAGTTTAATTTTTTAAAATATTTTTTTATATAAATCGCCTATAGGATAGACTCAGTAAAGCATGGCCATTCTCGCCACTGTCTGAATAGCTACTCAAGTCAATTCGAAGTGAACGCGGTAAGAAAATAAGTATAGCCAATGAAATGGCTTACAACGGGTGATGCATTGTTTTGTTCAAGGACTGTGTGGCATAATAATCCCTATGTTCTTGCGTTGTTACCATTACAGTGCAGACAGACTAAAATGTGAACTTACAAGCCCTCTTTGTGTGTGTTGTACCATTTCTTCTTACCACATCAAAATACTGAGCGTCACAGTATTGGTTCGCGTTTTCAAGCTGACCATTATTTTATATCTCACTTAAACATTTTAACATAAACACTCACACTCACATCGGTAGAGTCAGAACAGACGTGTTACAGTATTGAGGGGCATGTTATCTTTTTTTTCTTCAAACTAATAAATTTGGGGTTTGTATGAAGTAAAGAACCGAAAGTACAGTGAACCTCAAAGATTATGACCCAATCTGTCTGTCTATTGATGCGTGTATTTACTTAAGAAGAAATATGACCTCTAAAACACAAAGAGATACGGCAAGCATGATTAGATTAAACACAACGATGTTTTCCTTCACGTCCGTGTAATTTAGAGTTTCAATCGTCTTTGAAGACAAACTTGGTCTCCTTTTGTAGGGCTTGAAATAATAAACAAAACTGAAAAATCTTAAGCACTTTGCTATAGATAATTTCATCAACAGACTAAACAACATAAATACCGTTACAACAATAGAAAGCCTTAAATCTTCTATCAAAAAGAAATGCATCAAAAAATTAAAGATTAACTATAACTAACCAATGAAACCGAATTTAACAAAGGCAATGACATGTGAAGAAATGCCTCTCACTTTGGAAAGGTAGGCGAATGTACTCTGTCATGCACCATCAACTTGAAAAAAATTATAAACAGAGAGAAACCTGAATTCAAAATTCAGTTGTTTTTTTCTTCAAAATTATTTCGTTTCTTTTTTCGTTTTTTGGAACAAATCTAAGCACTAATATAGAGTGGAAAAGGGAAAATGCACATACAAGCTTTGATATTTCTGAAAAAAGGAGGGGATATTCCTAACGTTGATAACCACCTATGGACTTGGACTTGTCTGTGACTTATCCACAAAACAAGATGTACATATTTCTGGTCAAGCTGCAAGTGTGTGCGTGTTTTTGAAAATGGTAAAAATGGGATATACAATTTTCTCGTGACACTTATAAAGTGAAGAGTCTGTGCAAGTGTCAAAAGCCAAAGTCATATAAGTTTTGTATTTTGTACGGCTTGTAAAGATTTCCACTTTAGAAAATGTGAAGTATCACAAGTTATTATCACAAACAGAAGTGGAATATAGGGGCTTGCAAGAAAGAAAATAACCCAGACAGCTGGTGTCATCAAGAGTGCTAGAGACGGTACCCGAACTTGCTTGCTTGCTTACTTGAATTAAAGTGATTTTCGCTCTAATGGAGCATGTATCACTGGTTTAATAACGCATCGCGTGATTTTTAATTACTCCTGGGGAAGGAAAGAGAGCCTCATCCCCCAGGCTTTTATGTACTCACAGACTACTTTTAAATTTAGCCAATCAGGTGTAGGACTAACTAGTCCTTAACAACCTGACTGAAAGGCTTTAAACATCAGTGGGAATTGTCTCACCACACACTCATTTTTCTGTCCGAGCGTGGTAAAGGAGGAAAAAGGTGCTCAGCAAGACAGCCATGGATGTTAAGTACTCACAACAACCCCATTTTGGGCGGAGACACTCCTCTAACTTCCAGTATCGCCTCGGAGAGCCACAAAATTCTGGAATTATGAGCAGTAACAACCAATTTTACTTAACCTTACCCAGTGACAGTTCCATGGAGGTGTTTCCCAAGAACACGTTGTGCTGTTACACGGTCAAATTACCTCAGACCATCCAGTTAAATCACGAAGCCCATTGGGAAGTGGCTTTGGTAGAAATGATTCACCCAACACAAATCAAAAACATCACCGAAAAGCAAAACACTTTCGAGGTGGAAATCCTGAATGCCCAATTGGAGGAAGAAATCAATAAAATCGGGGTTTTAGGGGACACAAGACCAACCAGCAATCCAGCCTTCATTATCTACACCTTGAAAATTCCTTCAGGTTATTATTTTAGTGGTGAACATTTGGTGGACACTATTGCGGACAGGTTCAACTTAGCCTTTGGCAAAGCACTGAACAGAGCCAAAGAAAGTGTGAAGATTGAGTACCATAAAGTGGCTCATCGTCTCGTGATCAAATTTCAAGATACGGACACATTGTCCCTCAGGTTCAATGGTAGTTTGTTTGAAATTTTGGGTGGACATGCAGAAATGGTCGCAAACAATTTGAGCCCCAAGATCAAAAGTAATATGGATTTTTACAGAGCTTTTGGAAACCCGGTAGAACTGAACCAAGGACTTAATTTGATCTTTGTGTATTTCGATGTGGTGGAGTACAACGTGGTGGGACACACCCATGTTCCGTTACTGCGTGTCATTCATTTCAAAGTGGATAGTACCACAAACAATGACCAGGAAGGTGCAAACACCTATCACGTACACCGTGAATTTGTACATCCTCACTATTTGCCCGTCAGTAAGTCGTATTTAGACACTGTCAACATTGCTATAAAAGGAGATCTGGGACAAAATATTCCATTCTCCAAAGGGAAAGTTACAGTGAAACTCCATTTTCGAAAACGGTTCTCTAACGAATTGTAAGTCAAGACAGCGAGGAGGGACATTTTCACCCTATAAAATCCGGCCAGAATTTCAGTTTGCAGAAAATCTACCCGCAGATATTACGGTGAACGTCATCCTGTATGCTGAATTGGACAATACGATATAAACCAACAGTTTGAGAGAAGTCATTCTAGGCTATTAGAAGTCATGGAAGACTTTTATCAATGTTTGTATAGTAGGGATTCTTTGGAATTGGAATGTGAAGATCCTGAGGAAGGAGAACCCCAAGACAAAGACGAAGAAGTCATCATGATGCAGTCTAGATGGCCAGAACAAGAATCACATTTAGTTTCCTGTTATGCTATAGTCTTGACAGAAAAAAAATTAAGGAATTGATCAAGAAAGATTGCTATGTATATCATAACGATCATCCCAGTCAAATTCAACACGATAAATGCCCGATGCTGAGTCAAGAAGAAAAATTGGACGAACATCTGGACGAAGCTTGGAGTTGCAACAGTGGTATAAAGGCTTGCGTGAACATTATTGTCCTCCATTAACAACTCAAGAGATCCATCGCATCGAAGCTCTGTTGGATCAGAGTTGGGAGACAAGGCGAAGAAACGGTTACTTGTCAGACATTTTCAAGCAAAAAGTCAGGATCGAATTGATCACTTATCATTACCTGTGAAGAAGAAAAAAACAAAAAATGGATACCTGAGAACTTTATTACCTTTTGAACCACAGTTTGTACACTGCTTCTTGGAATCCTGTCGTCTGTGCTAAAGATGAACTCCCTCATTGCACACCTCAAAACCATCAAGCTTATGTGATCAACACGGACGACAGTCATCTCCCAGGAACCCACTGGGTAGCCATCTACTTTCCTCAAGAAGGATGTGTGAAATATTTCGATTCGTACGGATTGCCCCCTTTGGAAGACGATATCATTGACTTTATGAGAAGAAATGCTCAGACCACCCGATTCAATAATGTGAAATTACAAGGCACAGATTCCTTGGTGTGTGGACAATATTGTGTGTATTTTCTGCATCAATGCAGCCTGCGTTATTCCTTAGAACATTTAGTGACTCATTTTGATCCTCGTTCTTCTTCTAGAAACGATGTGAAAGTAGATCGATGGTTCTGTGACCATTATGCTTATCTTTTGTCTCAAGCTAGGAAACGTAGTGACCATCAATGGCCTAATGACTTCCAACAGTGGAAATCACAATTTCATTCACAACGTTGTCAGCCCAATTTAAAGTAGACTGTAAATTAAAAAAAAATGTTTGTGATTTGAAAAAATGTTTGATGTTATATGGTTGGATTATTGTTAAAAAATGTTAGTGTTGTTGTTTGTTAGTGTTAAGTGATTATTGAATAAAAAATGTTGTGTTTTGAAAAAATGCCTTTGTCTTTTGTTTGGCTATAAGAATGTTTGATTGATGCTCTTTAATTTCTTACTATCCCTCTCATGACACTCATTGAACGTTGCGGCTCGAAAACCGTGGACGGATGTTTTCCTTCACGTCCGCGCTTTGACTTTAAGAACCGGGGAGAGTTTCCAGTCTAACCATCCATTGTCGACTCATCCTCCTACGAAGATGTGCTCCAAACTAGCTAAGCTAAACGAAGCCTACGTGAATTTGCATAGGGTCAGACACAGTCTGATACCGAAGCCAGAAGAAATAGAGAATGTGAGAATGTTAAAAGTCACTGAAGACCTGATAGAAGAGCTCTTCAGAGAAGAAGTGAACAGGGAGAAAGAAGAATGGGCAGAGAAGTACAGACTTCAGAGACAGCAGCAACAGCAGCAACAACAACAACAACAATTTCATTCACAACGTTGTCAGCCCTGTCCAAAATAATGTGTTAGTTGAAAAAATGTTTGGTATTTGAAAACAATGTTTGATGTTATATTGTTGGATTATTGTTAAATATGTTAGAGTTGTTTGTTAGTATGAATACAAAATGTTGTGTTTTGAAGAAAAAAATGCCTTTGTGGTTTGTTTGGCTATAGGAATCTTGATTCATGCTCTTTGACTTCTCTCTATCCCTCCCATAACACTATTTGAACGTTCCGGCTCGAAAACCGTGTAGTAATGTTTTCCTTCACGTCCGCGCTTTGACAATAAAAACGGGGTAGTCTCCAGTCTGCCCATCCATTGTTAACTTATATTCCTACGAAGATGTTCTCAAGATTAGCCAAGTTGAACGAAGCCTATGTGAATTTGCATAGGGTCATGACAAGTCTGATACCGAGACCTGAAGAGATAGACAATATCATAATGTTGAAAGTCACTGAAGACCCGAAAGAAGAGCTCTTCAAGGAGGAATTCAAGAAGGAGAAAGAAGAATGGATGGAGAAGTACAGACTTCATAAACAGCAGAGACAGCAGCAACAGCAGCAGCATGAACCTGACAGAGGCTTTGTATTCAGTGGTATCGACACCAAAGAGTTCTTCTTCTCTTTTCCGAAGAAGGAGACCTTATCCTGTGAGAAAGCCTGTCGTCAGAGTAGGCCGCCATCTTATAACCTAAGCGATCGTCATAGCTTCAAGTTCCCAAAAAAAATATTTCAGGGCTACCCCATACTCTCGAAAAGAAATAACATTCCATTGCCTATGATATGTTAGTCAGTTAGAAGAAAAAATACAGAAGTGAGTCTATCAGCACATGATTTCTTTATCTTGGTTAGAAAGTGTGACTCTAAGTTATTCGTTTTCCTCGCTTATCAAAATTTTAAAAATAGTAATGTTCTGTAAAAAAGTGAGTGAGTGTTTCTTTTAGGTATGTGCGTTTTTTTTGTTGGTGATAATATGGATAATGTAAGTTCGGGTACAACGAAATTAAAAGAATTAGGCCCAGAACTCGGTGTGGAGGGAAGAAATATACGCAACAGCAGCGGGAGCAAGAAATGCAGACCTAGCCAGTTAGCACTGAGGCATTCTGCGTTTGACAATGCCTTTGATGTCGTACACGTCGTCTTTTTTGGTGACACGACTTGATTTGAAATAAGTACGGGCTAGCGTTTTGGTGAGTACTTAACATCCATGGCTGTCTTGCTGAGCACCTTTTTCCTCCTTTACCACGCTCGGACAGAAAAATGAGTGTGTGGTGAGACAATTCCCACTGATGTTTAAAGCCTTTCAGTCAGGTTGTTAAGGACTAGTTAGTCCTACACCTGATTGGCTAAATTTAAAAGTAGTCTGTGAGTACAAAAAAGCCTGGGGGATGAGGCTCTCTTTCCTTCCCCAGGAGTAATTAAAAATCACGCGGTGCGTTATTAAACCAGTGATACATGCTCCATTAGAGCGAAAATCACTTTAATTCAAGTAAGCAAGCAAGCAAGTTCGGGTACCGTCTCTAGCACTCTTGATGACACCAACTGTCTGGGTTATTTTCTTTCTTGCAAGCCCCTATATTCCACTTCTGTTTGTGATAATAACTTGTGATACTTCACATTTTCTAAAGTGGAAATCTTTACAAGCCGTACAAAATACAAAACTTATATGACTTTGGCTTTTGACACTTGCACAGACTCTTCACTTTATAAGTGTCACGAGAAAATTGTATATCCCATTTTTACCATTTTCAAAAACACGCACACACTTGCAGCTTGACCAGAAATATGTACATCTTGTTTTGTGGATAAGTCACAGACAAGTCCAAGTCCATAGGTGGTTATCAACGTTAGGAATATCCCCTCCTTTTTTCAGAAATATCAAAGCTTGTATGTGCATTTTGCCTTTTCCACTCTATATTAGTGCTTAGATTTGTTCCAAAAAACGAAAAAAGAAACGAAACAATTTTGAAGAAAAAAACAACTGAATTTTGAATTCAGGTTTCTCTCTGTTTATAATTTTTTTCAAGTTGATGGTGCATGACAGAGTACATTCGCCTACCTTTCCAAAGTGAGAGGCATTTCTTCACATGTCATTGCCTTTGTTAAATTCGGTTTCATTGGTTAGTTATCGTTAATCTTTAATTTTTTGATGCATTTCTTTTTGATAGAAGATTTAAGGCTTTCTATTGTTGTAACGGTATTTATGTTGTTTAGTCTGTTGATGAAATTATCTATAGCAAAGCGCTTAAGATTTTTCAGTTTTGTTTATTATTTCAAGCCCTACAAAAGGAGACCAAGTTTGTCTTCAAAGACGATTGAAATTCTAAATTACACTGACGTGAAGGAAAACATCGTTGTGTTTAATCTAATCATGCTTGCCGTATCTCTTTGTGTTTTAGAGGTCATATTTCTTCTTAAGTAAATACACGCATCAATAGACAGACAGATTGGGTCATAATCTTTGAGGTTCACTGTACTTTCGGTTCTTTACTTCATACAAACCCCAAATTTATTAGTTTGAAGAAAAAAAAGATAGCATGCCCCTCAATACTGTAACACGTCTGTTCTGACTCTACCGATGTGAGTGTGAGTGTTTATGTTAAAATGTTTAAGTGAGATATAAAATAATGGTCAGCTTGAAAACGCGAACCAATACTGTGACGCTCAGTATTTTGATGTGGTAAGAAGAAATGGTACAACACACACAAAGAGGGCTTGTAAGTTCACATTTTAGTCTGTCTGCACTGTAATGGTAACAACGCAAGAACATAGGGATTATTATGCCACACAGTCCTTGAACAAAACAATGCATCACCCGTTGTAAGCCATTTCATTGGCTATACTTATTTTCTTACCGCGTTCACTTCGAATTGACTTGAGTAGCTATTCAGACAGTGGCGAGAATGGCCATGCTTTACTGAGTCTATCCTATAGGCGATTTATATAAAAAAATATTTTAAAAAATTAAACTAATGCACGAACAATCGTACCATGGGCGATCCCATGGAAATTGTGTCCGTCTTATTGCAAAATACATCAACATGTAATTTAACCGTGCAGATCGCTAGAACAAACCTCTGATAATATACATTTTGAAAAGTGTTGTGTGACACGGATCGCCATTGTCGCTTGGTGTCTGCTTTCTTCTTCTTCGAAAAGAGATCGTTTCGTCTTGACCATAAAAATTTAATTTGACTTAGTTTTACGCACTACTTGAACTCATACATTTCACATTGTAGGTGTAAGCCGTCGTTCTCAGTTTTCTGGAAGTTCGTTTTTGCGTTTCTCAGATGTGATACTATTTTTTATGGACCGAACGAAATTTCTTTTGGCGTGAATCAGGACTCGTGGTTTTGTGGCATAAATGGAGAGCATTGATTAAAGCTCAGTTATGTCGTCTTCGAAATCGCTGACCCGGATCTGAGCTAACACTTCAGGTCTTGTGTGAGGCGACACGGCACGTCATTGCTTTTTACTTTCTCAATGAAATCGTTTCATCTTATTGCAAAATTACATTTGACTAGGTTTCATACGCAGCAGGTCCCTGTATATAAGGAGAGTGTCTTAGCGTCAGAGTATTCATTCCACTCTCAAATGATCAAGAAGATGGAAGAGTCAGCACAGATCGACCTGCTGGTCAAATATTTGCTAAAAGTCATACGAAAGCATAATTCACATGCGAAAGTGGCAACAAAACTTACTCTTTTGGTCGTTGATTTGATGAGAGTCATACGAAAGTGTGTAAGTGCTAATGAAGTTTGCTATATCTGCAAAGGTAAATGGGTATTTGTTTCCAGAATACCTGCTTCGTCTAAGAAAGAGAGACAAAAGTCAAGATACCTAATATCGTTGTCAGGAGAAAGGACACTGGAATTCACAGTGCCCTACGAGAAAAGAGAAGAAACAGAAACAAGACGAAACAGAGAAGAGGGATTCAAAAGAAGAAGAAGAAATTGAAGAAGATGAAGAATTTGTGGCAGTAAAGACATGGAAATGGAAAAATTGACAATGTGAGCCGATGCGTTGGCCCTGATGTGAAATTTCATACTACCTTCTAAAAGAGAATAGACCAGAAAGAAAACGTAAGTGTCTCTTGGTCTTGACATTGTATAATAAGGATGGCGTGTTTTGCTTTTACTCACACTTTATGAAATTGTGCTCTTTCACCTCTCTCTATCCCTCTGGATCATGCTTTAGTTAGAATTGAAATGGAAGGATGTTTTCCTTCACGCACGCTCTTTAGGCATGCAAGTCGGTAAACAATAGTCAGTCTATTCATCCATCATTTTGTGTCTTGATGTTTCCTAAATCACACACTGATGCCATAAAATAACGGGTTAAATGGGTTTTGTAGTGTTGGGAGTGGGGTGTGGGGTGTAGGTGTTTGGCAGAGTTGGTCATTGCAGGTGAGGGCTTAGGTGCTTTCAAAAAACTTTTTCTTCTTTACTCTGTGTTGATGGAATATAATGGATTATTTTCTTCACTCTCTGCTGATAGTATATATAAAGGGTTATTTCTTCACTCTGTGTGGATAGTCTATAATGGTTTTCTTCTTCCCTCTGTGGTGTGCGTGTGTGTGTGTGTGTGTGTGAGTGTTCGCGTACGTTGTGTAGATCGTATATTTGGTTGTTTTTCTCTTCTTCCTCCCAAGTGTGGATAGTATATTTGGGGTTTGTATACGTTAGCGACGTTGTGTAGATAGTATATTTGGGGTTTGTATGCGTTCGCGTACGTTTGTGTGGATAGTATATTTGGGGTTTGTATGCGTTCGCGTACGTTTGTGTGGATAGTATATTTGGGGTTTGTATGCGTTCGCGTACGTTTGTGTGGATAGTATATTTGGGGTTTGTATGCGTTCGCGTACGTTTGTATGGATAGTATATTTGGGGTTTGTATGCGTTCGCGTACGTTTGTGTGGATAGTTTATTTGGGGTTTGTATTATCTCCCTTCTGCGTTGATAGTATATTTGGGGTTTGTTTTTTCCTCTTCCCTCTGTGTGTGTGTGTGTGTGTGTGTGCGTGTGTCTGCGCGCGTACGTTGTGTGTGTGTCTGTGTGAGTGTGTATTGGTCTATGTTTGTCCCTATAAAACTCAATTTATCCATATCACATACTCTCTACCTACCTACGTACAGCAGCGCGTATTCAGGTCAGCCACTTGCAACACTGTTGCCATTTATCCCCTAGTGTTCAGTACAGTGACGTCACTGACGCTGGAAATTTTGAGACTATAAATATCGACTTGGGGATTTCCACATATTGTAGCTATACATATATACTAGAGTTCATAAACAGGAACGTCACTCAAGCTGAGGCTATAAAAAGATAGTGGGATTTTCCAAAGGAATAACCCACAAGTTGGAGCTATAAATAGATAGTGGGATTTCATAGGAATTTCAGCTGATTATAGATACATAGGTATTTATCCACGATCGTCACACAAGTTGATATTGTAAGTAGTTACTAATTTTATCCATTTTATAGTGTGTGTGTATGTCTGCGCGCGTACGTTGTGTGTGTGTGTGTGTGTGTGTGTGTGTGTGTGTGTGTATTGGTCTCTGTTTTTCTCTATAAAACTCACTTTATCCCTATCAGATACACTCTACCTACGTACATGCAGTAGCGTGTATTCAGGTCAGCCACTTGCAACACTGTTGACATTTATCCCCTAGTGTTCAGTACAGTGACGTCACTGACGCTGGAAATTTCGAGAGTATAAATATGGACTTGGGGATTTCCACAGGTTGTAGCTATACATATGTACTAGAGTTTATAAACAGGAGCGTCACTCAAGCTGAGGCTATAAAAAGATAGTGGGATTTTCCAAAGGAATAACCCACAAGTTGTAGTATAAATAGATAGTGGGATTTCATAGGAAGTTTAGCTGATTATAGCTATAAATAGATACATGGGTGTTTATCCACGATCGTCACACAAGTTGATATTGTAAGTAGTTACTAATTTTATCCATTTTAGTCTCAACCATTGTAACTTCCTTTCCGGGGATATGTTTATTTTCCTTTAAATTCTGGGACAATTTCGTCATTTTAGCGTTACATTTAGTCACATCCATTGTGTCGTTGAGCATTTCCTTGATTATAGCTATTTATAGCATCATTACAATTATGCAAATTTTTGAACACCCCAGCAAGATTTCAGGTCTTGGTAATGCTTTATATATAAATCTCACGCTTGTACTAGTGTATGTATGTTTCTGTCTATGTTGTGTTTGACCCTCTACCATCTTTGTCCCTAGACAATCCCACCATGTTCAATTCCCCTTGACGCTATACAGACCCACCATGTTCAATTTCCATATGTTAAATTCCCTTGAGGCTATATCCCCAGGGGTTTCCGTAATGTTAAATTTCCCATTGTCCCTAGACAGTCCCACGATCTATTCCTCATGTTAAATTTCCCATTGTCCCTAGACAGTCCCACGATCTATTCCCCATGTTAAATTCCCATTGTCCCTAGACAGACCCACACTATAGTCCCCTGTTCCATTCCCCTTGTCCCTAGATAGACCCAAACTCTATTCCCATGTTCAATTCCCCTTGTCCCTAGACAGACCCAAACTCTATTCCCCATGTTCAATTCCCCTTGTCCCTAGACAGACCCAAACTCTATTCCCCATGTTAAATTCCCCTTGTCCCTAGAGTGACCCAGCAATTTTCCCCATGTTAAATTTACATAGTCCCCAGAGTGACCCAGGGGTGTTTTTAATGGTAATTCCCATTGTCCCTAGGGTGACCTCCTTAACTACTCACCTATAAGTTTACTGGATCCGGGCAATAACACCAAGGGCGATCATCTCCTAGATAACGAGAACCGAATAAAGCGGGCACCTTGAAAGAAGGTACAATCCGCCAATCAACCCACGCCCCTTGCAAGTGAGGGGCGTACCTTTACACAAGGATGTATAGCGTCCCCGTGATATAACTTGGAACATAGAGATCTCCACTCTGTAATAATAAATACATATACTAGGCATGAAAAGACCAAGTAGTAAACTAAAACCCTGGTGATGAGGTCCATCCTTACTCCAAGCTTAAGACACATTAATCCATTCAACTAAAATTGACCCTGGGGTCCATCCTTACCCCGAAGGATTTAGCTCCTGGGCTACTGTTGAAAGTTATCAAGGTCTTCACACTACAGTAACCACATACATCTTACCTACTTACTTAGCATGAAAAGTTAAATGCACTTTTACTCAAATGACATTTGTTTCTATGGCAGTCTAGTCTGTTACTCATAGGAATTGATCTATCCAAACAAGTTCAAACTTTAGAGTTTTCGGTCTAAACGATGAAGCGCGTGGATACATGTTTTACAAACACACACTACTAACTGTTCATTTTGTTGATGTTACGTTTTTAGAAAAGTCTTGTCCATCAAATCAAGAATAGAGAGGCAACGTCAATTTGAATTCTATAACACCGCGAGAAGGATTTAATCTACGATAGGCAAGCGAAGTCAGAAAACTATCCAGCATACATTATTGAGAAAAATATAGTGAAATGACTTCTGTAAACATATTTTTCTGAACAATAAAGCGCGTATTGTCTAAAGCAATAAATGCAGCCTCCTTGGAAAAATTCCTTACCATGTACAGTTGAGATACACAAACGTTTAGAATACCGTATAGTCTAAATATACATCCCCGTTTGTTTGTACGCCCTACCGATTTCAGTAACTAAAACGAAACGTTTAATGTGACAAAAAGTGCACAGAACTAATTCTATTGAATCAACGATTTATTATTTCTAACCTAACTGAGATCAGAATGACACTATTGCTATCGTCCCCTGCACCTTTCATGCTCAACGGACTTTCCATACTAACACGGCGTCATATTGCGTACACTATGGGCTAGTTTATGCCCATCTATTATATTGAAAACTTCCGTTAAGCGTGAAACGCTCAGACGATGACGGTGCGAGGGCCACTCTACTCACAGTCAGCTTAGAAACTAAATCAATGAATGAACTGACTAAGTTCCTTGCACTTTTTATCACATTAATGGTTTCCATTATTGAAATCGGTACGGGGTTACAATCAAACGGGGATGTATAGATAGAAACGAACACAATAAAAAAAATAAAAATATCCATTGACATTGTCATTCATATATTATTTCTGTCATACTCAACATTTCCTCACATATATGCTACCATGAGTATTTCGATGAAACGGCCGTTTAGTGTGTAGAACTTATGTATTTTTCAATGTGTCGTGTGCTAATTTGTCTCATAGTGAGTTAACTCCCTTGGTTAGAGACCCTTTCACAACGCTAGTGCAAAATGCCACGTAAAGCCAGCCGTTCGCATTAACAACTGCACCACACTCAATTTAGATTGCATTTACTACGATCTTTTTTATACAACGGTTTTTGTGCAGAGTGTGAAGATTTTGACAACTACATATCATATAAAGTAGGGATTCTTTGCTTGCAGTAACATAACACAAGGCTAATGGTGTTACAAGGTAGCACGTGGGAGGTGTCACAATAAACCAATGACGTCACAATAAAGCGCATTTGCGTTTTAACTACCATATCGATAGATAGTATGAACGAGCTTCAGTTTTGAATAGTACGCGTCTTCAAGTACGCCTACTTCCTACTGCAGCGCTGTCTGGGAAAGTGTAAAAGGCAACACATCAGACAAACGTAACGGATAATGGTTACATTCAGTTATGTATTGCCAAGTTCGCATTTAAATAAAATATAGTGTCAGCTTTTACATACAGAGGTAAAAATGAGCTTCAGACTTATTGTTGCAGCTTCTGCTTACTATCCACTTATTATAACTGAAGACTGAGATCATGGGATTATCAACTATGACGTACGTTGTTTATTCTTTCAGTAACGTTTTGTTGATTTTAACAACCAATTTCAAGAAAAACAATTTTTACAAAATTAAAGTTAGCATCCTCATCTGCATCTACTTGCTTATCAGCAACAAATATCACCATCATTATCATCATCATCATCATCATCATTTTTAAATAGTAACAACAGCAGGGGTATCCCATCGTTACCATCGAATGGTCAACATCATAGTCGTCGTAGCTGTCGTCGTCCTAAATAATATTATGGAAACTCAATCAGCACTGAAAATATATAGATGTAGCATTTTACGAGATTTAAAATTTTGGTACAGGAACATCACAAATGATAATACTTTTATGAAGAAACTTTTATGATCAGCCATCTTTATTCATGAACAAACTCGTGTCTTCGTGGGGATTAATCCTTTTCTTCATGAAAAAATGTACTTTCACTGAATATTACACATTTTTCTAAACGATTGAAATATATGTTATCGACGTTTTCTGGCAAAAAGACGCTTTTCTTTGCTAAAAAATGTTTGTATAAACTTGTTTAGTCAGTGTTTTCATTACGATAGTAAGATTCATCCGAAGAAGGTAAAATTATTGATGTAGATGAATTCACCGTTAGAAGTAAAAGAGGTTAAAAGGGAAGAATATTTGTCAAGAGTTTACCAAGCAAAGTTGTTCTAATAAGTGATTTGAAAGCAAAAAGTGACCAACAAATGTATCATAAACGCCAAAGTCGTACCGATGAAACCAGCTGTTATGTTAGGTTCAGTAATATCACATCACCTAACAAATGGAAGACTGGAGACAAAGGAGGTCAGTTAGCAATAATCAACCTCAAAAGCAAGGTACAACAAAAGATTTTCTTAACTTTTTTCCTTACAACTCATATGTGATTACAGGTGTTTCACCAGCACGAGCTAAATATTTTTTCATTAAGTTTGTCTTACATTTACACAACTTCACGGCAATTCCCTGGTAGGTAAAATCACACAGTTTTTGTAATTTTGTTAGTGGCGATAGAGAGAGAGAGACGCAGAGAGAGAGAGAGAGAGAGAGAGAGAGAGAGTCTGTGTGTGTGTGTGTGTGTGTGTGTTTAGATTCTTCTTGACATTCCAATATACCATACAGTGTGCGTCGGTCTCTTGCAAAGCAGCAGAGAGGGAAAAAAGACCACTTTTTGGAAGGGTCCAAATGCCGAAATAAGCCTTCGTAGAAAAGACGATTAAATGCCGTAAATAACATTAAAATCAAAATATTCTAACCACGGTGAGGCTTCTCTAACTGAGTTAGTTTATTTTATCATTTTGCTTTTTTCCCGAACTTGAAATATAAAATATGCAAATATATTAAGAAACTGAACCAACTTGATGTCGCACCCTCTCAGCTGCTATTAACCAAATATTTTATCAAGACTTATACGATATCGTGATCGAGCATCATGTAAATGTATTGTTATAAATCCGTGTGGGGTTGACTGTGCTCGCGAAAAGAAGTTTTTAAATTTAATTATATCCATGTCGCCGGTGCACAAAGTCTGATGAATATTTTGCAACGTATGCGTATCAACTCCATTGAATACAACTAAAATAGTACAGTTGTTTCTGATCACCTTTGGTATTTGTGTGTATCGTAGATTAACAAAAATCACATCCGTATTTTTGTGTCTGCCTCGTGAAAATATTCTAACTGGATTTGATTGTTTGTCCAGCATCACATCATCGTATACAACTAAATTATTAATAAATCCATCAAGGTCGGCTACGGATGGTGCTTCATCAATATCAGTTATAAAATTAATAATGTCATCGCCATCTTCGTCCAGTAATTTTACATTTTCATTAAAATCTTTAAGCACCTCGTAGCATCTCTGATCATCAACTGGCGGAGCTACTAAATACAACTTATCCCATTTGAGCATCTCATTATCAAATTAAGTACTAATTGCGTCTTACCACTTCCAGATGGACCAATTATTATCATTCTGATAGAATTTAGTAGCGCAGGATAATGTTTGACTGGCTGTTGCGTTCGTGTCGCTGAGAAATCAATGGCATCCATGTTATATAAATATAATACATAACATGGATCTATATTGTGTTCGATGTAGAGCATATACTCCTACGAGTAGTCTAGCAACAATAATAATGAAAAAATGAAAAGCTTGCACTTACAGAAACATGTGTGCGATGTGGTACACAAAAATATATATTTAGTTCCCTTGACAAGTCAAGGAAAATTGGTGGTGATATCGCTACTTCATTAGGAAAATTACCAGGAACTCCTTGGGCTAATTACCCAGGAGAAAAACATCTTCCTGGATATAATTATTGCGGTCCTGGTACCCTACTTGATATCCTACTTGATGAACAAGATGAACCAAGTCCTGACGAATATCCAATAAACGCTATTGATAAAGCATGTCATATTCACGATGTACTTTTAAAAATAAAGATTTACAACAAAGACATAATGCAGATGTGAAGTTGATTCATGCATTAAATTCCATAAAACAATAAATCTTTAAAATCATCATTATCTAATTGGTTGATAAGATATGCGATTATAGGTAAATTATTATTCGGAGCTGGTAATTAATCAATTAGGAATCGATTTATTATAGCCCAAGATGATATTGGAAAGGTAGAGCAGCTATTAGTAAACTCACCGATGCAGCAAATGTCACACGTTCTGCCGCCGCAGCGTGGTTAGCACGACATGCAATATGGAAAATTATCTACCACCACCGAAAACAATTCCACAAGCACATTTTGATGTCAGCGTTCCTAATGAAGTTCATCAAGCAGATATTTTGTTTTTACCACACGATACTATCAAAAATGGTAGACGTCAATCAACGATCAAATACGCGTTGACTGTCGTCGAAGTTGCAAGTAGGTATAAAGAAGCAGAACCATTATCAACTAAAACAGCAACTGAAGTTGTATCTGCTTTTGAACGAATTTATCAGCGAGGACCTTTACGATGGCCACAACTTACAGGTTGATCCTGGCAAGGAATTTCATGGTGTAGTATCGTCGTTGATGAAAAAACATAATGTCAGATCAGACGAGGACATACTGCAAATCATCGTGATCATTTAGATATCAATATGCGAAGGAAATAGTTCAGAAAGATATAAGATCCCGAGAATGGGTTGCAAGATTACCAAGTGTAATAGCTGCAATAAATAATGAAATTACTCAAACAACTGCCGTGAAACCTATTAATGCAATTACAAAAAAACACATACCAATACAGAGACATGAATTTTCAAAGCAACCAGTATTACGTAATGTTACTGTAAGATATTTATATGAACCTGGCGAACTTGAAGGTGGAAAAAAAGAGCAACTGATCCTATTTGCAGTATTACAACACATACAATTTCTAGCGTATTTACATCTACAGGTAGATCTGCAATCTATAGACTTTCAACGTGGATTTGTACGTGAACAATTACAGGTAAATCCTGAAGATACACAATTACCGGCGCATTCACTTTACTAGCGCATCGACGTCAGTTACACTCAAGACAGGTCAGCATTACATTTTCACGTGTGTGACCAAGACTACTATTAATTCTGTCTACGGTAAATTGTCTTGGATTATTAAGAACATTGTTCCACAGCATTACCGTGTTACAGCTTGTACAATGATTATTCTGTTGTTGTTTTAACGTCATGATAAATTTAACACACTGTTTATAACTAATTTTTTTCTTATTATATCATCAACAGAAACTTCGTTGTTGTCTTCGAGATTTTCTGTAAAATTTTTGATAACCCTATGTAGCTGAGATATACTCCTAATTCTAGATACTGCAAGATAAACTAAATTTGACCATTCGATACGGTCATCAATAATCCGCATAGTTAATCCTTGTGATGAATGAATCGTTATAGCATATCTTAGCGTCCATGGAGATTTGTCATTGACGGAGTCAGGCATTAACGCGCTCTCAACACCACTGACAGGAACAAAAACAATATCATTTAGTACAAAATTTTGTTTTCTTGATTCATCTGGAATTTCAACTTGAATATTTTGCCTTCGCGTATCTGCTGGTCGATAACACAATGGTACAGGTAGATTTGAAAATTTTTCTTTATGTAACAAAAATAATTATTTTTGAAGTGTATCACGAACTACCTTTCTAATTGCAACTATCAAGTCATCTGGTCTCCACATTTGCATAAAATCATTAATAGGAGTTTCAGAAATTATTTTAT
Source organism: Sinohyriopsis cumingii (assembly GCA_028554795.2). Classification (NCBI taxonomy): domain Eukaryota; kingdom Metazoa; phylum Mollusca; class Bivalvia; order Unionida; family Unionidae; genus Sinohyriopsis; species Sinohyriopsis cumingii. The sequence goes on from CM068839.1 coordinate 31,975,882, forward strand.
ACATTATTTCACATTGAATTTTATTTGGTTGTAGTCTGATTAATCTCTTATACTCTTAATTCTGGATCAAGTGCTCTATGATCATCAGTTATTTCTTCATAATGATCAACAAAACTCCTTAACCATTCATGCGAAGACAATCCAACAAAAGGCAGTGGTTGACCATGATCGCCACACATTATTATAGCAATATTCTTAACAATATCCAATCAAGAAAGATTTTTAATATATCTAATGTCACTGTACATATCTCATCCCAATAATAATCCTTGGAGTATATTTTTCACCCATTCGTTCAAGAGTCCATGCGTCTCCTTTCCATCTAAAAAAGCTGTGATAAGTACAAGATTTCACTCCTCGCTCGCTCATTTCTCTGGCGAGTCTATGTGTAAGTGTTAAAACAATCATATCAATACAAGAATTCAAGGAATTCTGGAGACTAAATAATTCGATCACACGTGTTGTTTTACGACAACTACGTGATCCATTAAGATAAACTGTTTTATGCCTAACTATAGGATCATAAATCAGATGGTGCTGATGACAATTTTAATATTTTATTATATTTTAATAAATATCCTTCATCGAAACATCTGCAAATTCGGAATAACTGAGTATCTTCTCATTTTTTGTTCTCCATTCACCCCATGATGCATGATTGTATACATTTATCAATTCTGTGTCTTTACTGACATGAAATGAATCCGTAGCGATTCTAACTGCGGACTTAGAAAATCTTCTTATCATTGATAATAGATTTATTGAAACATAAGCCAAAATCGAAGATCTTAAATGAGTAAACTGCGGAGACTCACCATCAATATAACTAACAAATGTACCTGCTATAGTTCCGTCCGATAAGATAACATCACTTCGAGTTATAAACGCATTTTATTTTCGTTGTATCAGCAATTATAAAATCTAGTTCAGCATCATCTATAATCAATCTTGTGCAATATCCTTTATGATTATATGATCCTCCTTGGGTGAAATTACCTATTATTTTTCTGCCAAGATCTTTTGCGATTTTATTCTCTTAATCAGTCGTATCAGGATCTTCATCATCATAATATTTCTTTTGTTGTGGTAGCCAAACTTGTTTCTGCGAACTATATGATATACTGCTTCACTTACAAACGACGAAATCAATATTTTTTAATCAAGCATGTATCGTAATAATACTATTGGTGCCCACATTTTCTCTGAAAAATGTTTGCCAAACCAGACATAAAAAATCGCACGGAGATCTTCAGCAAATTTAAATGACTCGATACAAGAAAATCCAGTCAAAATCTGAAGGTAGGGGTCCATTTATCGATACTCTGGGATGTCCAAATCGTTTAATATATTCAGAACATTCCCCAATTCCAAGATAACTTCCGGTATAACTTGCAACCATATCGAGTGATATCATATTTTTATAATCATATTTAGTATTCCATAATCCACTCTGTCAATATTCGACAAAACTTGATGTTATATCATCGAGAAAATCAAATCGAGTTGGCTTCCACGAATTTTTCTCTCTAGCAAAATGTGCCGCAACAGATGGAGCAGTAAAACAATTACTCTGTAGTTGTTTGACATCGTCAGGGTCAGTGTATTTCAACGCAAGATTTTTCATTTCTTCGTGGAGAGATTCTGTACCATAAATAACGCCATTAGGCCGTACAAACTCATCATAGTTTGCATCGGAACATACTGATACAGGATCATTCTTATTATTTCGTTAATAAAATCAAATATATCACCGTTATAGAACTTAACGGTTCGATCTTGTGGAAATATTGTCACCGCAGAAGTCCAAGCATGCTCATTGTGATCAAGAATATTTATCGGAGCTCCTTTCGATTTTTATTTCCATTTGTATAATACTTCTCCTGTTATTGTTTTTACAGTTATTGGGTATTTTAACGTTTTTTTAACTTAGCAACATCATTTATTGTAGCTGCTCTATCCTTGACTGATTTAGCCCATTTGTGTATTTTTTCACGTCGTAGATCTGTTAGTTTATTTCCACGTATCGCGTTTTTGAAGTGTTCCGTTACTCGTTCGGCTACACATTTTAATGTCAATGACGATAATTTCATTGGTTTTAGATCATTAACGCTAGGTTTGTCATTCAGCGGATATATTGCATAAATAACTGCGGTCACAGGATACGCTCTCTCATAATACGGTTTGTCAATACCAGTCAATATTCCTGGTTTGGAATTTTGATTTAACGTAACAAGTTTCCAGCGTTAACACGGACAGGGTCACGTTTGTCACGGATAATCCAAGTATCATTGAATATTATAAATTTTACTCTGAAAAAATATCTTTGATTGTCGAGAGAATTAATAATCATTGCCGCTCGTTTGTCGTTTATTGTAGCATCGATGACATATTTATTGTTAATAACTTTAAACGTAGACCACACATGAGATCCACCATCGTCACGAAATTCTTTGTAGGCGGCACGAATACTTTGAATCAGAGTTTTCATCGGATCAACCAGAGCTCGCCTCGGTAAGTCAGAGGTTCTTCTGTCAAGATCGAATCTGTATTTAGAAAACTTCGTTTTTCAAGGCTCGATTTTAGATAATCACTGAAACTACTCCATAATATATTTAAGACAAATATATATTTAAATTGAAATATAATTGTATAAATAATGATTTAAACAAAACATAAATGCAGTTGGTTAAAGGTGTATTCTGTAACTCCATGTGACAAAGCCTGCTTGAATGAATTTTGCGGACATCTTTTCCAAATTGTACGGAGGGGACGTTATGGACCAAAACCGTGTTTACGATGTGGTGTTGGAGTTAGAGGAGAAACGCAGTTATATGTGCAATGTGGCGTACAAAAATACAGACAGCTGAAGAGCTATCATGATTAAAAAAATAACCTTGACAGCGTCTCTGATTCTCAAGGGGATAAAGTTATAAGAAATGTAAAAGATCATCTATCTAGATTTAGACAAATTATTATTTAGACAAATAATATTATTATATAAAATGTAGCAAAAGATTTTGTGAGAAATCCTATCATAACGAATTACGAAGCATCCCGTGATGACGTAATTAGAAATTATCGACTAAAAAAAACCAGTTGGTAATATCACTAATACTGGTTATCTCATCATTAATACTAAGGGAAATAAACATTATCTTTCTCATTAATTTATTAACGAGTGTCATCATGAATTAATCTAAGACGGTCTTGTGATAGATGATATTAATAAACAGAAACTTGATAATAATTTAAATAATTTACGCGCTATTACACAAAGCCAGAACAGCATATTTGGAAATAAAGGCAAGCATTCAAAAATTGCAAGACTTGTTAAGTCTGTAAATACAGAAACTGGTGAAGAAATGATATTTCAGTCAATGAATTCAGCTGAAAATATTATGATATCTGCCAGCGTTCGGTAAAACATGCTACAGATAATATTACTAAATCAGCATTTTCAAGAAAGTAAACAGAAAATAAGTTTTGATTATTGTTGAAGGAATATATCCACTAATTACTATTTAGCTATTTAATTTTTTTATTTATATTGTACATCGCTAAATCTGAAGTTTTTGTTGTTGGTGTGACAATGTTCAGGATTATTGATGGGAGATAACTCTGACAAGGATACGTTATGCGATTAGAGTTATCTCCCTGTATTTTATTCGCTTATTAATAGATTATATTTTTGGAGTTGGTTTTCTCCCAATCTTGTTGCTGAATATAACCAAATCGTTATTTCAAAGCAATACAAACACAAACTAACATTTGGGTATCTTACTTCAAGGTGTAATTATATTGTAAGAAAGAGAAATCCATCGTCAATTACGGCCATTGGACTGACATGATCCTTGATTTTTAAGGGAAATAACTCTGATAGTCTGTAATCAAGCACATCATTTTATTTACTGATGAACAATGTTTTTCGTTGTTTTTATAAGAACAATATCCTTATTTTACTGAATCTGTGAGGTTCCTTTCTTCATCTATATTTTTTCAGCCAATTTAATCAAGAAAAACAAATAGCGAATAAAGACATTATTATCCGAATTATTTTTAGATCTATTTGTTTTGCAAAAAATAACTATCTTTCAACTTTGACTTTGTCAAGGCAGAAATACGTTTATGATTATGTTATACAGCGTGTTTACAAACAGAAACCTATCCACGCTGAATATTATTCATTATAATGATTATTTCTTGCAATCCAGCAATAGGTAACTTTATAATAATTTTTAAAACGCATTATTGTGCCATTAGAACGTAGAGCATTGCTAACGTGCTTTATTCTCATACTCGAGGTCCGCAGTTCGAATCCCGTAACTGAAAACTGTCGTTGGTGGTGATAGTGGCGAGTTTTTCTATAAAAGATGGGGGTCCTCCCTGATTGCTCGAAATTCAACAGACAATCATACCTTCCCCCACACTTACCACGTGGTGGGTACCCTTTTGCATTCTCCATGGGTTGATTTTGGGGAAGGGTGTGTGCATGTGTTGAACGTAGAGATGGCCCCATATATGTACCGTGCAGTCTACATAATTAAGTTAATGTTGTGCTCTATAGAATTAAGTTAGATAAAATTGTACATTGTGCTGTCCATAGGACAAGTTAATGTTGTGCCGTCCATAGGATAAGTTAATGTTGTGCAGTCCATAGGATACGTTAATTAAGTTAATGACGTGCTGTGATAGAATTAATTCAAACAAAATTGTATGTAGTGCAGTGTATATAATTAAGTTAATATTGTGCAGTCTTTAGAATTAAATTAATTAAGCTAGTGTTGTTTCGTCCTTAGACCTAAGATTATATATATTTCGTGCCCTCTGAACTTTCTAAAATGTCCTTTGGCAATCTATGAGTTCATAAGGGGGTCGTTTCGTCCTTAAATCTAAGGTTTTTTGTATATATTGTGTGCCCTCTGAACTTTCCAGAATGTTATATGGTAATCTAGGATTTTACATGGGTGTTGTTTCGTCCTTAGATCTAAGCTTGTATATATTTCGAGCCCTCTGAACTTTCTAGAATGTCATATGGCAATCTAGGATGTCACAGGCATGTTGTGTTGTGTAAATATTTTTTTATTTTAAATATATATTATATATTGTGACATTAAAAAATAAAACCATGACGGCATAAAAGTATCAAATAAAAATAATCCTGAAAAAAATTATTTCTGATTTTGAATCATTAAAAGAACGTAACTTTGAAGGTAGATATATATTATCATCAGAATATATGTTTATTAAACTCTTCCAGCAAGCTATGCTTCAATCGCTGACTACGGTCAAAGAATCAGAAGTGGAAGAATTTGTATTTCTCTCAAGCGCGATTGAAAAAAAAATAGATCATAATTATCTCACGAATACGAAACAAAAAGGAATATTAACACTGGTATAATACAATTAAGAAAGACTATGTCAGAGCGTGAAACAATCCATAGTGAAACGACCCATCGTTAAAGTGAAAGTATTGACAACGTCACGGAAAATGAAAGGTATGGTAAATGGGGTCCCTGTCGCTGAACACGTATAATATTTATTCTGAAATATTTATTCAAATTTGTTTTAATTCAGATTTAGTTTTTAATTCTGATCATAATATTTTTTGTTGATTTTCTTTAATAAAACCGAGATTTTTAGTCAAAATTCATCGGTTTTTTTTTACTGATTTAGTCGATTTGTCAAAGAAAATCAGTCACATTACAAATTTTCGTCGGGTCAAACCTCGAACGATTCTCTAAATGATTTATCAATAAATCGATAAAATTTGGTCCAACGTAATGTTTTTTATTGAATTATGTCTGCTCTTGATTGATTTTTGAGCAGAAAAAAGTGAATTTATCGATTTATCGATAAATCATTTGGAGAATCACTTGAGGTTTGACCCATTCAAATTACGAAATCTGAGAGCTTTTTATTATTTTTTTAGTATCATATATAATACGTCTTGATTTGTTAATATATTTATTAGAATGATTTTTATTTTTTCTGAAACATTTTATTTTGTCTGAATTTTGTTATTTTAATGAAACTTAGTCAAAATTCGTCGTTTTTTCACTGAGTTTAGTCGCTTTGTCAAGGAAAATTGGTCGGATTTCCTAATTTTTGAAGGTGGAAACCCCAGCGATTCTCTAAGTGATTTATCGATAAATTGATACAACACACCTAAAATGATCTTTTTCATCTGTTTTTGTCAGTTTTGTGACTTATTTTTGAGTTAAAAAAAAGAATTTATCGAAAAATGGTCAAAACCAATTAGAGAATCGCTGGGGTTTTTACCCTAAAAATTAGGAAATCTGACAGATTTTCTTTGACAAATTTATACAAAAAATAATTATCAGCAGAATAAAATAAATCTGATTTCACGTTGAGGTTGAAAATGGTAAAAATTCCATGATTTACGTAGAGATTTATATTAAGAAATTCTCAACGTAAATCAATTATGTGTCCGGATTGGTCAGTAAGTTTGAAATGAATTCGCGATAATAGATTATTATGACACCGTAGATAAACAGGATTGATCGGTTCTTGTACAGTCAAATATCCAGGAGGTACTTGCGGTGTAAATGTATATAAAATATATCCATGTTGAGCCTGATTTGATTTTTCAAGATCTATTTGATAGCTGCCATCAATTGCAACACAAACAAGATTGACTGCGATTGTCGATGTAATACTTACAATTCCTGGTGAAATATGTCTGCCGGCACCGTATGGATTATTGTCATGTTTGAGAATAACTGGAGGTGGAGCTATTTTTCTTCATGAGTCAACGATTTCAGGAAAGTTTTCTTTGGTCCGTCGGTTTCCAATCCCGGCAGTATAAATTTTTAATAAATCTGCCTCAGCTATTTTATCACTGCCTAATGGTTGTAATTTTTTCACCTCCTATATCATAAGTACTAGCATTTATTACCTCAACAATAACTTGATTAGCAAACTCAAGGTCTGTCACAATTTGATTTAAATGTTGTCTTCTTTCAATGATTTTCTTTTTTAGATCATTATTAGGATACTCCAGAATATAATTTTTAAGTAATTGCACCAAAGTTGTGTACATAATTATATGTTCGGTTTTAATTGTATCAGCCAGTGATCTGAACTCTTTTTCATAAACAATATGATCGAAAGATTTTTCATTATAATCAATTATTGATATTGGTGTTATAGGAAATATCTTACAGCTTGATTTATTATCTTACTGATATTTGCAGGCATAGCTTCAGTGCCGGCCAGTTCAGTGGTTGTGATTATCGTCGTATTTATCGTGATAGTCTTTCTTTGACTGCCGAGAACGCTTTACCGGCAATATTACCAATTGCGCCAGGAATTTTCTCACGAACAAGATCAATAGATTTCATTCCTAGTTGTTTTGCAATCGGTATTGCTTTTGGGGCTACCCTCGCAAATAAACCTTTAACAATATCGCAGAGAACATCACCGTAAATTGTTTCGTAAGTTGGTAATCGCGAATTTACTACCCTGACTATGATGGGTCCACGTTGAGCATTATATATAATCATTAAATTTATCTCATCGTAGCGATCTTAATCGCTATAATAATCATCAGTAATTTCATCGATGAGAGATCGGTAAACATTGAGGTCCATGATGCCGCCGGTAAATAATCGCAAACAAATATCAGATATTTCATTAATGATTTCCGGAGAATTATTTACTGCACGTGTTCCTCCAATCAGAATTTCTAATCTACTTATGTCAGGAAGAACATTGTTAGGACAAGCAATAAGACCACTTAAATCTGATTTAATCAGGGAAGAAAGATCACTTCCAGTTGCTCCTTTCTCCTCACTTGTTGTTTTACCTGCTTTTTTCTTCCATACTCTTGAGACTGATTTTCTTCCTGCTTTTGCTTTTTCAAGTTGTTGATTTACTTTTTCTTCTTTTAGTATCCTTCCTTGCCTTACTTGTTCAATGTGCTCAGATACTGTATTGTTAAAGAGGTCAAAACTATTAATATCTTGCTCGGATCTGATTTGCCGAGAATCAGTAGCGATGCGAAACATATCCCTATTTCAATCGGCAGATCTCATCATTTTAACATATTCGGGTATAACATACTTATCTCTTTCATGATATCCAAACGCGGCAATGTCAAGTAATTGATCTGGGTCTTTGATAGCGGCAATACCGTCGGGCTTGAATTTATATATGATGTTGACTCTGACTCTTGGCAGTTGTGGTACTTCAGGTTGTTGTTCAGGAGGTTGCTGGGTTGGTGGAAGACGGCTAGTAATATCAGTAGGTAATGTCTCTAGATGTTTTTGAACCGCCTCAGTTGCTGTAACAATTTTCTTGGTTGGTTCGACAATTGGTTTAAATATTTGTTCTGAACCTTCTGCAAATTCAACCTGAGCTTCTTGACGTTCTTGTAACTTTCGCCTGACAGAATCACACAATGGAAGAAATTTCTGTATTGCTTCTAGGCTCTCTCGAGCTAATCTAGCTGTGTAAGATTCCTTAGCTGGTGGCATACTTTTATCATCAATGATTTAATTATAGCAGCAGAGAAGGTACAACCTCAAAGAAACGTCCGGTGGGTAAACACAAGAGCATACTTTTAGAAAACACTAACGACGAAAATAAAGTATTAAAAAACTAACCCAATTAGAGAAACGTTAAGTTAGAGGCTTCGGTTTGACGTTATTGATATTGCTGTTGTTGTTTTTTTAATTTTCATAGAAAGCTTTATTTTTCATGAATGGACTTTCCAGCAAATGATCTGTTCACCCTTTCTGCTGCTAGCAAGCAAAATTTAAATTTGATCAGTACAAAGTAACAGTAGATATAAGGCTGCGTCCTGGCCGAAGTGCCTCTCTTGCGGGTAAAAGCTGTTTTATGGGATCTTTTCTGGAGACATTTCGTTTTCTTTTACTATGGGCCTTTCTTTTCCTGTGACTGTGACCTTGTCTTGACACCGTTGCTCTTTTTCTTCTTCTGGGTCTGTTTGGCTTTTTTGGAGTAGTTTTTTTTTCTTGGGGATGACCTGGAGGGCATTGGGACCCCATTTTAAGAGGGAGCGAATGATGACACCTCATAGAGAACCACTACCTCCAGGTTTCAAAATGATTTAAGTTTTGGTTTGAGTGTCGATGCAATTATCGGCCAATTGCGTCAAGGTTACTTTGCTTCTGTCAAAAAAGCGTCTGTGATGTGAATGATGCCTTGCAGTAATTGACGTGCAGTCACAGTAAGCCACCGTAAGACTTCTTTTAGACTGGCTTCTAAGATATGAGCACGTATTTGTGGATTTTTTTGCGACTGATGCTTCACAAGACACGAATCAATTTGTCGAGAAGAAAAGACTGAAGGGACGTCATGTTGAGGCTGTGTGAGACAGACGAAAAGTGTCCGAGGTTTTTTGTAGATACTTTTTGATAATTGACGACGGGGACGTATACACGACAGGCCCTCTGTCTTGGCACCAGTCGTGAAACAGATGAGTACGAAATCGCAAATAATCGGGGGTATTAGGTTTTAAATCCACGAGTAAATAGGCATGTGGGGTTTGAGTGGCATCGTCGTACGCATGAGTCAGCCAAAGCATTCCTAACTGTTTGGCTAAGACTTGCACTTGCGATTTATCTCTAGGGCTTTTAAACAAGACCACGTAATGAGCATTGAGACTGATGTGCGATGGGTTTTACATTGTTAAAACAAATTTCGTGTGATGTAAATGACACTGGCATTACGATGATGCCCTTTGCGCGTAAACCACAGATTAATTTCTTATTCGTCTTCTCCTAACATATCGAAAATGACCAGATGGGTTTGACTGGGATCAGACACGATCCGGTCGTCTTCGCCAGGAATGCCTTCCACAAACACGATGGAATCGCCTTGACTTTCTCTCAAGAGGCTGTACGCCGATTGCCACTCTTTGTAACACCACACGATCCGTTAAGGTGAACGATCGATCAAATGATGTTTATTTTCGATCAAATGTTTAACAAATTCGGTTTTGCCTGACGAACTGGGTTCCGGCAATTAACATTTTAAAGGGATGGCGAAGATACAAGGCCTCCCAACTGGCACGATCTAAGTGTTCGTCGATGACTTTGAAATTGGAGGAAGAGGGAGCAGAGACAGTAGAGGTAGCTATAATGCAGAGAATGTCACTTTTGACCCTAATACAGACAGGACAAGAGTTTTTATACTTTTTCAGGACAGGTTTATTGCAAGTTAAAATGGAACAAGACGAAAGACAAAAATACAGAAAAGCCAGATGGTTAAGTAGAACGATAAATTACGCGGTGCTATGATCAAAGTGGAATATAAACAAGTCACATGTTTTTGGTAACAAAGGTGTCCTGGGGATAGAGTGTAATGTTCATATAGTCTCGACACTGGGTATAGTCACAGAGGTGTCCTCCCGGAATGGCCTATCGGGAATGTCCATGACAGTCCGGTCCTGACGGGAGTGGTTTTCCTCAGTGACGTGTTCTTCTGGCACTGCAGTTAACACAGGTTTAAAAGTTACATTTTTCACTGGACACTTTAAATTCAATTTCACCTTTGAATGAATAACACAAATCTTCTGCAAGGTAAGCCGCTTCTTTGGTAGAAACCTCAAAACCCCAGAAAGCAAGTCACTAAGACACACATCACACGTCAACACCAATTCATGGAACACAGTTCTTGTAATAAGTGTTGGTAATCCTCTACTGTTTGAATACTCTCATTGATTTCCTTCCACGGATTCTGTTGTATCATCATTGATAAAGGTCGTGGCTTGGTAGCCCGTTTTTATACCTCTTTTTGTCGGAGACAATAAGTGTACTTTCTGCACAGAGATGGTCGTACTTCAGTGGCGAATCTAAATGGTTTAGTCGCTAACTTGCACATCACAACACATTGTTCAGAAGTTTCCTCTTTAACAAAGTTTACGTTGTGTAAAATATTTTACAAACCTTGTAACTCTTCCTCTGGAATTCGTTGCAATAAGTTTACCTTGCAATGATAAGAAGCAGTCACAACAAACCAGTCCTTCTCGCCCATGTCAGGTTTAACAATGTCTGACCACTGGAACACTTTCATATGAATCAATCCTCTTAGGGAAGTCAGGTACTAGTGGTTTAACCATCGGTGACGTGACAGATGCAATTGTTCTTTGCGTTTCACTTGTATTTTGACCAGCTCTCGGTAAATGTGTTCTCTCAACTCCGCAGGTAAACCACAAATGTTCTCTTGTAAAGTATCCATTCAGTGTCTTTCAAGAATCAGGAATCGCTAGGTCGTGGCCAATAGCGTCGTTTACATTTATGACTGAAGTAGCGTCCTCCCATAATCAGTCTTCGCTTACTTTGGAAAAGAGCATATTTTAAAAATGGAGAAATGATTATGAGTTTGCGTTTCTCTCGTATTTTGACTAACTCTCGAAAAATGCGTTCTCTCACCTCCACAGGCAAACCATAAATGGTCTCTTGTAAAGTATCCATCCAGAGATTACTCGGGTCGTCCCACTAAAGTAGGTAGTGGCAATTCGGAGACCTTCGAGCATGTTCCAGGTAAGACTGATCTTTCTGATCCCACTCGTAAAGTGACACACCGTAACTGAAGCATTTGACTTTATCTCCTTCGCCCAATTAGGTAAATCCGGCTCTGGCTAATTCTTCGTGGGTAGGTCCTCCCAGATATTTAGGCCATTTTCCTTTGAAGGTTTGGAATCGACTTTCAAAGTTGCAGTATTCAGTCAAACGCACAGGGAATGGATATTCGTCTTTCACAAGTTCATTTCGATGAGGATATGGTGAAATCCCCAGGAGTTTACTTAGGGTTGGATGACAACCGTTGGGTGGTAGCTGCATGGTCTCCCGTGCAGGATGACATTGACAATGACAACCAGTAAAGTGATAAGGTGTTCTGTAACGAGTGGCATCGCTTTCGCATCCGTCAGGTTTGACACCCACAGCAATACCTTCCATGGTAGGTGTCGTGGTAGCAGTAGTCATAGTAAAGTTCCTATGATGTGATACTGAATCGCTAAGGTCACAGCATACGCCATCGCTCTCATCGCAAGGTACAGTATCGCATTCCGCTTGTGAATCACCAAACTTGAATGATGTATGTTGAAAAGTATTCATCTGTCTCGCTTTGTCTTAGTAGTTACATTGAATTATCGGTCTTGGACGTTCCCCCTTTTGATATGCTGACCAATACGACGAGTCCGTACGGCAAATTGAAGTGGTTGGGAAGTCGCACTCGTTTGTGGTTTACAATTTGATACACTTTTTTCAAAGGTCGACTGATAATTTGGTGTGTGGGTAAACGTACAATCTTGTGCGGTTCGTAGGTGGTCACTTTAAAGTTTCCATCCTGTCCATTCTGCAAAGCTTGTTCCAGCAAGCCAAAGTTCACCACCTGACTGGTGCGATACTTGAGAGTCAATCCTTTCACTTTAGACTACATGTACACTTCTCCTTGTGGGTCCCGGCATCCGTAGCTGTAATTTTTGGGACCGCCACTAGCAAAACTTAGAATCTTGTCGTCGGTGTTCTCGTCCGTCCAGTCTCCTAAACGGTCTCTTTCGACGTCAGGGTGACGTTGACCCAGGCGATCGAAGTAGATGCAAATGTCCATGTCAAAGTACAGGACGCGATCTAGCTAAATACAATTTTAAGCGAGCATGGGCTGTCACGTAAGCCGCAGTGATGACATTTCCAAATGCGTCGGCTTCTACAAAGTCCAGTTCTTCTTCGTACTTGATTAAGATCAAGTCCTCACGAACGACGTCCACGTGTTTCATGTATTTGGTTTTGTCGTGAATCATCTGGAAGTAGCGGAAAGGTTCTGTCAAATTCTCCGTTCTGGGTAAATAGGGTCGCTGTGCTATTTTACTCCACAAGCAATTTAACATCATTTTGGCAAACGATCGCCTTCCGTCGTTTTTCTCGATGTGGTCTAAGGTGATGTTTTCCTACTCCCACTATTTCTCTTTGAATTTCTTTTCGACTTCGGGAATGTGTCACCACGAAGAATTGTCGTTGACTTCTTGTTTCAGTTTCAAAAAAGCATCCATGTAGTCTGCAAAAATGCATTTCTGAGTCTCGTCGCCCCTGTGGTACTGTCCTGTCTTGAGAAAGTGGAAAATTTCGTACACTTCTAACAGTCAATATCCCAGGTCCAGAGCTTTAAACAATTCCGAGCTGCCCCAAGTTCCCGTCAAGGCGCGTTCTTCCTGGGTGTGCTGACAAGGTTGGTTTTGGTTGCATGTTTCGGCACAAGTATGGCACAATGGAAACATCAGTTTTCCTTGGAAATGGTGAGGTAAAACGGGATGGTACAAGTTGGTGGGAGGCAAGACTGTGCACTTGATCAATCCTTTGTATTGTCGAATGTTGTCCAGGTCGATGTGTTTCGTCAACAGTTGCGGCTGTCCTGAGGGAAAGTGACGATATTTGCACACGTAAGGATACAGCGAACACACGTCCAAGTATTTGATTTCTTCTCTCTTCTCCTTGGCTTGGTACAGCAAACAGGTGACATTTCTCCGTACTCCGTACAAACAGTACCGCGGGTTCAGTCGTTCCACCAGCTTGTAACTTTCCACGATACCTTTTAAGTCGGGATCGGTTTTCAAACGGTGATCGACCTGGTGTTCCTACATTTCCACCACTTGGTATTCTTGCTGTTCTATCTTCAAGCGTCGCTGACAAGTAACCTCGTGCAAGTCCTTCATGGTACGTTGTAAAAAGGGATTTTAGTGTCACGTTGAGTGTAGTAGAGGGGACATCATGAAATAAGCAACCGTTAAACTCGTACATGATCTGAGGGTTTTCTAAATCTCAGCCAGTAACCGAATAACTTCCGATTGTCTTTGCCCCTCCTCCGCTGCGGCATGTTGGATCCATTTGCATTCCTTGTCACACAAGTAATGTAGCTCGCGTGGGCCTTTGGCAGAGTACTGACGTTTGACAAAGTTCGTTGTTAGAGGGCTCGTGACAGCCATGGCGTTTTCGGGCATGAATCTGAGCAGTACACTAAGGAACACGCTTTGGCAATTTTGCAGTCTTCTCTCAAAGGATCGATCCCTCCGTGTTCCATGAACAATTCTCGAAATTTTCCACAGCAACGCCCTAAAATGTCCACTTCGGAACAACAATGCTTTAACATTTTTTTCCTGAGGTCCGAGGCCTGTGTCTGGTACAAAGTTTCTCATTGTTCGATACGCGTGTTGTCGGGGTCGTAGCAGTGAGCCTCGGGTAAATGGGTAGAACAATGTGTTGATTGGCTTCGGTATTGAAAAAGTGCGGAAAATAATCTTTGGCCATTTCTGTCATTCTAAACGTTTAGGATTCGACTCAAAAGCATGGCCAAGTACCTTATCAAATCTTTAAACTTCACTTGTCCCACTTGCATGGAAATGATTTTGGCTCCGTTCAAAGTCGCTTTAGTACTTTGTTCAGTATAGTATCTCAAAAGAAACTGCCCATCATATCGCGAGAAATTATGAGCCATCACCGTGGCTCACAATCCATATAAAATTAGGGTCTTTCCTATATAATGGGTCAGTGTCTTCCCTCCCAGTAATCATTTAACTCGCACACCGACCAGAACGATGGAAGAGCCCACACAGATTGAACTTCTGACCAGTTATAACTCGGCTCGTAGCGTGATAATTGTTGTTTCAACACGTGCATCACCGTCATCAACATTTGTTCTTTGGTTACCCGATGAGTATTCAACATCGGAGTCTTCAGTGTCCAGATCCAATTGTCATTCATATCAAGATATCCATTCATTTTGTCACTAGTTCTTTCTCTACAATTCTGCGGCTTTATCACTAACACAGTTTTTCTTATATACAATATAAACAACATTCTTTGTTTCTTTACTGTTACTTTTAAATTTAACGAGAATGTCATGATGTTTACATTGGATGACTTCAATATTCAGTTGAAAAACAAGGACTTCGTTTGTATCAACACAGACAAGATCGCAATTTACTAAAACTTGGACATGTTCGTCCGAATGTGTCACGGGTGTTATTGATTGTGTGTATATTCATTTATCGCCTTGAGAGGATGATCTTCGTGTACATGTTTGTCGAAATATGTCAATCAATAATGCCAATTCATCACGCATAAAAACACCTCTGCCATTTATTAATCCCTAGTAAATCAACATGTGTCAACGACGCGGTGTTAATCTTCCTGCGCGACATTATTTTCTAACGCACTTCCCCGCCAATTGCCTTTTCTTATAGCCATGCTGAAAGCAGGTGCTGCTGAATCACTGCCAATAATGGAAATATGCCACCTTTTTTAACGCCGTTAAGTGTAACACCAATTGGTACCACAATCGTGTCAACTTCAGACAAGGATAATTTCAGAGATGCTTCACGTTGTTGACGTGCTGCAGTTTCAAACTTTTCAAACTGCGTCGTTGTCTTCATATGTTCTTAACATATTATTTGAGGATAATTTTATACTTGCCCAAAAGCCTTTTCGCGATAGCATGTTCAATCTGTTTTGGCTTCAACGTTATTAGTGCACTTTGATATGACATATTGTTATGTATATTTGCTTTTCATTGTTTGTTAGGTGTTTTTAAAAAAATCTTATTTCATTATATGCTTCGGGTTATGAAACATGGTTTATTATATGTTCATTTTTTTCCCCGTTAACTTTACATTGTGAGAATCGTTCAATATTCCCCGATACTGAACGCGCGCGACAATACACATATAGCATTCACGTGAATAAAGGAACTACTTTCTTTTGTAAGTAAACAATGGACTCAGACGCCAGCACTTTTGATTTGTAAACAAATCATGTACACTCGTGTAAGAGGCTCTTTACGTTGTGGTTGTTTAAATTTGTTTCTGAATGAACTAAAACATGTTTCGTGGACTGCAAAAAACCCCAGCTGTCTTGACATTTTGCGTTGATACAATGTTACGGATTTAGGCTAGATACCTTATATAAATGACGGATTAGGTCCTTACAAATAGCAAGGCATATAACTGTTTTCTTTAGCTGGTGATAAGAATGGCAAAATAAAATATACTTACAGTTTTACATCCTGAATTTCCTCAAAATGTTTTTTCTTAATTCTGCAAATCCGAATTACATGAGCCATGTCATCAGTTTTCAATCTGGATTACACATTTCGAAAGTGTGCTGTAATTTCGATGATAAGTGCAATTGCATCCTCCTTACTGCATTCAAAATGAAATAAGCATTAAATTCCATAGCGTCTTTTTGAAAATTGCAATTGAAAGACTTCATATTTTTCCCACGTTATGATTTCAAACATTCAGTGACAGAAACAGAAACACATTTGCAGACGTAAACAAGCTTCTCCCGCGCCACTTCAATCCGATGTATTTCATGTATAATTTGCACAGATAAATCCAGTCCAAAATCACAAACTTTCGTCGAATCGAAACAAAATGCCAAAATATATTCACTCCAGATCAAATGGAAAAGTTGTTGCAATGCGCATTCATTCACAATATGACTGCAAATATCAATTTTAACTAGACACGCCATTTTCTTTCGAAAGTTATATCGACCGCGCGACTAAGTTCAAATTTATCTGGGCGGAGCTATGTGCGCATTAATAATGATGTCATTTTGTAATGTCAACTCTGCGCTTGTGTATTTAGTTTGGAATATGGCATTCATTAATTTACGTTGTTTCTTGTAGTGTATTTTGTTTATATAATTAAACCTTAGGTATAATAACAAATGAGCATATAATAAAAAAGTTACTGCATTAGTATGGGAAAATATGAACTCGTTTTGTCGGAAGGATATACTGCACTCACAAGTTCGTGCAGTATTCATTCCGAAAACTCGTTCATATTTTCCCATACAAATGCAGTAACCTATAAATCTAGTGGCTGACCTTGGTCTATGACGTTTGTTCTCAGTGAGGATCATTATTTCAATCTGAGTCAAGGACAATGTATTTTTATAGCTGGACTACGTGATCATTGTCATAGGTTTTATTGTGATTTTGGCGAGGGACTCTCTAATTATAACTAAGATCTTTCCATTCTTTCGAGAATAATGCACTTTTTGACCCTCATCCGGGGTTTTGTTTTGCGTCTTAGTTTGTCGTATAACTGAAGTTTTTTTTTTTTTCTTTTTCTGAAGGTCTGTCATTCGTGCTTTAACATCTGAGCAGAATCAAGTTATTGTTATGTACAGTATTTGATTTGGAATTATTCAAAGTATTTCTTCTCTGGAAATACAAAAGTGCTCTGATAACATTCTTGGAAATAGAGACTTGGATTTATAGTGAAATACAAATAAATGAATACATTCTCAAATTGCATTATTGTGATCCAACAAAAGACGCTTGGCACATCAACATTATCCAGGTCATTACAGACACATCAACATCTTTAGTATTCGATTTAATTTGGATTTCAACAAAAGTTTATTTAGAGCTTTAAATTATTAGGACTTGTGTCTGTAATTCTAGGATCGACTTGGGATTTAACTCGCTGTACTGAAAGTTCTTTTTCTTCAATTTCACTTTGTATTCTAGAGAAATAAATTAATTGTAGAATTTTACAAAGCTTGTTGCTCTTTACTCGTCTGTTACTTAATTTAAGAGAGTAAACTCGTAACAGTAGGTATTTGTTCAGTATTCATTTAAGTGAAACAGTACGAGGACATGTTTACGAGGATGTGTTCACAAGTGACATATCTATATATATATATATATATATATATATATATATATATATATATATATATATATATAGCTTACAGGTGTGTTTACGTCTTTTGTACAACCTTCAACTCCTTCCAGAGTAACCATTTTTCAGATAAAATTACCGCGATACATGTAAATTCCATCCCAATGTTTAATCGTGCTCTGAAAGACATGTCGACATCAGATTGTATAATCTGATCTAAATTGTCTAACGAAAAGTAATAATGTAACATCCTTCTGGGGTATTTGTAGTCGACATTTTGATCACAACCCATATGCAATGCCAGCATATAATAAGCACAAGCAACATCATTTTGATCAAATACAAGTATAATTTCTGTATGTTCTTGATGAATATTTACTCATGACGACATATCAAATTCGCCAAGACTGTTAAACCCTATTCAATTGCGTTCCTGTCGTGCAGTTGTCGTTGATCTCTACTTTGAAAAGCTATTATACGTGACTTGGTGTTGATATTCCTTACTGGGCACTAATTTGCCAAGAGGAATTATTAACTCTACTATCTACATTATCTATAGTCATAGAGAGACACGATAACATACAAATGCCTCCGCGTTCCATAAAGGAAAACAAACGGCCTACTGTGGTCAACGATGGTGTCATCATTGATATCAATAAAGCGAGATTTTGTACGAAGTGACCAGCTCTAATCAATCCATCACGCCATACTTCGTCGTGCTAAATTCATAGTTTGCTTGGCGCCAAAAATAATGTTACGGACGTCTCTACAGAATCCAAATATATGACACAAAGGGATTGCACACCTAATTGCACAATATCTGTAAGTTGTATGTGGGGTTGTGCAAAATTGGGTTGAAATTGAGGTTGATGTTGTGCAATAAAGCGAAATCAGCGGCTGATCTGCGTGCCATCCCGGCTGGCAGGGGATCAACCGTGTTTACTCGTACGGTTGTAAGTCCATGATACGGCATGTGGTCAGCAAGTTCACTAGTATCTTTGGTTCACATCATATATAAACTAAAGTTACGATCGTAGTCGTCTCTGTATCTAGCAAATCCAATTATCGTCGTGGATACGTTTACGAGATCGAGAATTGATTTTATTTCTTTACCGTTAATCATACATCGTTCACTGTTAAAATGCACCATCGCGCCATTGTAGATAAAGCCAATTGTATCGGCTCGTATTAGTTTATATGCGACTTCGATAAAAGCTTCACTTTTGTAGAAAATAACGACTTATATCTTGAACTTGTAATTCTATCAGTCCACGATCATTAGGAGCTCGTGCTTCATAAGAATAATATTGAAAATCTCATTTACTACGACCAACAAGCACTGGTTTACCCTGTCGAACGGAACGTCAGGAGCTTTTTCGATGTTGTCCATGTCATTACATTCTATTATATCACTTTAATTGCCGACAGGTTCATAGTCCACGAATTAATGTTGGATTAGCAAGCACACAATCACTTATTTTATCGTTATTAGTGAGCGTCTGTAATTTTTGTTTTGTAACATCGTTAATAACTTTACTCGCACAAACATTATAGTTAAACCTTGGGTGAGCTCCTCATGGGCAGACTGTCGGGCAGTTAACATACGCTGAAAATGAGCACTCGTGGACGTCAAGGACGCTTTCGCCTTTTTGTCTCGACAAGCGTTGCGTCAGATTTATTACCCATACAACAAAATTACAAAAAGACAATTGAACTTAATGAAGTTCATTACGCTGATATTTTATATTTGCCTATTAACGTCAAACAATTTCAATAAATATCACAGACCCGTTTAAAAGAATGAATACACACAGACAATTGACATGGCCAAAACATTTACAAGTATATCCCCACCTCCCAAAAGAATTTTACGGAGCAGCAATGATCCTGTACAAATTTGTTGTAAACATGCTGGAGTTCATCGGGATCAAGCTATTGTGCAACGATTTAATCATACACTCGCAGAACGATTATTTGGAAATCAATATGCGCAGGACATGTGAAAGCAGTCAGATCCGTTTCGTATCGCCGAACGGTCTCGCGAATGGGTAAGAAGACTTCACCGCAGAATCGTTACTGCCAGCATCTAGTTATAACTGGGTGCGTGAATTCATATTGGGACACAACGGCGTTGTAAGATATTTGTACGCGCCCGGCGAATTTGAAGGTGGAACACGAAGAGCTACTGATCCTGTCTGGAGTTCAACAACACATAAAATATCACATGTGACCCGTCCTACTTATACACCGGCGTAGATTTGTTCTTAAGGAAAAATTACTTAGTTGCCACAGGGCCGTATCACCCATTAAGCACACTAAGCACGTGCATAGGGAACCGGCCCGACATTGGCATCAGAAAAATAATTCAGATTAACCTTTTTATAGCTTTTAATATTGTTTCTTTTGAGTTTCACATTTTCTAAGGGGGAGGGGCATAATATTTTCAGTGCTTAGGACCCTGGAAGGCCTTAATCCGGCACTGGGTTTCCGCAGCCACACAATTATGACTCGGTGGGATATGACAGACACCGCTTCAGTTCCATTCATCACATATGGACCCGACGTTGCCGTGTTGAAGATCTAATTTATCATTAATACGATATGGTTACTTTTCTGGGATAATTGGGAGGACTCCATGTAAACGCACTAGTACGTTCTATACATGACTAGTTTCACAAAACATCAAAGCGATTACATAAAAAACGTTAATATCGCAAATGCGTTTATGCTGATGGTTGTGTCGGCCCTGCTTGTTGTGCATGTAAAGACAATTATCGTACAAAATTTCTGCGCTGATAATCTATTTGCACATGTACAAATCTGCATCGAAATCTGCTAAGTTAGACCGGTCGATGCGATCATCATTGATCCAAACAATATTCTGACATGATATTGTTAATTCTTATGCGCCATATACTGTAATTGCGTACCCGAGACGCGAGTAAAATATCTAACGCAGATTTTACCATGTTAACATCAACGTATATGGTATAGTTTAACACAATAATCTGTGTTGGAGTTGTACCTAGCGTTACGAGTCTATGCTCTTAAAAAAGGTTGTTGTTTTTGTAGGGTTTAACGCCATTTTTCAGCACACAATATGCTATACATAGCGGCCAGTATTAATGGTGGGGGAAGAACCCGGGAAAACCCCGGAAAGAACCACCGACCCACTTCACCTTCACACGCATATGTCCTTATGTCGTACTTGGCATCGTTATTATTTTTTCTTCACACGTATGTACGTCATGACGTAGAAAACATTGCCTGACCAACCGAGAAAACACAGGAATATTTTCCAACGTTGGAAGATATTGACGTTCGATATAAAACAAATCAGTTGCAACACTGACAGCTTCGTGGTAAAATCTATTAACTACTGAGAACAAATTAATGATGCCATATGCAAACACTGAAGATTATAAATCGAGGATTAAAACAACTTTCATAGAAATACACTTATGATTACTTATACAATCTCGAATGAGAAAATTTAGTTTATCTTGATCTCTATCAAGTCGTCGTTGTACTCGAACACGGTCATTACAAAGATTCCGCCGTAAGTTTACATATTATGTTTCTTCCGATATTTGTTGCGTGTGATATTTCATCCGCGGTTGCATTATCCTGAAGGTATAAGAAGCCATACTTGTTTTTAGCGTTGTATATATAGCTTCTGCCACAACCGGGAGTAGTGAATAGGGGCACCCTACGGACAATGGGAATTAGCATTAAAAACACCCCTGGGTCACTCTACGGACAATGGAAATTTAACATGGCGAAAAATCGTTGGTCACTCTACGGACAGGGGGAATTTAACATGGGAATAAATCGTGGGTCACTCTACGGACAAGGGAATTTAACATGGGATTTTTTTTTAAATTTAAAAAAAAAGTTTTTTAAAAAAGGGGTAGGCAATGGAAAGGCTATCTCTTTTCGAGAAATATGGCTGGCCCTGAAAAGGGCCTTTGGTTTATGTTAATATGCCCTTAACATAAAGGGCATTTGCGACATCTTCTTTTCCTCAAACTTCGTCTTACAGCAGGGCCATACATCAGAGTCCTCTTGAGGCAACCTTGTCTCTCTATATAGACTCTTCTTATCCACAGGCTGCTGTTGGTCCTGTGGACAACGGTCCACTTGGATCGGACATACATGAACATGTCCGTCCTGAACATCATTGTTGACACAAGGGTTGAAGATTCAACGTCGGTCCACATGTTGAGGCTCCGAGAATAGGTGAATCAATGCAGTGAACTGCGCTTATTTATAGGGACAGAAAGGATTGAAACGGATTGAGTTCATTCACCAATCCGAACACGCGTTACAGAATTCAGTCAGCCCGCATCCAATCCGAAGAGTGCAGTCTGTGACGTCACGTAGTCAATATAGATTCGCTAGCGCTTGTGTGCAGTCAATCTATGCGACAGTGGTTCAACATGACGGAAACTCAGAAAACGATCCAGTGGGGTGCACCAGCAGGGGAGACCGCCCAAGGGAACCCGGACTTACTTTCAGAAGAGGTGAATTGGGATTTTGTGGATTTTCTCTCCTCGCAAGAATTTGTTCCGGAACCTTCGTTACCTTCTTCATTACCGCAAGTGGAGAATTTTAGACAGAGACAGAAAGAAGAATTGGAGAAATTTATACAACGACAAAAGGAAGCGGAACAGGCTTTTCTTCTACAGCAACAAGAAGAAGAGGTAAGAAAAAAACAACAGCAAGAAGAAGTAGCAGCAAAGAAACAAGAGGGTGAAAATCAAACGGTCACGGTACTGTTGGACATTTTAGCGGAGTTAAGAAGTCTGAAACAAATGTATCAGACTTCTTTATCACGACCGAAGAGAATACGACCTTCCCGAGCCAAACATGTCAACCCTGTGACTAAGCCTACCGTACCACCCTTAGTGATTTCAACCCAATCATTATCATCATTACGCAGTCCAGAAGTAGGCCTTGGCCGTGGCAAAGGCTTAAGGCAGTTAAAATTGATTGCTTAAACTCACCCCTGCACCATAAAGAAAAAGGCCCTTTTCAGGGCCACCCACATTTCTCGAAAAGAAATACAATTTCAATTTGCCAATAACTCAAAAAAAACTCACCCATTTTACCCTTATAGTACGTGTCTGTGTATGAGTGCGTGAGTGTACGTTCTTATTTTAAAATTAAAACTCAAAGACTCTTACCTTATATCATTCATTTATTCTTTTCTCCATTTTTTACAATCCAATTCACAATTCACATCACAACACTTTAATGAAAAGTTCATTGATTTCTTCTTTTCTCCTTGTTTAGTCTCTCTGTTTTTTGAATTTCTTCACCGTCACACTTTTTTCCTCTTCTTCTTCTTCCTCTCTTTCTTCCCTTCTTCTTTTTTTCTCCTGTTTCTTTTTCTTCACCTGTCTTCTTTCTTCCTCAGAAGAATCCCTCTCTTCCTCCGAAGAATCCCTCTCTTCTTCTGAAGAATTCCTCTTTTCTTCTGACTCCTCTTGTTTCTTTTTTGGGCAATCTGGAGACCAATGTCCTTTTTCTTGACAATAATAACAGGTATCTTGACTTTTGTCTTTTTTCTCCCCTGTTTTTTTTCTTTTTTGACGGTCTGGACATTCTGAAGACCAATGCCCTTTCTTCTGACAGATATAGCAAGTATCTTGACTTTTATCTCTAAAGGAAGGAGAGTAGTCCGTAGGCTGGTCTGAAGAGAATTTTCTAATGACCCCTCGCAAAGCTCTGACGAAACGTTCCATCTGGTTAGTCTCTTCCATCGTTGTGCTCGGCTTGAGAGTGAAATGAATAGTGAAAGGACAAGACACACACCCTTTTATATACGCTGGTCTGCCATGACTATAAAGTAGTTTATGGTGTTTGAACTTGAGTCATTTGACTTTTTGCTTTCAAGATGAAACGATCCCATTCATTCGAGAAGAAAGAAGAAAGTAAGAGGCAGAAACGTGATCTATCGCCTCGTACCAGGGCTGAAATCTTGGCACAAATTCATGCCAGTGATTTTGAAGAGGACATGAGTGAACCAGAATCCGAACCCTCTAAACCAAGTTCACCACCCTTAGTTAACCCTGAAAAGTACTATTCCATTCGAGAGACGGAAAAGCGCTCCTGTAGAAAATTTAGAACCACGGCTTACAAATACACAGTGAAGTTTAAAGATTTCAAGGCTGAAGTGCCGTTAGAGAAAGCAGAAGTGTTCATCACTGAGGTGTGGGATTCTTTGCTCACTGCACTCAAGCAACAATGTCAACCCAAAGAAGACGATCGCTTGAGACTTTCCATACAACACGACGGTTTGAAATCCCCTGTTTGGATCGAGTTTAGCACCCCTGCAGAATTGACTGCTTCCAAAGTCATGGACAAGATTCAACACGTACAACAATCTTATGATCAGTTTGACATCACCGATGGTAAAGCCACACTGGACATGACCCACGTCTCTCCTCCTCAAGGGACAGGACGCAAAAAGATGTTATTGGTGGACGACCTTCGCAACACCAAAACGAGTCTCGTCCGAATTAACAACCCTCATGACCAGATGTGTTTAGCCCGTGCCATCGTGGTGGGACGAACCTATGCCAACAAGAACGACACGGTAGAATGGAAAAGAACCTGGGACACTATTCAACGTTCCGACCGAGCCAAACAACGAAACGAAGCAGAACTCCTGTTACAACAAGCCGGACTGCCCAAAGACACACCCTGTGGCATTCCTGAGATGCAAAAATTGCAAGATGTCCTAGCTCCACGCTACACCTTGAAAGTGCACCCTCAAGAAGTGCGCGGACCTCTGTTGTTTCGAGGCCAAGATTTTAAGGACGGAAAATACATTCACCTTTATCATCACGATGAACATTTCGATACCATTACCAGTATCACTGGATTCCTGAGATATGTTTATTATTGTGAGAAATGTGACCATGGTTATAATAATCGAGAGCAACACAAGCATTGTGGATCGAAATGCTCAGGATGTTTGGCCTCTTCACCCTGTCTGAGCGAAGAACCAGTGCCTTGTTCAACTTGTCTGCGCACGTTTGTCAGCCCTACCTGTTACCAACAACATCTGAAGACGCAAGGTTCACAGAAGAAATGCGCTTGTCAACTCCTGAGATTGTGCCCTACGTGTGAACAAGTCATATGTACCAATGCTGCCAAGGCACACGTATGTCGAGGAAAGAAAAAATGTCACATTTGTCACCACATCGTGGACTTGGAACACCAATGTTACGTGCAAAAATACCAACCCCCACCAGAGAAAGAGGACGGTCACAAGAAGAAAGGCAATTTCATCTTTTTTGATTTCGAATGCATGCAAGAGACCGGCATTCACATTCCTAATTTCTGCGTGGCTCATCGAGCGTGCGAGAAGTGCATTCAAGAACCTATCTTCAGTCATTGCCCTCACTGCAGCAAGATTCCCGGAGGGCGTGAAAAAATCTTTCGGGGACCAAACACGTTAGCCGATTTTGCCCAATGGGTCTTAGACCCCGTCGACTAGACGTGGAGCCAAGAGGACATCGAACGTTACGGAGATTGTCATCGTCATGCCACGGTGATGGCTCACAATTTCTCCGGATACGATGGACAGTTTCTTCTCAGATACTATACGGAACAAGGCACCGAGCGTCCTAAAGTGACTTTGAACGGAGCCAAAATCATTTTCATGCAAGTGGGACAAGTACAGTTTAAAGATTCGATGAGCTATTTGGCCATGCTTTTGAGTCGAATGCCTAAAACGTTTGGAATGACAGAAATGGCTAAAGGGTACTTTCCACACTTTTTCAATACGGAAGCCAATCAACATGTCGTTCTACCTCATTTACCAGAGGCTCACTATTACGACCCCGACAACATGCGTACCGAACAACGAGAAGCTTTCTACGCTTGGTACCAGATTCACGCCTCGGACCCTTTCGACTTTCAGGAAGAAATGCTAAAGTATTGTCGTTCCGACGTGGACATTTTACGGCGTTGCTGTGGAAAATTTCGAGAACTGTTCATGGAACACGGAGGGGTCGATCCTTTGAAAGAAGCTTGCACCATTGCCAAAGCGTGTTCCTTAGTGTACCGCCAACGATTCATGCCTGAAAACACCGTGGCTGTCATCAGTCCTCAAACGACCCACTATGTCAAGCGTCAATACTCGGTCAAAGCCCTACGTTGGTTACATTACTTGTGCGACAAGGAAGACAAGTGGATTCAGCATGTCCGCAATGGAGGGGGCGAAAAGACCATCGGAACGTATTCGGTCGATGGCTGGGACTTAGAAAACCCCAAGATCGTGTACGAGTTTAATGGTTGCTTATTTCACGGATGTCCCGTCTGTTACCCTGACCGTGGCACTAAAAATCAGTTTTTGCAACGAACCATGGAAGACTTGTACCAGGACACTTGTCAGCGGCGCCTAAAGTTAGAACAGCAAGGATACCAAGTGGTGGAAATCTGGGAACACGAGTACGATCACCGTATGAAAACCGATCCCGAGTTTAAACGCCTCGTGGAAAGTTACCAGTTCATGGACCCGCTGAACCCGAGGGATAGTTTGTACGGAGGAAGGACCAATGCCACCTGTTTGCTGTACCAAGCCGACGAAGAGAAAGGAGAAGAAATCAAATACTTGGACGTGTGTTCGCTGTATCCCTACGTGTGCAAATATTGTCGCTTTCCTGTAGGGCACCCGCAATTGCTGACGGAACACATCGACCTGAAAAACATTCGACAATACGAAGGCTTGATCAAGTGTAAAGTTTTGCCTCCCACGAACCTATACCATCCCGTCTTACCTCACCATTGTCAAGGCAAACTGATGTTTCCCTTGTGCCGTACTTGTGCCGAAACGTGCAACCAAGACCAGCCTTGTCAGCACAGCCAGGAAGAACGGGCCTTGACGGGAACCTGGGTCAGCGTAGAATTGTTCAAAGCTTTGGACATGGGATACCAACTGTTAGAAGTGTACGAAATTTGTCACTTTCCCAAGACACAACAATACCACAAGGGTGATCCCAGTCAGAAAGGCATTTTCGCCGACTACGTGGATGCCTTTTTGAAACTGAAGCAAGAAGCCAGCGGCTATCCTTCCTGGTGTCACACTCCCGAAGACCAAATAAAATTCAAAGAGAAGTACTACGAACAAGAAGGCATCACTTTAGACCACATCGAGAACAACGAAGGCAGGCGATCGTTTGCCAAAGTGATGTTAAATTGCTTGTGGGGCAAAATGGCACAACGACCGTGTTTACCCAAGACGGAATATTTGACAGAACCTTCCCGCTACTTCCAGATGATTCACGACAAAACCAAATACATGAAACACGTGGACGTCGTTCGAGAGAATTTGATCTTGGTCAATTACGAAGAAGATCTGGACTTTGTACAAGACGACCCTTTTGGAAATGTCATCATTGCGGCTTACGTGACAGCCCATGCTCGCTTAAAATTGTACGAAGCTTTAGAACTGTTAGAAGAACGCGTCCTGTACTTTGACACGGACAGTTGCATTTACATCCATCACCCGATTCAACATCACCCTAACATCGAAGGAGACCGTTTAGGAGCCTGGACAGACGAGCATCCCGACGACAAGATTCTAAGTTTCGTCAGTGGCGGTCCCAAAAATTACGGCTACGAATACCGGGACAAACAAGGAGAAGTGCACACGACGTGCAAAGTGAAAGGACTGACTCTGAATTATCGTACCAGTCGAGTGGTCAACTTTGGGGTATTGAAAGAAGCCTTGCAATCGGGAGAGGATGGAAACTTTAAAGTGACCACTTACCAACCGAACAAGATTGTACGTTTACCCACTCACCACATCGTCAGTCGACCTTTGGAAAAAGTTTATCAAATCGTGTACCAGAAGTGAGTTCGACTTCCCAATCATTTCACCTTACCGTATGGACACGTTGGTATAAAACATTGGTTGTAAGAGGATAGCCACCCACCAGAAAGATGACTTCGCCACAGCAAGAATCGAGTGAGAAACCCGATGAGAACTCCAAGTTCAAACCCTACCATTTTCCAGTCTTCTTACCTGACTATTGTGATTGTGCCCGTCGATTGGACACGTTTCAGAAATGGCCTACGGATAGGGAAGGATTACCTTCTTCGCATGTTTTAGCTAGAACAGGATTTGTCTACTTGGGACCTGAGTCAGGATTGGGATACGAGGTACAGTGTTTCGCTTGCGGACTGAAGTTACGAATGGATCTATGTATCTATAAAGATTCAGCTATTCTGGAACATACTCGATGGTCTCCGCACTGCCCTTACCTTTCTATGGCCTTTCCACCCATCACACTACGGTACAATGTTGACGGTACTTTAGAGACGGTACCTTCCGAAACAGGTCATAAAAAACGTAAAAAAGGAAAGATGTACAAGCTGGAGACTGCATTGCGACTAGTATAAAAAGGGGGCTATGGTCAACATCGATAGTTCATTGTGACTACCAAGACCGAGCGAACAAGATGAATACTTTGAAAGAGACATCGTTCCAGTTTGGGGATTGTAAAAAAGCTGTATCTTTCTCTAGTGTGACTAATACTGGATGGATAAGACCCAGGCATTGCGACGGAAAATGTCCGGAAGGAAACTGCGATTGTCCATGTGGTTACCATTGTAATTGCGTAACGGAGTTTGCAGACGAGTGCGATTGTGAGCCTTGCGATGGGTACGATGCTGTACGTTGTGACCTGAGCGATGCCGTAAAGCATCATGGGAACTTTAGTGCCCCTACCCCTATCATGGAAAGTGATGCTGTGCGTGTCAAACCTGTGGGGTGCGAAAGCGATGCTGCTCGTCCTCTTGGACATTTTACTGGGTTTCGTTTTAAAGGGGAATGTTCACCTTCACGTCTACCCCCCTACGGATGTCATCCAGCCCTGAGCAAACTCCTGTTCATG
This sequence comes from Sinohyriopsis cumingii, assembly GCA_028554795.2. Lineage (NCBI taxonomy): Eukaryota > Metazoa > Mollusca > Bivalvia > Unionida > Unionidae > Sinohyriopsis > Sinohyriopsis cumingii. Next base: position 32,004,466 of record CM068839.1, read on the forward strand.
TCACCCAACCCTCATCGAAACGAACCTGTGAAAGACGAATATTCGTTTCCTGTGCGTTTGTCGGAATACTGCGACTTTGAAAATCGTCTTCAATCGTTCAAAGGAAAATGGCCAAAGTATCTGGGAGGACCGACCCCAGAAGAATTAGCCAGAGCCGGATTTTTCTACTTGGGCGAAGGAGATAAAGTCAAGTGCTTCAGTTGCGGTGTGTCACTTCACCACTGGGGACCGCAAGATTCGGCCTACGTTGAACATGCTCGATGGTCACCGAATTGTCATTACTTACCCTTAGTGGGACCGAGACATTGAAGTAACTTCTTACCATAATAATTTGTTCATGGATACTTTACAAGAGAACATTCGTGCTTTGCCTGTGGAGTTGAGAGAACGCATTTACCGAGAGATGGTCAAAATACAAGTGAAACGTAAAGAACAATTGCATCCGTTACGTCACCAGTGTTTGAACCACTGGTACCTGAAGGCTATACAAGGATTGATTCAATTGAAAGTGTTCCATCGGACAGACATTGATCAACGATCCTCTAGTTTTAAAAAGGATTGGTTTGGTATGGACGATTCTACCTACATCATTGTAAACGTACTGCATCGAATTCCAGAGGAAGAGTTAACGAATTACCAACATCTTAAACACAATGTCAACTTGGTGAAAGAGGAAACTTCTGAACGAATTGTAATGTGTAGATTAGTGACTCAACGATTTAAATTCGACACTGAAGTGAAACCATGTTTGTGCAAAGAGTACATTTCTTGTGTCAGACCAAAGAGGAATTAGTATGACCTATTCATGGATACTTTGCTAGAGAACATTCGTGCTTTGCCTGTGGAGTTGAGAGAACGCATTTACCGAGAACTGATAAAAATACAAGTGAAACGCAAACTCAAAGTGATTCATCCGTTTTTAAATTATGCTCTGTTTCAAAGTACAAGAAGACTGATTATGAGTGGATATTACATTAGACACAAAGTTAAACGAGGCTATTGGTCACCATTCAACGATTCCAAAAACAGTGTATATACTTATGGATACTTTACAAGAGTACATTTTGGGCTTGCCTGAGGAGTTGAGAGAAAGGATTTATCGAGAGTTGGTGAAAATACAAGTGAAACGTAAAGAACAATTGCATCCGTTACGTCACCAGATCTTTAACCACTGGTACCTGAATGGTATAAGAGGACTGATTCGTCAGAAATTTTTTCACTGGTCAGACCTTGTTGAATACTTTCAGTATATGAATGATGATGGGCTAGACGTTCGTAATTTTGGATACTTGGAGATTCACTTACTGCAACGTATTGAGGAAGACGAGTTAAAGGATTACCAACATTTGTTACATGGAATCTGCTTAGAAAAAGACGAAACATCTAGACAAACTCTGACGTTTCAGTTACAGTATGTAACATTTAAATTCCCTACTGGAGAACGAACATGTTTAGTTAGAAATTACCTTTATTGCTTCCGAAACAAAGACACTATAAAATCAAGTTGCCATGCCACGGATTATGTCACATATCATTCAACAGATTCCGTGGAAGGAACTCAATGACCATATTCAAACCGTGGATCATTACCATCAATTATTACAAGAATTGTATCCATTCAATTTGGGACGACAAGTGGTGTGTGTCTTAGTGACTTGTTTTCTGGGATTTCGTTTACCAGCCGATTCTTTGTGGACTCTTTACGATCAGTACTTACCACCTCCATGGCCTTAAATGGTCACGAAAAACTCCTTTTGCTCAAAGCCTTGCGTTTTCATCTGGATACTTCTCGACCTCAACAGGAAAAAAAGATTCGTCAACTTTTAGCGACCCAAGACGTGTATGACGATGTGTGTGTAGCTTGTGACTTACACCCCATTGGACAGATGTTCGTGATTGGAAAAAGGGGGGTTTTGAGGCTTGGGCCCAAGAAGTGGCCCAGTATGCACGAGAGTTGTTCAAGGAAAAAAGTTACTTTTCAACCTGTGTTAGTGACGGTGCCAGAAGAACCCGTCACCGAGAACAACCACTCGCTTCAGGACAGGACTGTCATGGACAGGCCTGAAAGGTCATTCCGGGAGGACACTTGTGTGACAATACCTCATGTAGAGACTGTAAGAACATTACACACTGTCCCTAGGACATCTTCGTTACCCAAAACATGTTGTACAGACACTTGTTTATATTCCACTTTGATTGTTTTGATGTGTTTTTTATTCCTGTACATCACTATTTGGGTTGTATGTATTTTTGTCTTTCGTGTTCATATTTGAAACATTAAATAAACGTGTTCTGAGAAAAGTATATAAACTCTTGTCTTGTTTGTTTTTCGTGTCACAAGTGACATTTCTCACACCATGGCTACCTCTGCTGTCTCTGCTCCCTCTTCCTCTACTGTCAAAGTCATCGACGAACACTTAGATCGTGCCAGTTGGGAGGCTTTGTATCTTCGCCATCCCTTTAACATGCTCATTGCTGGACCTAGCGGTTCAGGCAAAACCGAATTCGTCAAAAGTTTGATCGAACATAAACATCATTTGATCGATCGACCCCCTCAACGGATCGTGTGGTGTTACAAAGAGTGGCAATCGGCGTACAGCCTCTTGCGAGAAAGTCAAGGCGATTCCATCGTGTTTGTGGAAGGCATTCCTAAAGAAGACGACGGCATCGTCTCTGACTCCCGTCTAACCCATTTGGTCATTTTCGACGACATGTTAGGAGAAGACGAAGAAGAAATTAAATTGTGGTTCACGCGCAAAGGGCATCACCGTAATGCCAGTGTCGTTTACATCACCCAAAATTTGTTTCAACAAAGTAAAGCCCATCGCACCATCAGTCTCAATGCTCATTACGTGGTCTTGTTTAAAAGCCCTCGAGATAAATCGCAAGTGCAAGTCTTAGCCAAACAGTTAGGAACGCCTTGGCTGACTCAGGCGTACGACGATGCCACTCAAACGCCACACGCCTATTTACTCGTCGATTTGAAACCTACAACCCCCGAGGATTTGCGATTTCGTACCCACTTGTTTCACCACTGGTGCCAAGACGGAGGGCCTGTCCTGTACACGTCTCCGTCCTCGACTTCATTTCACTCCTCCCATGAAAAAAATCTATAAAAACCTCAGACCCTTTTTCGTCTGTCTCACACAGTGTGAACATGACGTCCCTTCAGTCGCATCTTCCCGTCAAATTGATTCGTGCCTTGTATGGCATCAGTCGAGAAAAAGATCCACAAACACGAGCTCGTGTCTTAGAAGCTAGTCTTAAAGAAGTCTTACGATGGTTCACGGTGACGGCACGTCAATTACTCCAAGGAATCATTCAGATTCCTCATCAAACCCAACGCTTTTTCGATCGAAACAAAGTCGCTTTGGTCCAACTGGCCGATCCCCGCATCGACACTCAAACCAAAAAACAAATCATTTTGAAACCTGGAGGGAGCGGTACTCTAGGAGGGGTCATCATTCGCTCACTCTTAAGATGGGATCCTAATGCCCCCAAAGTTATCCCCAAGACAAAAGTTCAACGAAGCCCCAAAAAGAAAAAGAAAAAGACCAAGTCCCCAAGAAGAATAACTTCTCCAGTGGCAGGACCCTCCTCTTACCAGACACCACCCCGGAAAAAGAAAAGAAGCCCCCAGAAAAAGAAACAGAGAAAAAGTCCCCAGAAAAAGAAAAGTCCACAGAAGAAGAAAACTAGTCGCAAGAGAGGCACTTCGGCCAGGACGCAACCTTACACTCGCAAGCCACGACCTGCCACAGCGTCTCCGGTAGCCTCACGTTTGTCCACTTCTCCGTTGATGTCACCAGGAACTGAAGAGTACTTGGAGACGTTGATTACACCAAGAACTTCTCCGTTGATGACCCCCAAAAGAACTTCCCCAGTGGCAGGACCTTCCAATTTAGCGGCAGTGGCTGCTGCTCACAAAGTACCTTCTCCCAAAATCAAAGTCCATGAAAGATCGGGCATGTTACAAAGTTTACTGGATTTGTCCAAGCAAGAACTGGCTCGATTTAGTCCGTTACGTACCCCTGCACGACGTGTCATGCCTGTCCTCAAACTGATAAAACGTAAAGACAATCAGTGGCGACGCGTTCCAGTATAAAAAAGGCCTGTGTCCGAGTAGGGTATCAGTGTTTTTAGGTGCTACTAAAGACTCAAAGATGTCACCCTCCAGAAAACCCCAAGGAAAGAAAAGGAAAGGACTGCCACCACGTTTAGCCAAACATGGGGACCTGTTATCTGTCCTGTCCAAAGCTTCTCCACCCCTACGAAAAAAACTCATTCAAACGGCCTCCAAAGAGGTCATCGATACCGTGTGCGAATGTTGTTTGAACGTTTTGAAAGGCACGATCCCTTTGTCCAAACACCAGAAACAATGCTTAGGCAAACATCGTCACGTTCTTCGCCAAATGGTTCAAAAGAAAATTCCCATTCGTCAAAAAAAGAAGATGTTGGTCCAACGTGGAGGAATTTTGCCTCTCTTGTTAGGCCCCATACTGAAAGGAGTCTTGGGAACCATGTTGGGAGGACTGGTGGGAGCAAGATAAAAAGGCCTTCGGAAGTCCCAAGATCTCAGAATTCACCCCTGACAACCCCATGGAAGGACGAAAACTAGCTTTAGTGCCTTACAAACGATGGATGGAATACCATCGGTGGCAAGAACAACGCACCCCGCATTTACCTCCCAATCCCAATTTGAGCGAGATGTCCCAGTTAAAACACGAATTGCAATCCTTGATGGATCGCCAAGATTTGTCCGAAACAGAAAAATCGCAAAAGTACGGTCAACTCTTGCAACGACTACAACTCTTTCACCAGAAAACTTTAGACGAAACAGCTCTACCCACTTTGAAAGATTTTAAGACCTTGATGAAAAGTCCAGCACCATCACCAGTACCAGTACCAGTACCACCAGTACCCGTGACCAAGACAGAAAAAGGAAAAGAAGAAGAAGAAGGGTTTCAAACTCCACCAGAAAAAGTACGCAAGTTAACAACACCACCTACCTCCAGAATTGGATGGATTAAAAAGATGATGGTCACCCCTTCTTCCTCACAAGAGAAAAAGAAGGTGAAGACAGAAGTGAAACAAGAACCGATATCCCCCGCTCAGACATCCTCCTCCTCTTCGACACCTATTGCTGGCCGCACACGCAAAGCCTTGCAATCCAAGAAAATACCCCAAGAGAAAAAGAGTAGCCTCTTCCAAGAGTGGGTACCTTATTAAGACACCAATCAACACAAAAAAATGGAAAAAGTCTTAGCTAGCATTTACTACCATCCCTCGCATCCTGCAGGTTACGCAGGAGTTCAAAAATTGTATCGTGCTGCCAAAACGCGACTGAAAAGTCTCCGTTTACCTCAAGTGCAACGATGGTTACAAGAACAAGCTACCTACACTTTGCACAAACCCATTCGACGCAAGTTTGCCAGAAGTCGCACCCGAGTGGAAGGCATCGATCATCAATGGCAAGCCGATTTAGCCGATGTCTCTCATTTGGCCAGCTACAATCGTGGTTACAAATATTTGTTTTGTGTCATCGACGTCTTTTCCAAATTTGCCTGGGTCGTGCCCTTGACTTCCAAATCGAGCAGCGAGTTAGTGCGAGCCCTGCAACGGGTGTTGAAACAAAGCGGTCGTCACCCTCTTCGATGGCAAACGGACAAAGGCACCGAATTTCTGAACCAAGCTTTCCAAAAAGAATTAAAGAAACGTGACATTCATTTTTTTACCACCGAGAATCCCGAAACCAAAGCCAGCATCGTGGAACGTTTTCAACGCACTTTGAAAGAACGCATGTGGAAATATTTTACGCATCACCACACTCTGAAGTACATCGACATCTTACCACACCTGGTGCAAGCGTACAACCAATCTTACCATCGAAGCATCGGACGTGCCCCGCAAGACGTGACTCCCGACAACGAAGTGCTGGTGTTTGAGCGCCTGTTTGGTACGTCCCCGACGAGGGCTGTCCCCAAGAAAAGTGGAGAGTTGGCCGTAGGAGATTGGGTGCGCATTGGTAAAACCAAACGCATTTTCGACAAAGGTTACTTACCTAACTGGACGACCGAATTGTTTCGCGTCACTGGACGAGTGCATGGCCGTCATCCTGCCGTCTATAAATTGGAAGACATGAACGGAGAAGTACTCAAAGGAACGTTTTATTTGCCCGAGTTACAACGTGTCACCAAAAAAGAAGACGACGTGTACGACATCGAAAGCATTCTCGAACGCAGAACCCGTAAAGTGGGCAAACGACGTGTCAAAGAAGTCAAAGTACGTTGGAAAGGATATCCACCCAGTTTCGATTCTTGGATCGACGCTTCGCAAGTCATCGACTATAAAAAGAAGAAGTGACCATCATGCCCTTTCACACATCAGACGCAGCTACGTCGACCAGTCCTTCTTCCCCTAGTTCTTCTGTGCAAGATTTACAAAAACAACTCTTGTGGGTGTGGTGTGGAGAACGTGTGCCTAAAACGCAAATCGTCTTTTTCTGCCAAATCTTCGTGGTGTATTGTGTCATCGGGGCAGCCATCGCCAATTTGAGTTTGCAACAAGGAGACAAACAATTGTGGACCATTTTATTGAGCAGTTGCATCGGTTACCTGCTTCCCAATCCCTCCCTGAAATTCTCCTCGAACGGGAACGTTGTGTCCAGTGCCAGTGCCAGTCACCACTCCAACATCCACAACCAGAACCCCATTTTGGGCGGAGACACGCCTCTGACATCCACTAACCCCTCGGACAGCCACAGAACTCTGGAATTATGAGTCACCAAAACCAATTTTACTTAACCTTACCCAGTGACAGTTCCATGGAGGTGTTTCCAAACAACACGTTGTGCTGTTACACGGCCAAATTACCTCAGGCCATCCCCTTAGATCACGAAGCCCATTGGGAAGTGGCTTTGGTAGAAATGATTCACCCGACCCAAGTCCTCAATGTCATTGACGATCAAAGTAAATTTACGGTGGAAGTTTATGACGAACCATTGCAAAAGTGGATGAATGACAATAACAAATATCCCCATAAAAAACAAAACACAGTCACTCCAAAGTGGACCGACTATGAGTTGTTCATTCCCTCAGGTTATTATTTTAGTGGTCAGCATTTGGTCAGCGTCATAGCCTCCAAGTTTAATGGCGTGTTTGGGGAAGCTTTTAAGACTTTCAAGTCCAAAGCTGTCACCCTGGAATACCACAGAACAGCTCGTCGCTTCCTGATGAAATTTCCTGAGGAAAAAATCATGGGTTTCTATTTTAATGATGAATTGTTTGACATGTTGGGTGGTGACGTAAAGATGAGGAAGAAAGTAGAAAATACACTAAAAGAAAAAACCGTCATTTACAGCAACGAGTCTTTTGGCCAGTATTTTCGTACCCCGGTAGAACTGAACCAAGGACTGAATTTGATCTTTGTGTATTCCGATGTGGTGGAATACAACGTGATGGGACACACCTCCGTGCCGTTACTGCGTGTCATTCCTTTCAAAGTGGACTCTGCCACAATCGCTGACGAGGAAGGTGGAAACACTTACCACGTCCACCGCGAATTTGTCCATCCTCACTATTTGCCGGTCAGCAAGTCGTATTTGGACACGGTCAACATTACTATAAAAGGAGATTTGGGACAAAATATTCACCAAAGGAAAAGTCACGGTGAAACTCCATTTTCGAAAACGGTTCTCTCACGACTCGTAAGTAAGTAAGTCATGTATCCAGTGTACCGAGGGGTTGCTCGACAGCGAGGACACGGTTTAGGAGACATGTTAAAATCGGCCTTTCGTTCGGTGGCTCCAGTCTTGAAACCGATGGTGACACGAGGATTGCACGCCTTGAAAGATGCGGCACTGACACAAGGCAAAGAATTTCTCCAAAATGTCATCATCGACAAACAAAACCCTAAAGAAGCCTTCATGAGGGCAGGCAAAAATGTCTTGCTGCAAACGGGCAAAGACATTTTAGGCCGACGAGACACACCTATAAATGCCCTGCACGCTACCGAGTCAAGCATTCAGCAAGGACAAGGCAGAAAGAGACGACGAAGAAGAAAACACCCTTTCACCAGACTTCAAGCGAGAAAGGCCAAGAAAAGAAGAACCGTTCGAGACTTAGACGTTTTCGATTATTGAAACACAGAAAAAATGATGCACCGAGAGTCTTGTGCTTGTTCCAAGACGGAACTGGATCTGTTTGCCATGCCCCCCACCATGATGACGATGCAAGAATCCCAATGGGTGGAATTTCTTCCTATCTCCTCTTTGACCGATTCTGCTCCCATCGAGTTCGAAATCAAAGGACAACCCGAAGATTACATCGATCTAAATAGCCGTTACCTGTACTTGAAAGTCAAAGTAACCGAAGCGAACAACGATGACCTAGACAATAATGATGCAGTAGCTCCCGTCAACAATTTCATGCATTCCTTGTTCAGCGAAGTGGACTTGTACTTGAATAACAAACTGGTCAGCAGCAGCATGGATACTTACCCTTATCGAGCGTACCTGGAAAATCTCTTGACGTATGGAATAAACGCCAAGAATACTCATCTAGATGCTTGCGTGGTATGGAAACCTGACCCAGCAACTAAGTTCAACGCTATTGTACTTGCTGCGGATGCTGCACATTCAAAGGGATTTGTAGACCGACGAGCGAAAATTGAACTAAGTCGTAGTTTAGAACTGATGGATCGCTTGCATTTGGACATGTGGTTGCAAGAAAAGTATTTGCTGAACGGGGTGGATATCCGCTTGAGACTGAATCGCAGCAGTGCCGCTTTCCATTTGATGGCTGCTCATGATGCCACTTTCAAAACCAAAATCCTAGAAGCCAGACTCTACGTGCGTCGTGTGGAAGTGTTACCTAAAGTAGGTAACGACATCAGTCAAACATTGAGCAGAACAACCGCCAAGTATCCGATCCGACGTGTGGAAGTGAAAACGTTCACCATTGCCTCTGGACTCCGATCCATGATCCAAGATCATCTGTTCCAAGGACAGTTACCCAAACGTTTGATTGTTGGTATCGTCAAGAATTCAGCCTTCAACGGAGCCTACAACGAAAATCCTTTCAACTTTCATCATTACAATGTGTCCAAGATTGAAGTCAGTCACGATGGCAAGACCTTGTGTACCCGGCCTTTAGAACCTAAATTTGGTGACAGGAATTATTTGAGGTCGTACTTGTCCCTGTACGAAGCTACCGGACAGTTAGGAACCAACACCAGTCACGGCATTACGTACGACGATTATGCAGGAGGCTACGCTTTGTGGGCTTTCGATTTCACTCCAGACCAAGGCAGCGACGAGGGACATTTCCACCCTATAAAATCAGGCCAGATTCGTGTGGAACTTCAGTTTACTACAAATCTAACAGAGACGGTGAACGTCCTCCTGTATGCAGAATTCGATAATACCATAGAAATCAACAGTTTGAGAGAAGTCATTCTAGATTATTAGAAAGCCATGGAAGACTGTTATCCCTCTTTACCTAGTGGAGAAACTTTGGAGATGAAATGTGAGGAGACCGTGGAAAAAGAAGAATCTCAAGACAAAGACGAAGAAGATATCATAATGAAGTCGAGATGGCCAGAACAAGAAGCCCATTTAGTCTCCTGTTTTGCCAAACACTTGGTCGACAAAATAACAGAACTGATCAAGAAAAACTGCTATGGATGTCAAAACGATCATCCCAGTCAAATTCAACACGATAAATGCCTAATGTTGAGTCAAGAAGAAAAATTGGACGAGTATCTGGACGAAGCTTGGAGTCTCATCTCGAACAAAGACGTGTTGCACCAGTGGTATAAAGACTTGCGTGAACATTCTTGTCCACCATTAACTACTCAAGAGATCCATCGTATCGAAGCTCTCCTGAATCAGAGTGAGGAAACAGAACGAATAACCGTTTATTCGTCAGACATTTTCAAGCAAAAAGTCAGGATCGAATTGACGACTTATTATTACCTGTGGTGAAGAAGAAAAAACACAAAACAATGGATACCTGGGAACTTTATTACCTTTTGAACCACAGTTCGTATACAGCTTCTTGGAATCCCGTCGTCTGTGCTAAAGATGAACTCCCTCATCGCAAACCTCAAGACCATCAAGCTTACGTGATCAACACGGACGACAGTCATCTCCCAGGAACCCACTGGGTAGCCGTCTACTTTCCTCAAGAAGGATGTGTGGAATATTTCGATTCGTACGGATTGCCCCCTTTGGAAGACGATATCATCGACTTTATGAGAAGAAATGCTCAAACCACCCGATTCAATAATGTGAAATTACAAGGCACAGATTCCTTGGTGTGTGGACAGTACTGTGTGTATTTTCTGCATCATCGCAACCTGGGCTATTCCTTAGAACATTTAGTGACTCATTTCGATCCTCGTTCTTCTGCTAGAAACGATGTGAAAGTAGATCGATGGTTTTGTGACCATTATGCTTATCTTTTGTCTCAAGCTAGGAAACGTAGTGTCCATCAATGGCCTAATGATTTCCAACAGTGGAAATCACAATTTCATTCACAACGTTGTCAGCCTTGTTTAAAGTAGATTGTATTTGAAGAAAAAAATGTTAGTGATTTGAAAAAAATTGTTTGATGTTATAGTGTTGGATTATTGTTAAAAAATGTTAGAGTTGTTGTTTAGTGTTAAGTGATTTTTGAATAAAAAATGTTGTGTTTGGAAAAAAATGCCTTTGTCTTTTGTTTAGCTATAAGAATGTTGGATTGATGCTCTTTCATTTCTTACTATCCCTCTCATGAACGATGCGGCTCGAAAACCGTGTGGGGGATGTTTTCCTTCACGTCCGCGCTTTGACTTTAAGAACCGGGTTGTTCCCAGTCTAGCCATCCATTGTCGACTCATCCTCCTAAGAAGATGTGCTCCAAACTAGCTAAGCTCAACGAAGCCTACGTGAATCTGCATAGGGTCAGACACAGTCTGATACCGAAACCAGAAGAAATAGAGAATGTGAGAATGTTAAAAATCACTGAAGACCTGATAGAAGAGCTCTTCAGAGAAGAAATGAACAGGGAGAAAGAAGAATGGACAGAGAAGTACAGACTTCAGAGACAGCAGCAACAGCAGCAACAGCAGCAACACCAGCAACAGCAGCAGCAACCTGAAGCTGACAGAGGCTTTGTCGATTGTCGTATCGACACCAAAGAATTCTTCTTCTCTTTCCGAAGAAGCAGACCTATTGCCAGAAAGTCTATCCTCAGAGGACATCGCATTCTTAGAAACTAAAAAAGAATGCCATAGCAAAACAAAAAAACAGCCCTTTTCAGGGCTACCCAATACTCTAGAAAAGAAATAACGATCGATTTGCCAGTGTGTGTAGGTAGAGTAGTGTGAAAATAAAAACTAACTCTTTCTTAAAAAATGTGAGGGTATGTGTTTGTTTGTTTGTGTGATTGTGTTTGTAAGTGATAAAACAGGTTGGTGTGGATAGTAGATTAAAATGATGTTAGTTTTTTTTGGCTGTTAGAGGTATATATTTTGGGTTAGATTGGATTGCTTTGCGTATGTGGATAGTCTATTGAAGTGATTTATAAAAAATTTTAAATAGTGATGGGTAGCATAAAAAGTGAGTGAGTGTTTCTTTTAGGTCGGCGCGTTGTTGTTGTTTTTTGGTCATGATCTAGGTAAGATGAATTTTATGTTTTTAGGGGATGTTTTCCTTCACGTCCGCGCTTTCAGTATAAATTGAAACTCGTTCGGCAGTCCAGCTACCCTTGTTGATTGATCAACACCAAAAAATGAACACGAGACTGGAGAAACTGTTGGAACTTCATGTGCATCTGGAATATGCCAGGCGCATATTAAATGAACTGGCCGCTGAAGCCATTGTCCAGGAGGGAAGGATAAGAGAGGAGGAAAGAAGAAAAAAAGAAGAGGAGGAGAGAAGATATAAAGAAGAGGAGGAGGAAAAGGAGAGAAGAAAAAATTTCAGAATCCCAGAGAGTGAAAATTGGGATTCTGAAGCGACATATCCTGCCTCTGCTCTCTCCCCCCAAAAGGTAAAAGTAACTGGGGGATAAGATGTGTATGTGGCGCCAGGCCTGGAAGGTGCCACCATTAACCAGGTGTCCATGAAGTTCCAAACAAAACAGCCCTTTTCAGGGCTACCCAATACTCTAGAAAAGAAATAACTATTAATTTGCCAATGTGTGTAGGTAGAGTAGTGTCAATATAAACACTAACTCTTTATTAATAGTGGAAGTGTATGTGTTTGTGTGTTTGTGTGTTTGTAAATGCTGAAGTAAGTTTGTGTGAATAGTAGATTATGGATTTATTTATTGATTCTTAGCGTATGTAGAGAGTATAGTTAGGGTTATATTATATGAAATGAGAAAGTAGGGGGATGTTTTCCTTCACGTTCGCGCGTTGTTGGGTCATGATCTAGGTAAGATGAATTTTATGTTTTTAGGGGATGTTTTCCTTCACGTCCGCGCTTTTCGTATAAGAACCGACAGTGTTCGTCGTTCAAACCATTCTGCAAAGAATAAAAAGAAGATGGCGTCAAACCAAATGGACAAAATACAAACCTTGCAAGACGTTTTAGACAACTTAGGAATAATGGAACAGATGCTAATAAGACTCGTTGAAGACCATTATTCCTATAGTCCCCATCGTGTAAAGATGGAAATTAACAATTTAAGAAAAGCAAAGGACAAGATTAGTGGTGTGATGAAGGAAATAAAGGAGGAGAAGGAGGATGAAGAGGAAAAGATAAGAATAAGAACATGGAACGAAAAAATTGAAAAAGAAGAGGAAAATGAGAAGAGGAAGAAAGAAGAAGAGGAGGAAGAGAAGGAGAAAAAAAAGAAGAGAAAGAGTGTTGGAGATAAAATAAGAAGTTGGTGGAGGAAAAGAAGAAATTAGAAGAAGAAAACCCAAAGGCCCTTTTCAGGGCCAGCCATATTTCTCGAAAAGAGATAGCCTTTCCATTGCCTACCCCTTTTTTAAAAAAATTTTGTTTTAAATTTTAAAAAAAAATCCCATCTTAAATTCCCTTGTCCGTAGAGTGACCCACGATTTATTCCTATGTTAAATTCCCCTTGTCCGTAGAGTGACCCACGATTTTTCGCCATGTTAAATTTCCATTGTCCGTAGAGTGACCCAGGGGTGTTTTTAATGCTAATTCCCATTGTCCGTAGGGTGCCCCTATTCACTACTACCGGGTCAGTTACTATTTTATGTAAACTATAAAGGTAAACAACACAATAGGAGCTCAACCATGTATATTTAATGTGTGAGAAGGATTAAAATGACGTATTATCGATATTCCAAAGATCCCCATTACCATATTCTGCACAGGATAGTTGAATGTATTATATGAATGAATTTGGAGTTGGTTTCTTTTTCTTTCTTTATTTTTTTATTATTTTTTATCGTGTTACAGCCACAGCTATGGACACAGTTGTAAAATATTAATTTGCAATAATAATACATTCTTCTTCATAATTTGGAAACCATTTACTTGCTTCTGTAAGTATTTAATATATTCTAAAACATCTCTTCCACGTGATAGCACTAATTAATCAACATCTAATGATAAGTGATCACTAGAATACGACCAAACCGACACTGGACTGGAAGTACCAACATGGGATTCAATGAATGTCCCTTACGTTGTATAATAATAATTGATTCATCTTCCATGTAATATTTATATGAATTATATAACATTTCATTGGAGATCGTACTGGTGCAGCTACATCAGCGGTAGTTAGGCCACGATATCGAACATTAGCTTCCCATGGTAAAATTTTATATTTTATTATTACTGTTTTAATTCATGTCCACGAAGAGCATTGTGTAAATATCTAAAACTCGATTAGCGACGCAGTTTAAATTGCCATCGCAAAGTGGAAGTAGATTGTTACTGTTTGGATCATTCATTATGTAAATTCCGTACCTTACTAAGGTAACCGCGTCAAACCAACTTTATCAATTCGGGACTCAAAGTGGCTAAATTGTCTAAAGCGTTCGCCTTTACCGATCACTGCCTCAAACCTCTGTCCGTGTGAGATTAGGTGTCGGGCTCTGCCAATGTGGGTGTGTGATTACACTTGTCAGTAGCTTTCTTCGGGTCGTTGGTTCTTACGTGGATTATGCATAGTTCATCCTCCACCAGTTATATTAACCGCCATGTACAGCCTATATTGACTTGAGAAATGGTGTTAAGCCATAAAACAACAACAACTTTCAATTCCAGTTAATATTCATTGTGATGTTGAAGCAGGCAACACAGCAAAATGTTATCCTCGACAACGTTCTTCACTCATTTGTTCAAATTTATCTCGAAAAAAAAAACATTGACCACCAGCTAACGTAAACAATAATACGGGGGAAATGTGAACTGATTTGGTTCTAATATTAATATAATATTTTTGCTAGTGGATTATCCATTCTTCCATCGTACAGACGATAATGTCCTTGTATTCTATGAAATGGCATGAAATTTGTATTATCATGACGTTGTAGATCTTCTTGTTCAGTTCGTCACATAGTACAAACATGAACCGCATTGTCTCCAAGAATTCATCTCGAGAATCCTTAGAACGTTCGCGTAAAACACGGAACGACTCGGTCTTGACCGAAAGGTATTGTAACTTTAATATCAGGCTGTCTAAGAAACTCTTCCTCGTACACCAAAATGCAATCAATTTCAGAACGAGGTTCATTTAACAATGTGTATGTACTTAAGTGACTTTATCCCTGTTTCCCCTAAAATCACTAATTTCTACAATGATTATTTAAAAATGAAAAAACTGTGATTGGCAAAATGTAAATATTATGATTCACCCATTTCATCTACGTACTCCTTGTAACTGAACAAACTACCATTATGGACAATTTCAAGCTGTCTCGGCAAACATCTCCTGAAGTTTCAACATAAATTTACCAGTGCATGAGAATTGCAATGATTTAAATCAGACAGCATACTAATAATGCCCAAAATTTAAGTAGGAGCCTGTGCGAAAAAACTCAAACAGTAGAGGACATTTACAACAAAGCCTATTAAAATCACTCAAACAGTGGAGGAAATGTACAATCAGGTCTGCTCACTCAAACAGTGGAGGATAATTTACAACCAAGTCGGTTCACTCAAACAGCGGAGGGAATTTACAAGAAAATCTATTCAAATCACACCAAAAATTGGAGGAAATTTACGACTAGGCCTGTTAACTCACATAGTGGAGGAAACGAACAACTAATGTGTAATATGCAGTCTCGTAGCTCTATAACTACGGGTAATAAGGAAAGTCTATACAAGTTACTGTTAAGAGAGTGGTTATGTCTTTTTCGGTGTCAAAGCGAATCACGCCACAGTGGGTGTCTTTTTCTCTATATCAGAGTGAATCCAACTACAGAGGGGTATCTTTTTCTGTATCAAAGTGACTCCCGCTATAGTGGGTATCTCTTTTTCTGTATCAAAGTGACTCTCGCTATAGTGGGCATCTCTTTTTCTGTATCAAAGTGAATCACACCACAGTGAGTATCTC
The DNA here is from genome assembly GCA_028554795.2 of Sinohyriopsis cumingii. Classification (NCBI taxonomy): domain Eukaryota; kingdom Metazoa; phylum Mollusca; class Bivalvia; order Unionida; family Unionidae; genus Sinohyriopsis; species Sinohyriopsis cumingii. Next base: position 32,019,990 of record CM068839.1, read on the forward strand.
TTTTCCTGTATCAAACTGAATCACACCACAGTGGGTATCTCTTTTTCTGTATCAAAGTGACTCTCGCTATAGTGGGTATCTCTTTTCCTGTTTCAAAGTGACTCTCGCTATGGTGGGTATATATTTTTCTGTATCAGAGTGACTCTCGCTATAGTGGGTATCTCTTTTTCTGTATCAGAGTGAATTCCACCACAGTATGTGTCTCTTTTCTTGTATCAAAGCGAATATCACCACAGTGATTATCTCTTTTTCTGAGTAAATTTGATGCACAATTATTTCTATTAAATTTTGATGAAATAAACTACACAAACTAATAATTTTATACAGTACTTGGCTCTTATCTCAAAGATATCAGTAAAGTGGGAAAATTCTAATAAAAACCAAGAAAAAATATCCAAATGGTAAGTATGAATGTTGGTCCAGGCAGCTAAGGCGTGCAATTGGTGTACTGTAAATGAATGGTCCGGCTCTTCTGTTTCGGCTAAACTATATGCAAAAGACATAAAACTGATTAGCTTTAATTTCAGATTTCCACATAGAACTATTGCCACGAACCAGGTTTTGAAAAATATTAATTTAAGTAATAAGGATTAATGCACATTCTGTAAGTAGGGAAGATAACAAATTGAGCACTTATTATATATCTGTTTAATTGCTGAACATTTTTGGAATTTAACTGTGTAATGGATCCAGACTTACGACCCAAATATTAAAATTACACCAAAAGATGTCTTTATAGGAAATATTAAAAAAACTTGATGATCTTGTCAACTTTCAAATCTCGTTTGCATAATATGTTTTATACGGATAACGTTGTGCATCAAAAATTTCAAATCTCACCTATTACAAAAATTGCGTTTTATCGTACGAAATTCTGGAAAAATGTCGCGAAAGTGAATAACGGAACTTTAAGAAAAAGTGGACCATTTTGTCAACTGTGGGTTTCACTTCTTAGTTTTATTTAATTTCGATTCAAAGAAACAAACAGGTAATGTAAAACACCTTCGGGTTTGTAAATGAGTGGTTCTTTGGTATAATATTTAAGTGTACGTGTCCGTGGGTGAATGTGTGTGTGCGTGGGTTGTGTCTAAGCAAAGAAATATGAGTAAAGCTCGACATGGAAAATAATCTGAAGGTAATGCCCCATACGCCTGTCCAGGTTGTGATGTAGGGGAACACGTAGTTTGCTGACAACTTATGTTCTATAAAAAAGAAAACACAAAGTATATTTAGGTTACTATAGAGAAATACAAATCTACACTAAACAGAGCATCTACACATAAATTAGATCTAACCGTGCAATTGGCAAAATTGAAATACGTGAATTGATGCTCTCTCGTGTTTGAAATACCAAACACACAAGCGATAAGCAGTGATCGACTTATTGTCCTTAATTATTATATTAATTATAAATTATTAGTCTGTCCGGAAAATGCTATTAGTGTCCAATCACTTGTTCTTGTACCAGACTAAACATTTAAATGTGGGGTTTTCAGGGTGAGGGTGGGGGTAGAGTTTAACGACGTTTAGCAGCACATAATAGACTATACATGGCGAAGAGTATATTTAGAGGATTTGTTGTTGTTGTTGTTGTAGGGTTCAACGCCATCACACGATAGGCTATACATGGTGGCTAGTATTAATGGTGGAGGAAGAACCAAGGAAAACCCCGGAAAGAACCATCGACCCACGAGAAGCTACTGGCAACCTTTTTCACATACCCACATTAGCCGAATTCGAGACTCGAACCCACGCAGACAGACGTGAGATGGCAGTGATCCGTAACGGAGCACGCTTTAGACACTCGGCCACTCGGGGCCCGCTATATTTAGAGGAAGTAGAACCCATAAAAACAACGGGAACAGTTACCGACCCACAGCAAGGTACCGGCAAGTTTCTCACATGCTCACCTTGGCCCAGCCGAGACTCGAACCCGCGCTAATAGATGTGATCTGTGGAAGAGAACGCTTTAGACTACTCGGGCACTCTTGGTTCCATGGGTGGGGGGCATTTTCTTATAACGATGAGATATTTTTTATACCTCAAGATTATTTTTTTTATCAGTTAAGGCGTTAATGCTATCGTTACGTGCAAAAAGTCGTATATCACAACTCATCTGAATAATACTGAATCTTGAAAGATATTGGTCCTTAACATCGTTAGGTTCCATTAAAATCGGGTAACATTGAAGTTTCATCCTTATATGAACCATGTGATTTTTCCCTCGAACTGTGAAACCATGACATTTTTCACATGTGTACGAATTAATCCGATGTTGATCGACGACATCTCTGGGTCAACCTATTTCATGCATAAGGTGGAACACAAGATTTAATGACGTCACCATTGCAAACATATATCAAAACCATACTGTGTCGGAGTTTCTTTAGACCAAATTCGCTCTTCGAATTATTCCAGCGCCCAACTGATCACCAACATTCACCCGAGTCTTATTTTAATCTAATTCACGCTTTTCTTCTCAGATCCGCTTTATAAAACAGCGGGCTTGCCTCTCTTCGTTCCCTCTCGAATCAATTTGTGCCACGGGTAAATGTTGTTATTAGATTAGTCTTTTTTAGTACTGCATAAAAGGAACAGAATTACTAGTGACTTCGTAGACTGAATTAAGGGGTGGCAGCTCTTAATTCTAAATTGAATATTTGAACGTCGTTTAAACCTAACATGTTGATTATTTCAAAGAATGTTTTTTCTTTTCTTCAGATAGCTTATTTAACAAATCATTTCCTTCCTTCCAAGCTTTAGTTAGATTGGAAGAATTGTGGAATATATGATAACGGATGCAATGGGGGAGTTAATATGAGCGATATAATATTTTCTTTTTAAATCAGAGCTGTAATAATGCGTTAAAGTGTTATTATTGGGCAAAAACTGTTTACTGGGTTATGATAGATACACCGAGCTTCATTATTTGTTTGCAGTGTTTAGTAAGTGTTAAATGATCCACACAATTTTTGACGGATTTCTCATTTTTTCTTATTGTAAACAATTATCAAAAATGTCTGAGCAGTTATAAGGTAAAAGTTTGATTACAGATTCATCATTCCCAATCAACAACAACACCACCGATATTCTTTGGCTGATGCTATCCTTATTAGGCTGTCCACAAAAGTCCTGCATTTTTTCAGGAGATCCCTCTATAATCAGTGTTTGCGTGAAACAATAACTGGAATGACTTTAGTATTTCCCAGTCACTTGACCTAGTATTTACGACTGATTGTAACTGGGATCACATTAGTATTTCCAAGTTGTTAGACCCAGCATTCACGACTGATTGTAACTTGAATCACTTTAGAATTTCCCAGTCATTTGACCCAATATTCACGACTGATTGTAACTGGAATCAATTTAGTATTTCCCAGTCATTTGACCCAACATTCACGATTGACTGATGTTCATTATTGATTTTGTTAGCCCGGCAACTTCAAAATCTCTCTCTAATCTAACGCACAATGAACACAAAGTTTGAATATTACAAAAAGTCATTTATCATATCATACACGTGTTATCATAAGCTTGAATTCAATATATAATAAATAAACCAGACATCGGATTAACTAGGACATGGATAACTGGAGTTCATTGAAGAATCAATGATAGATCATGTAAGGGATTTAATTGAAGGTCAGATTCGCTAATCCCCATAACTCTACTAGAATTATCAAGGTAATGCGACTTTTAGTTTACTTGCTTCATAATTTTTTGCTTTAAAAATGCATTAAAAAACAGAAATTTTCATTCAGAAACATGTCGTTTCCAAAACTACTAAACACTTAAATAGACTCTATATTGGCTTAGCCACGGCTACGTACATATACAAGTTGAGGAATTTACAATATCTTTCTTAAATGCAAAATGCCTAATTCTTTTTTTAATTATACATTATATTTTTTAGTTTGCGAATAAAAATGGAGAAATGTAATAATGCAAAACCACATAAGTATTTTGTTCCAAGTTTGATAAGGCGAAGAAACCTTGTCTTGGCCTGACGGCCTGGACATTTCCACACCGTATCAAACATTTTTTTTGTTGTTGTAATTTTGTCTATGTATCTGATACATATTAATAAGAATACTTCGAGGGTATGCATGAGTGAATGTGCTATTTATATTCATTGCCGGTTCACTGATGTTGTCAACTGGCATTTGTTCCACTCAAATACATCCCATCATTCTGAACGAAAATCCGACCCAGTTTGGTTGGGATTGGTGTTTTACGGGAAAGCAACACTAGTGAGTTACGTAGTGCTTAAGCGATTGGGGAAAAGTGACATGCCCAAAGAATGACTAATGCAGCCGTCCTACTCTGATCCGATGGCAAGATTCGCGGTCTCCGGTTCGGAACGCTAACCACTGAGCGACTGTAGCTCTTAAATTCCGACCCATTGAGTCATTCATTTACAAAAGTCACAATTAGCAGCAAAAACCACCACTTAGGACAGCATACAAAAGCCGGTATTAAAATTTACATTTAAACTTATATTTTAATTTTTTCGTTCACAATAACTTGATATGTACCCATAATGAAACAAACTTCTCCAACTATAGCTGTTATCAAAAGGCTTCATCTTAATTAACGACGAGTACGCTTTGCTGAATATTTATAGTTGTAATATGTTTTTGCAGATAACATTTTTCCATTTAAATTTGTCACCCGACCCTCTTGAAGGAAAACAAATGGTTTTGGAAAAAAAACTATGTCAATAAGTTTTCTCATGGATTCTCTTATAGACTAAGACTTATTCTCCAATAGCTAATAGGCAAAATGAGTATTCTGACTACGCACGCTAATTATGCAGACCCTGTGTATACAAAATTATCTTCAATTTTGTTTTATTTATTTTTTAAAACGAAGTTTTGTCTTTTGCGTAACACAACGCGCTTATAAATCAGACTAGTTATACCTGATTGGAGGTGGTTTATATAAGTCACCTGACACTTGAATCTTCAACATTATGCCTTTTAATAAGACGAACTATATGGGATTTGTTTCTTTTTATTATTATTATTAACCCCTTAACAGGTTGACCATTGGGTCGGGGAACTATCCCAAGGTCACCTTACAATCAAACATTTCTGGTTATCAGATAATCTAGGGATAATAAATATAATCTACAGATAAAGAAAACACACACACACACATACTTGCATGCACACAATCTAGGTGATATGGACTTTGTGATATTACAGTATTTTGTTCATGTTTACCAACAAGTCAGATACAAGTTACATGTTCATTACTGAGGTCCATTTTTGAAGAAATCGGTCCTCTTATTTATTTACCTTAGCAGTGTATTTTTCAATGTTCTTATGCATTGAAACTATTTGCTTAAAAGCAAAAATAGAAGGATTTTTCATATTAAATCTGCAAGCATAAATATCATATTTTGCCAAAATAAGCAAGAAATTACACAAACTGTCCAGTTGTTCACTTCCTAAGAATGTTTCTTTCTTGGACAAATGTACCATATTCTGGCAAAAAGATGCAAAACTTCAATAAAACGGTACCAAAACTGTGAAGTAATATTTCAATCATAAAAGAGATGATCAATACTTTCATCTTACAGAAAGTACATTTGTTGTCGTCTAATATGTTAACTCTTTTAAGAAAATCATTATTAGCGATTATTCTATGGATTAATTTAAAGTTAAAATAGATCAACTTGGTATCCTTGGTACAGCATTTCTCCCGGCTATAAATCTCAGACCACTGCTCACTACTTATATCTTTATTAAATACTAGCATCCAAGTTTCTTGCTTAGCAGTATGTTGACTTTTGGCTTTTTTTAAAAGAACTTTTTAGGCAAATGTGAGTGAATTTTGTTTTGCAAGTTCATTATTGTATCCTCCTGCTTATCAAAATTATTATGTACTAAATGTTTTTTTTTTGTTTCTTTTATGGCATCTTTCCATGCTTTTGGAAATTTAGATATTAAGGCGAAGTATTTCAAGAAATCATTGCTTCTGGTTCTTTGTTTTATTATTTCAAAAGATATTAAATTACCTTGATTTTCTAATAAACGTAGTAAAGTGGGCTGTATATCCTCAATGTGAATTAGCATTACAGACCCCCTTGGGGCTGTATGGCTTCAAAATTTATAGCCTCAATGTGAATTTGCATTACAGACCCCCTTGGGGCTGTATGGCTTCAAAATTTATAGCCTCAATGTGAATTAGCATTACAGACCCCCTTGGGGCTGTATGGCTTCAAAATTTATAGCCTCAATTTGAATTAGCATTACAGACTCCCCTGGGGCTGTATGGCCTCAAAATGTATAGCCTTAATGGGAATTAGCATTACAGCCCCCCCCCCCCCCGTACTGTATGGCCTCAAAATGTATAGCTTCAGTGGGACAGTGAAGTTTGTATAGCGTCTGACGTCACTGTATGGGGGACTGGTAACAATGTTGCAACCATGTGAGGTGATGTCACAGTACTGCGCAAAGAGCGGGTGTACAGAGATAACCCATATAATAATCAACATACAACATATAACAGACAACAAAACTTTGAGGCACGAAAGCAATTCTTTTCGAGGCATATGAGTGGCTCTGAAAAGGCCCTTTTGGGTTCTTCGTCTTCTTCTTCTATTTTCTCCACTTAACCACCAGCTCCTGACCTTTCCCAATATTCCTTTCTTCAACTTCCTCTCTTCATTCTTTGGCATCCAGTCAGGATGACCCATGGCCCTGAATTTCTCCTGGACTTTCATCCAAATCTTATTCAGTTTCTCAAATTCCTACTTTTTCTTTATGTTTTCTCTTTCTTTTCTCTCTTTAGCCCAGGTTTCTTTTATCTTCTTCACTTCTTCTGTTAACACAATTCTCATCAGTTCTTCTGCTTTCTTGAGCTAGTCAATTCCCCATTTTACAAAAGACCACTCTGTAAATTCCAATAAATCTTCTAAGAAACACTTGGCTCTCATCACAATATCTAGGGCTTCTTTCAAGTTACCTGCTTTCACATATTAATGGTGAATGTAGCCTCTTAACCTCTTCACTTCTTCCTCTATCATATCTTTCACAAGATCCATGGCTACTCTGAGGCTTGTTACTTGTCTTGTGACAAAGTCTTTTGTCACTGTATGCATCCATTCCTTCTCAAGCCTTTCCATTACATAATAGCCATCCACTATCCAATGCCAACTCTCTTTCAAGGTGTTAAGTAAAACCGTGACTGCTACCATCTTATTTTGCTTATTCCTTCGAATGGCGCGAACGACGAACGCTTTTACTTTATATTTGTCAAGCACGGACGTGAAGGAAGACATCCTCTACTTCTCTCTTCACATATTATCTACTGTCGACACAGAGGTGAGAAGCCAAAGAACTAACCCAAATATACTAGTCACACACGCGAAGAAGCAAAAACAAACACAAAATATACTATCCACACACAAGCAGAAGCAAAACCAGACCCAAATTATACTATCCACACACGCAAAGAAGCAAAATGAAACCCAATATATACTATCCACACACGCGAAGAAGCAAAATCTAGCCACAAATATATTATCCACACAAGCGAAGGAGCAAAAACTAACTACAAATATACTATCCACACAAGCGAAGAAGCAAAAACAAACACAAAATATACTATCCACACACGGGAAGATGCAAAACAAAACACAAAATATGCTATCCACACACGCGAAGAAGCAAAAACAAACCCAATTATACCAAAAACACAGAAGGGAAGGTAAAACAATCACACTTTACTATCCACACAAACGTACGCAAGCGCTTACAAACTCCAATAATCTACAATCTACACAAACGTACGTGAGTTCACACACACACACACACACACACACACACACACACACACACACACAAACACACACACACAACCACTTTAGGAGATGAGCGGGTGTTTATAATCACACTACTCCACATTCATACAAATTGGCAGTTTGAATAGTTTCTTTTCTTGATTATTAGCAAGCCCTGAGAAGGGCTGGTTTTTTTTCTTTCTTCAAACTCCCGATGCACCTCGCTAATGGTGACATCTCCGCGGCCTGACACCACACACACATCGCCTACTCCAGTCATTTTCCCAATTCACCCTTGCGGTTGGGAGTGCAGAGGCAGAATGATTAGCCCCATTACCCCACTCTTCAGTTTCTGGGATTGTTAAAACTTCCCTCTGTCTTCTTCTTCTATGCAGCAGCCTAATATGCTGTCCTTGTCGTGATTCCCGTTCTCTCTCCAGCTCACCCTCCCAGTTTTGTCAGGTGAACCACTAGTCTTTGTACTTATAGTAGTAGTGGCTATGGTTATTTTTGCTGACGTTGCTGTTGTGGTTGTGGTACTAGTACTGGCTCTGGAGTGGGCAATGGCTTCACCTCATACACAGGTGTTATCATCATGTGAGGCAGGATCGTTCTTTTCCTTTCCTTCTCCTCTTCCTTCTTCTTTATTTCCTCCTCTTCTATTCTGGCTTCTTCTGCAATGACCTCTATGGCTAGCTCGTCCAGGAGGCGCCTGGCATACTCCAGGTGCATTTTAAGTTTCATTAATTTGGCAATTCTGCTACTGATTTTATCACAATTGACAGGTTAACGAGTGTTTCCTTTATTTGGGCCAAGCACGGACGTGAAGGAAAACATCCATTGTCACCAAAACGTACATGGCTCATATTATCACCCCAAAGAAACATGGAACGCGCGGACTTAAAAGAAACACTCACTCGCTATGTTACTGACAATCATTAATTTAAAATTTTGACAAGCTACTGAAACCAAGTGCTTATACACGCACTTCTAACAAAGATAAAGAACTTCAATTTTTTTCTAACTGACTAACATACCATTGGCAATAGAATTAGAATTTCTTTTCTAGAGTATTTGCAGCCCTGAAATGTGCTGTGTTTTGTGAACAAGGAGCTATGGCATTCTTTTATAATCTAAGATTGCTGCCTCGTCTGGCGGCAGGCTTTTCCCGCCGGATAGGGTCTGCTTCTTCGGAAAGAGAAGGAGAACTCTTTGGTGTTGACACGACAGTCGACAAAACCTCTGTCAGGTTCCTGCTGCTGATGTTTCTGCTGCAGTTGCTCTCTCTGCTCTTTCTGCTGTTTCTGAAGTCTGTACTTCTCCGTCCATTCTTCTTTCTCCTTGTTTATTTCCTCTCTGAAGAGTTCTTCTATCAGGTCTTCAGTTACTTTCAATATTCTGACATTCTCTATCTCTTCAGGCTTCGGTATCAGGCTTTGCCTGACACGATGCAAATTCACGTAAGCTTCGTTCAGCTTGGATAATCTTGAGACATCTTCATAGGAGGATGAGTCAACAATGGATGGTCAGACTGGAGACTACCCCGCTTTTGTATGGTTCAAACGCGACGCGATAGAAAACAACCATACACTGTTTAGAGTCGGAACGCTCAAATAGTTTGATTTGAGGGATGGAGAGAAGTCAAAGAGCATGGTTCATGATACAAATGGCAAACAAACGACAGAAGCATTTTTTCAAAACACAACATTTTTATTCAAATAACTAACAACTAACAATCAACAATTAACAATTTTTTAAATTAACAATTTAATCAATAACCAACATTGTTTTCTTCTTCCAATAACCATCTATTTTGGACAAGGTTGACAACGATGTGAACTGAAGTTAGACTTCCCCTGTTGGAAGTCATTGGGCCATTGATGTACATTACGTTTCCTAGCTAATGACAAAAGATAACCATAATGGTCACAAAACCATCGATCTACATTCTCATCGTTTCTAGAGGAGTGACGATCAAAATAAGTCACTAAATGTTCTAAAGAATATCCAAGACTGCGTTGATGAAGAAAATACACACCATATTGTCCACACACCAATGATTAAGTGCCTTGTAATTTCACATTGTTGAATTGTGTTGACTGGGCATTTCTTCTCATAAAGTCGATGATATCGTCTTCCAAAGGGGGTAATCCATACGAATCAAAATACTCCACACACCCATCACAGGGAAAGTAGACGGCTACCCAGTGGGTTCCTGGGACATAAGCTTGATGGTCTTGAGGTTTGCGATGAAGTAGTTCATCTTTAGCACACACGACAGGATTCCAAGAAGCAGTGTACGAACTGTGGTTCAAAAGCTAATAAAGTTCCCAGGTATCTATTTTTGTGTTCCTTTGTTTTTCTTGTTTTTTCTTCACATGTAATGATAAGTGATCAATTCACTTCTGACTTTCCCTTTAAATTTGTCTGACAAGTAACCGGTTCTTCGTTTTGTCTCTGCACTCTGAGCCAAAAGAGCTTAGATCCGATAGATCTCTAGAGTCGTTAATGAAGGACAAGAATGTTCAAGGGACAAGTACGACCTCAAGTAATTCTTCTGGTTAAAGTTAGATTCGAAAGGTCTGCTACACAAGGCCTTGCCATCGCGACTGACTTCGATTTTGGATACTCTGTAGTGCTTAAACGGGAATGGAATTTGATCGTGGGCTCTGTTGAGTGCTGCATTGCTCACGATGCCAACGATTAAACGTTTGGGTAACTGTTCTTGGAACAGATGATCTTCGATCTTAGATTGGAGTACAGAGGCAATGGTGAAAGTTTTCACTTCCACGCGTCGTATCGGATACTTGGCGGTCGTTCTGCTCAAAGTGTGACTGACGTCGTTTCCCTCTTTAGGTAACACTACCACACGACGCAAGTAGAGCCTGGCTTCTTGGATGATGGTTTTGTATTCGTTAGCATGGGCCATCAAATGGAATGCGGTACTGTTACGATTCAGTCTCAGGCGGATATCCACACCGTTCAGCAAATACTTCTCTTCCAACCATATGTCCAAATGCAAACGATTTCTTTCCACGGTCATTAAAGCCTACATTATGAGGATCGTCATCTGCTGTCAGGGCTATGTCGTTAAACGTGTTCTTACCTGCTGTGTCAGCTCTCCATACCACGCAAGCATCCAGATGAGTGTTACTGGTCTCTTTTCCGTACGTCGAGAGATTTTCCAGGTACGATCGGTAATGGTAAGTATCCATGCTGCTGCTGACCAGTTTCTTATTCAAGTACAATTCCACTTCACTGAATAAGGAATGCATGAGTACTGCTATTCAGAGCGATGTAATCTTCGGGTTGTCCTCTGATTTCAAACTCAGTGGGAGCTGAATCCGTCAAATAGAAAACGGGATGAAATTCTACCCATTGGGATTCTTGCATTGTCATCATAGTAGGTGGCATGGCAAACAGATCCAGTTCCGACTTGGAACAGGCGCAAGACTCTCTGTGTATCATTTTTTTTGTTTCTATGATTTAATAATCAAAAGTCTCGAGCACTTCTTTTTTTTTTTTCTAGCTTTAGGAATGAGGAGGTTTCTGAAAGGGTGTTTTCTTCTTCGTCTCTTTCTGCCTTGTCCTTGCTGTGGCACTAGGGAAGCAGGAATGCCTGACTCAGCAGCGACCAGGGCATTTATAGATGTTTCTCGTCGACCCAAAGTGTCTTTGCCCGTTTGCAGCGAGATATTTTTGCCTGCTCTCAAGAACGCTTCTTTTGGGTTTTGTTTGTCGATGATGACATTTTGGAGAACGTGTTTGCCTTGCGTCAATGGAGCATCTTTAAGGCATGTAATCCTCGTGTCACCATCGGTTCCAAAACTGGGGCCACTGAACGAACGCCGACTTCAACATATCTCCTAAACCGTGTCCTCGCTGTCGAGCGACTCCTCGGTACACTGGATACATGACTTACAATTTGCTGGAGAATCGTTTTCGAAAATGAAGTTTCACCGTGACATTTCCTTTGGAGAATGAACTATTTTGTCCCAGATCTCCTTTTATAGTAAAGTTGATAGTGTCAAAATATGATTTACTGACTGGTAAGTAATGAGGATGTACAAATTCACGGTGTACGTGATAGGTGTTTGCACCTTCCTGGTACTATCCACTTTGAAAGGAATGACACGCAGTAACGGCACGGAGGTGTGTCCCACCACGTTATACTCCACCACATCGGAGTACACAAAGATCAAATTGTCATTCGTTCAGTTCTACCGGATATCCAAAAGCACTTTAAAGTCCATATTACTGTTGATCTTGGGACCAACATTCTGTGCTATCATCTGTGAATGTCCACCCAAACGTTCAAACAAGGTACTATTAAACCTGAGGGACAATGTGTTGGTACCCTGAAATTGGATCATGAGGACACGAGCCACTTTATGATACTCAATCTTAAGACTTCTTTTGGCTCTGTTCATGGCTTTGCCAAAGACTAAGTCGAACCTGTCCGCAAGGGTGTCCACCAAATGTTCGTCACTAAAATAATAATCTGAAGGAATTTTCAAAGTGTAGATACTGAAGGATAGATTGCTTGCTGACTTGATGTCCCTTGAAAACAAGATCTCGTTTATTTCTTCTTGCAATTGGGCATTCAGGATGTCGACCTGGAAAGTGTTTTGCCTTTCAGTGTTTTTTTTGTGTAGGGTGAATGATTTCCACCAAAGCCACTACCCAATGCGCTTCGTGATCTAATTGGATGGCCTGACGAAATTTGGCCGTATCACAACACAAAGTGTTATTGGGAAACACCTCCATGGAACTGTCACTGGGTAAGGTTAAGTAAAATTGGTTATTGTTGTTCATAATACCAGAGTTACGTGGCTGTCTGAGAGGTCACTGGAAGTGAGAGGAGTATCTCCGCTCACAATGTTGTTGTTGTTGGGGTGGTGACTGATGCTGGACGCAAGATTCCCGTTGATCGTTTGAGGAGAATTTCAGGGAATGATTGGGAAGAAGGTAACCGATGCAATTGCTCAATAAAATGGCGCACAATTGTTTGTCTCCTTGTTGCAAACTCAAATTGGCGATGGCCGCACCGATAACACTATATTCCACAAAGATTTGGCGCAAAAAGACGATTTGCGTTTTAGGCACACGTTCTCGACACCACACCTACAAGCAATGCTTTTGTAGATCTTGCAGAGACGACCTGGGTGAAGGAGTGGTCGCTGCATTGGTTGCGGTAGCTGAGGCAATGTGGAAGGGCATGATGGTCACTTCTTTTTATAATCGATGACTTGCGAAGCGTCGATCCAAGAATCAAAACCGGGAGGATATCCTTTCCAACGCACTTTGAATTCTTTGACACGTCGTTTTACCACTTTACGGGTTCTTCGTTCGAGAATGATTTATATGTCGTACACGTCGTCTTCCATTTTGGCGACACGTTGTAACTCAGGCAAGTAAAACGTTCCTTTTAACACTTCCCCGTTCATGTCTTCCAATGTAGAGACGGCAGGATGACGACCATGCACTTATGGAGTGACACGAAACAATTCGGTGGTCCAGTTGGGTAAGTAACCTTTGTCGAAAGTGCGTTTGGTTTTGACAATGCGCACCCAGTCTCCTAGAGCCAACACTCCACTTTTCTTGGGGACAGCCATCGACGGGGACGTACCAAACAAGCGTTCAGAAACGATCACTTCGTTGTCGGTAGTCGCTTCTTAGTAGTAACTGAGAGTGTGGCGATGCGTAAAATATTTCCACATGCGTTCTTTCAAAGTGCGCTGAAAACGTTCCACGATGCTAGCTTTAGTTTCGGGATTCTCAGTGGTGAAAAATTGAATGTCACGTTTCTTTAATTGTTTTTGGAAAGCCTGGTTCAGAAATTCGGTGCCTTTGTCAGATTGCCATCGAAGAGGGTTACGACCGCTTTGTTGCAACACCAGTTGGAGGACTCGCACTAACTCACTGCTCGATTTGGAAGTCAATGGCACGACCCAGGAAAATTTGGAAAAGACATCGATGACAAAAAAATATTTTTAGCCCCGCTTGTAGGTGGCCATATGAGAGACATCGGATAAATCAGGTTGCCATTGATGATCGATGCCATCCTTTGAGTGCGACTTCTGGAAAATTTGCGTCGAATGGGTTTCTGTAAAGTGTAGGTAGCTTGTGTTTGTAAGCATCGTTGCACTTGAGATAAACGGAGACTTTTCAGTCGAGTTTTGGCAGCACGATGCAATTTCTGAACTCCTCTGTAACCTACAGGATGGGAAGGATTGTAGTAAACGCTGGATAACACCTTTTCCATTTTTGTTAATAAGTCACCCACTCTTCGCTGATGCTACTTTGGACGGGGCGAAATTGTGGTTTGGAAATGGATTTACGTGTCCGATGGGTCATTGGAGTAGAAGTCGAAGGTAGTGGAGGTGGTAATGGAATGGCTTTTGTCTTCTTTTCTTATTTCACTTCTGGTTTCCCGTCTTTCTTTTTTACTTCTGTCGAAGAAAGAGTAGACATCATCTTTTTAACCCAAGCTTTCATTTCTTCTCGTTGGGTTGTGTGGGAAGGCGTCAACATGGACGCTGCAATCTTACTAGGAATGAGAGCTGCTGACGGTGTTTGTAAGACTTCTCGTACGTCTTCTTCCTCAGGCTTTCGTGGGGTTGCGTCTCTCACAACCGCTGGGTGGTGGTGGTGGTGGTGTGGGTGATGGACTTTTCATCAATGCCTTAAAATCTTTCAGAGTAGGTAGAGCTGTTTCGTCTAAAGCAGTCTGGTGAAAGTGTTTGAGTAGTTGCAAGAGTTGACCGTACTTTTACGATTTTTTTCTGTTTTGGACAAATCGTGGCGATCCATCAATGACTGCAATTTGTGCTATAGGTGGGACATCTCGGTCAAATTTGGCTTGGGTTCGTTGTTCTTGCCAACGATGATATTTCATGCATCGTTTGGAAGGCACTAAAGCCAGTTTTCGACCTTCCATTCGACTTCAATGGTCACGTGTGTTACGTTTGTACTCCAAAGGTCCCTTTTATCTTGTCCCACGAGTCCTCCCAGCATGGTTCCCAATACTCCTTTCAGCAAGGGTCCTAACAACAGAGGCAAAATTCCCCCGCGTTGGATCAATGTCATCTTCTTTTGATGAATGGGAATTTTCTTTTGAACCATTTGACGAAAAAAGTGATGATGTTTGCTTAAGCATTGTTTTTCTGGTGTTTAGACAAAGGTATCGTGCCTATCAAGACGTTCAAACAACATTCGCACACGGTATCGAATATATCTTTGGAGGCAGTTTGAATGAATTTTTGTTTTGCATGAGTGGAGACGCTATGGACAAGACAGACAACATGTCTCCATGTTTGACTAAACGAGGAGAGAGTCCTTTTCATTTCTTTCCATTGGGTTTAGAAGAGGTATGTTTTCTGGGGGGTGACATCTTTGCTTGTTGGTTCCGGGACACACACCAAAAATACACTGACGTAGATGACTTAGCACAAGCCCTTTTATCTTTTTCTATATTTACTATCACATCGTCAAAAAAAGTTACAATGTGTTTTCCAAAATCGCCAAACAATCCTTCCCTTTGGTTACCCCTTTTTTTCTTTGGACTACGGTGTCTTTTCTTAGGATACCGTCGATACTTGGCTAAGCGTTTCGTCGGATGACGTGACTGACTTTGTCTCTTTCCTTTTTGGAACGAAGAATGACGATAGTGACGGTGTGCACTTCTTTGAGGTGACATCTTTGAGCATTCAGGAGCACAAAAACGCTTTTACCCATGCTTTATTTCAGGTCTTGTTTATATTGGAACGTGTCGCCAACTGATTGTCTTTACGTCGTACCAACTTGATGACAGGCATCACGCGTCGTGGAGGGGTTCGCAACGGACTAAATCGGGACAGTTCTTGCTCGGACAAATCCAGTATACTCTGTAACATACCCGATCTCCCTTGGACTTTGATGTTGGGAGCAGGTACTTTGTTAGCAGTAGCCATTGCAGCTAAAGAGTAGAAGGGTGTCACCACTGGAGGAGAAGTTCTTGGAGACGTGGTTTTCCATGGTTTCGTCAACTGAGGACGAATGGGTGTCAACTGGGATTGGGCAGGCATCACCAGCAACGGAAAAGTGGAAGAATCTGAGGCCACCGGACACGCGGTTACCGTCGTTGCAGGTCGTGGTTTGCGAATGTAAGATTGCGTCCTGACCCAAATGCCTCTCTTGCGGGTAGAAGCTGTTTTCGGTGGACTTTTCTTTTTCTGGGAACTTTTCTTTTTGTTTTTCTGCAGGCTTTTCTTTTTCTGGGGTTGTGACCTGGTCTTGACACCGCTGATCTTTTTCTTCTTTGGGCTTCGTTTGGCTTTTCCGGGAGTGGCTCTTTTCTTGGGGAGTATTTTGGGGTTCTTAGGACTATATTTTAAGAGTAAGCTAATGACGACACCTCATAGAGTACTGCTCACTCCAAGTATTCAAAATGATTTACTTTTTGATTTGAGTGTCCATGCGGGAATCGGCCAGTTGTGTCAAAGCTACTTTGTTTCTATCAAAAAAGCGTTTGGTTTCATGAGGAATCTGAATGATGCCTTGCAGTAATTGACGTGCTGTCACCGTAAACCATCGTAAGACTTCTTGGAGACAGGCTTCTAAGACACGAACACGTATTTGTGGATTTGTTTGCGACTGATGTCATACAAGGTACGAATCAATTTGACGGGAAGATGAGACTGAAGGGACGTCATTTTAACGATGTGTGAGGCAGACGAAAAGTGTCCGAGCTTTTTATAGATGTTTTTGTTTTTTGGTTAAGTCGACGATGGAGACATGTACATGATAGGCCCTCTGTCTTGACTCCAGTGATGAAAGAAATGGGTACGAAATCGCAAATAATAGGAAGTGGGGGGATTTCAAATCGACGAGTAGATAGTCGTGTGGAGTTTGAGTGACATCGTCGTACGCATGAGTTAGCCAAGGTATTCCTAACTGTTTGGCTAAGACTTGCACTTGCAATTTA
Organism: Sinohyriopsis cumingii; assembly: GCA_028554795.2. Taxonomy (NCBI): domain Eukaryota; kingdom Metazoa; phylum Mollusca; class Bivalvia; order Unionida; family Unionidae; genus Sinohyriopsis; species Sinohyriopsis cumingii. The sequence goes on from CM068839.1 coordinate 32,036,744, forward strand.
TCTCGAGGGCTTTTAAACAAGACCCACTTAATGAGCATTGTTACTGATGGTGTGATGGGCTTTACTTTGTTGAAACAAATTTTGAGTAATGTAAATGACACTGGCATTAAGACGATGCCCTTTGCGCATAAACCACAATTTAATTTCTTCTTCGCCTTTTCCTAACATGTCGTCGAAAATGACCAGATGGGTTTGACTGGTTCAGACACGATTCCGTCGTCTTCGCTAGGTATTGCCTTCCACAAACACAATGGAATCGTATTGACTGTCTCGCAAGAGGCTGTAAGCCGATTGCCACTCTTTGTAACAACACACGATTCGTTGAGGTGGACGATCGATCAATGATGTTTATGTTCGATCAAACGTTTGACAAATTCGGTTTTGCCTGAACCACAAGACCCAGCAATTAACATGTTAAAGGGATGGCGAAGATACAAGGCCTCCCAACTGGCACGATCTAAATGTTCATCGATGACATTGAAAGTGGAGGAAGAGGGAGCAGAAACAGCAGAGGTAGCCATAGTGCAAGGAATATCACTTGCGACATGAAGACAAACAAGACAAGAGTTTTTCTACTTTTTTCAGGACACATTTATTGATATTTTCAAAATAAACACGAAAAACAAAAATACATAAAAGGCAAAATACACATCAAAACGATCAAAGTGGTATAGAAACAAGCCTCTGTACAACATGTTTTGGAAACGAAGATATCCTAGGGACAGTGTGTAATGTTCTTACAGTCTCGACATGGGGTAATGTCACACAAGTGTCTTCCTGGAATGGTCTTTTGGGAATGTCCATGACAGTCCTGTCCTGAGGGGAGTGATTGCCCTCAGTGAGGGTTCTTCTGGGACTGTCACTAACACAAGTTGAAAAGTGACTTTTTTCCTTGGACGCTTGAATGGAGGATCACAACTTTTGAGCATAATAGGCCACTTCTTGGGTCCATGTCTCAAAACCCCAATTTTTCCCAGTCACGTACATCTGTTCAAAGAGGGTGTAAGTCACAAGCTACATACACATCGTCATACACATCTTCGGTATCTAAAAGTTTTTTCCCGTAGAGGTCGAGAAGTATCCAGATGAAAACGCAAGGCTTTGAGCAGAATTAGTCTCTCGTAGACATTCAAAGGGACCACTTTCATGTTTAATTGGATGGTAAGTACTGTTCGTAAAGAGTCCACAAAAACTCAGCTGGTAAGCGAAATCCCAGAAAAACGAAAATCACTAAGACACATACCGCACGTCGACCCCAATTCAATGGACACAGTTCTCGTAATAAGTGTTGGTAATCTTCCACTGTTTGAAGAGTGTCATTGATTTCCTTCCACGGAATCTGTTGTATTGCTTCTGATAAAGGTTGTGGCATGGTAGCCTGTTTTTATAACCTCTTTTTTCTGAAGCAATAAATGTACTTTCTGCGCACAGATAATCCTACTCCAGTAGCGAATTTAAATGGTTCAGTCACTAACATACACATCACAGTTCGTTCAGAAGCTTTCTCTTCAACTAAGTTTACGTTGTGTAAAAGATTTTGGTATTCTTCCAACACTTCTTCTGGAATTCGTTGCAGTATGTGTAACTCGAACCACAATAAATCATAAACATACCAATAGTTATCGTCCTCGAACAGTTGAACAAAGTCTGACCATTGGAACTTTTTCAAATGAATCAGTCCTCTTATAGCATTCAGGTACCAGTGGTTTAAACATCGGTGACGTAACGGATGCAATTGTTCTTTGCGTTTCACTTGAATTTTGACCAGTTCATTTTAAATGCGTTCTCTCAACTCCACAGGCAAACCCCGAATATTCTCTTCTAAAGTATCCATGATCATGTCAGTCAGTATTATTTTATTTATAATCTTCTCCTAGAGCGAAAGTAATGAACATAGTGAGTAATTTCTGCCCACTGATAATCAGGGTAACGATCAAGAATGTCAGTAAGATCTTCTGACGTAAACGGCCTAAAGCAGAATAATAGGGTGAACGCACACTTGATCCAGAAAAATCTAATCCGTTTGTTGACTTCTTTCACTTTCCTCTTGTGAATATCTTGACAAAAGTTCAACAGCCACCCATTGAGATTGTGCTTTCGCACGTCCCTGCCAAATTTCCTTGTAGATCATCTCTTGGAGTTCGTTTGGTAAAGCTCGAATATTATTTTTTAAACGGGGTTTAAATACTGGTCTCGGTGTTGTCCAACGTTTGACTTCTATCCAATATGGTTTCTTAAACGACACGGTATATCACTTGAATAAATCGGTCCCAGTAATGGTAGGTAGTAACAATTTGGAGACCATCGAACATGTTCCAGACATGCTGAATCTTGTTGTTCTCACTGGGGTAGTGACACACCACAACTGAAGCACTTGACTTTATCCCCTTCGCCCAAGTAGAATAATCCGGCTCCGGCTATTTCTTCAAGTGTCGGTCCTCCCAGATATTTAGGCCATTTTCCTTTGAGCAATTTTCACAATCTCAGTATTCAGGCAAACGCACAGGGAACGAATATTCGTCTTTCACAGGTTCGTTTCGATGAGGGTGTGGTGACATCGACAGGAGTTTGCTCAATGTTGGATGACATCCGTATGGTGGCAAACGCATGGCCTCACGTGAAGGTGGACATTGACAATGAAAACCAGTAAAGAGTCCAGGACAACGAGTGGCATTGCTTCCGCATCCGTCAGGTTTGACACGCACAGCATCACTTTCTATGGTAGGTGTAGAGGTAGTAGTAGTGATAAAAAAAGTTTCCATGATGATTTACTGCATTGCTCTCATTGCAAGGCACATCACCGTACTCCACTGCAAACTCAGCTACGCAATTAAAATGGTAACCGCATGCACACTTACAGTTTCCCTCCCGACAATTTCCGTCGCAATGCATGGGTCTTATCCATCCACTACGAGTCACACTATGGGGATATAATTTTTTTTTTTACAATTACCGAACTTGAATGATGTCTGTTTCAAAGGATTCATCTTTCTCGCTTGGTCTAGGTAGTCACAATGAACTATCGATCTTGGGCATTGTCCCTTTTTATACTAGTCGCAATGAATTCTCAAGCTTTACATCGTTCCTTTTTTATGTCTAGTTTTGGAAGTCATCCTATTTTCTTCCTGGACAAACGCACTACCTTCTCTAAGGTACCGTCATAAATGTACCGCAGTTTGATGGGTGGAAAGGCTATAGAAAGTTAAGGACAGTGCGGAGATCATCGAGCATGTTCCAGAATAATTGAATCTTTATACATACATAGATCCATTCGTAACTTCAGGCTGCAACTGAAACACCGTACTTCGTATCCCAATCCAGTCTCAGGTCCCAAGCAGATAAATAATGTTCTAGCTAAACATTCGAAGTGGGTAATTCTTCCCTATCTGTGGGCCATTTCTGAAATCATTTCCAATTGACGGGACCAATCACAATAGTCAGGCAAGAGGACAAGAAAATGGTATAGTTTGAACTTGAAGTTCTCACTGGGTCTTTCACTCAATTCTTGCTGTGGCGAAGATATCCTTCTTGTTGGTTACTATCTTCTTGGAAGTATTTTATATACCGACGTGACCGTACGGTAAAGTGAAGTGATTGGGAAGCCTAACTCGCTTCTGGTACACGATTTGATACAGTTTTTTCAAGGGTTGACTGACGATTTGGTGAGTGGGTAAACCTACAATCTTGTGCGGTTCGTAGGTGGTCACATTAAAATTGTCAACCTCTCCAGACTGCAAGGCTTCATTCAATACCCAAAAGTTTACCACTCGACTGCTGTGATAATTGAGAGTCAATCCTTTCATTTTACAATCGGTGTGCACTTCTTATTTGTCACGGTATTCGTAGCCGTACTTTTTAGGACTGCCACTAACAAAACTTAAAATCTTCTCGTCGGGGTGTTCGTCTGTCCAGGCTCCTAAACGGTCTCCTTCGATGTCAGGGTGACGTTGACCCATGCGATCAATGTAGATGCAACTGTCCGTGTCAAAAGTACAGGACACGATCACTTAACAGTTCTAAAGCTTCGTACAATTTTAAGCGAGCATGGTCTGTCACGTAAGCCGCAATGATGTCATTTCCCAATTCGTCGGTTTGTACAAAGTCCAGATCTTCGTACTTCACTAAGATCAAATCCTCACGAACGAAAGATGTCCAAGTGTTTCATGTATTTAGTTTTGTCATGAATCATTACCTCGAAGGTTCTGTCAAATACTCTGTCTTGGATAAACACGGTCGTGGTGCCATTTTGCCCCACAAACAATTTAACATCACTTTGGCAAAAGATCGCCTTCCTTCGTTTTTCTCGATGTGGTCTTGACGTTTGACAAAGTTGGTTGTTTGAGGGCTCATGGCAGCCAGGGTGTTTTCGGGCATAAATTGTTAACGGTACACTATGGAACATGCTTTGGCAATTTTGCAGTCTTCTTTCAAAGTATCGACCCCTCCCTGTCCCATGAACAGTTCTCGAAATTTTCCACAGCAACGCCGTAACGACAATACTTTAACATTTGTTTCTGAAAGTCGAAGGGGTCTGAAGCGTGAGCCTGGTACCAAGCGTAGAAGCTTCTCGTTTTTCGGTAAACATGTTGTCGGGGTCGTAATCCTGAGAATCAGGCAGATGGGGTAAAACGGCGTGTTGATTGACTTTGGTATTGAAAACGTCCGGAAAATAACCTTTGGCCATTTTTGTCATTCCAAACGTTTTAGGCATTCGTCTCAAAGGAATGGCCAAGTAACTCATTGAATCTTTAAACTGTACTTGTCTCACTTGCATGGAAATGACTTTGCTCCGTAGAAAGTCACTTTAGGACGTACGGTGCCTTGTTCCGTATAGTATCTGAGCAGAAGCTGTCCATTGTATCCCGAGAAATTGTGAGCCATTACTGTGGCACAGCGATGACAATCTCCGTAACGTTCGATGTCCTCTTGGCTCCCCGTCTCGTCGATGGGGTCTAAGATCCACTGGGCGAATTCGGCAAGCGTGTTAGGTCCCCGAAATTTTTTTTACGTCCTCCAGGAATCTTGCTGCAGTGAGGTAAATAACTAAAGATAGGCTCTTGGATGCACTTTTCCACACTCGGTGAGCCACACAGAAATTGTGAATGCCAGTTTCTTGCATGCATTCGAAATCAAAAAAAGATGAAATTGCCTATCTTCTTGTGGTCAGCATCTTCCTGTTGGGGTTGGTAATTTTGAATGTAGCATTGATGTTCCAAGTCTAAGATTTGGTGGCAAATGTGACATCGTTTCTTTCCTGAAGATATGTGACTTGGCATTATTGGTACATATGCCTTGTCCACAAGTAGGACACAATCTCAGGAGCTGACAAGCACTTTTCTGATGTGAACCTTGTGTCTTTAGATGTTGTTGGTAACAGGCAGGGCTAACAAAAGTGCGCTGACAAGCAGGCAATGCTCTCGTTCTTGTCCTTCGTCCAGACAGGGTTGAGAGGCCAAACATCCTGAGCCTTTTCATCCACAATGTTTTTGCTGCTTTCGATTGTTAATGCCATAGTCACATTTCTCTTAATAATAACTGTATCCCAGGAATGGGGCAATACTGCTAATGACATCGAAATGTTCATTGTGATGATAGACGTGAATGTATTTTCCGTCTTAGAAATCTTTGCCTCGAAACAACAAAGATCCGCGCACTTCTTGAGGGTACACTTTCAAGGTGTTGCGCGGAGCTAGGACATCTTGCAATTTTTGCATTCATTTCAGGAATGCCACATGGTATGTCTTTGGATAGCCCTGCCTGCTGTAACAGGAGTTCTGCTTCACTTAGTTGTTTGGCTCGGTCCGATTGTCGAATAGTTTTCCAGGTTCTTTTCCATTCTACCGTGTCGTTCTTGTTGGCATACGTTCGTCCTACGACGATGGCACGGGCTAAACACATTTGGTCTTGAGGGTTGTTAATTTGAACTAGGCTACGCTTGATGTTGTGAAGGTCTTTCAGTACCTTTTTGCGTCCTGTCCCTTGAGGAATAGACACGTCAGTCGTAAACAGCGTCGCTTTTCCATCGGTGATGTGAAACTTGTCATTGGATTGTTGCACATGTTGAATCTTGTCGATGACTTTGGAAGGTGTCAATTCTGCTGGCTTGCTAAGCTCAATCCAAATGAGGGATTTTAAACTGTCGTGATGAATGGAAAGTCTCAAGTGATCGTCTTCTTTGGCTTGACATTGGCTTTTAGGCCTTTTTAACAAAGAATTCCACACCTCGGTGATGAAGCCCTCTTCTTTCTCCAGTGGTACGTCGGACTTGAAATCTTTAAACTTCACCGTGCATGTGTAAGCCGTAATTCTAAATTTACTAGAGGAGCGCTTTTCCGTCTCTCGAATGTTATAGTACTTTCCAGGGTTTACTAATGGTGGTGAACTTTGGTTTGGTGTTGACTCTCTGGGTCTGGATTCTGGTTCACTCATGTTATCTTCAAAGTCACTGGCATGAATTTGTGTCAAGACTTCAGCTACTGTACGAGGCGAGAAATCACGTTTCTGCCTCTTACTTTCTTCTCTTTTCTTCACTAATTTATGCGATTGTTTCATCTTGACTGCGAAACGTCAAATGACTGCATTTTAAAAGCCATGGGTCACTTTATATCCATGGCAGACCAGCGTATATACAAAGGGTGTGTGACTTCCCTTCTAATATTCATTTCACTCTCAAACCGAGCAGAACGATGGAAGAACATACACAGATCGAACTTTTGATCAGAGCTTTGCGAGGTGTCATAAAAAAATTTTCTTCAGACAAGCCGACGGACTCCTCACCCTCCTTTTAAGATATAAGTCAAGATGCTTGCTATATCAGAATGTCCAGACCGTCAAAGAAACAAAACAAGTGATAAAAGACACAAAATACCTGTTATCATTGTCATGAAAAAGGACACTGGTCTTCAGATTGCCCTAAGAAAAAACAGGAGCTAGAAGAAGATAGGGTTCAGAACAAGAAGAGGTACCCTCCTCAAAGGAAGAACCCATATACGTTCAGAAAGAGAAACATGAGAAGAAAAGAAGAAGAGGAGAAACTGAGGCGGAAGTGGAGGAAAAAATGTGAAAGTAAAGAAATTAAAAAAACAGAGAGAGTGAACACAGAACAGAAGAGGCCTTTTAACTTTTTAAAGTGTTATGTTGTGCAGTGAATTGGATTGTAACAATTTGTACCTGAATAGACCAGGCATAAAACGTAGGTGTATCTTGATTTTGATGTTTAGAATACGAAACTACACTCACACACTCACACACGTACAATATGGGTAGAAAGTTTTTTTTTAGTTAAAATTGATGTTCCCAATTTAAATACTATCTCTTTTCGAGAGAAGTGAGTGGCCCTGAAAAGGACTTTTGTGTATTTGTTTGTTTAAAAATAAAAACTCAGGAATGGGACGTAATCATCTTTAACTGCCTTAAGCCTTTGCCACGGTCAATGCCTACTTCTGGACTGCCTCCTGTCGACGATGATTTGGTAAAAATCACTAGGGGTGGTATGGCAGGCGCAGTAACAGGGTTGGGTTGTTTAGCTCGGGAAGGTCTTTTTCTCTTCGGTCGTAATAAAGAAAGCTGACACATTTGTTTCAGACTTCTTAACTCCGCTAAAATGTCTAACAGTACCGTGACCGTTTGACGTTCACTGTCCTCCTTCTCTCTTAGACCTTGTTTCTTTTCTGCTTCTTCTTCCTGTTGTTTCCTTGACTCTTCTTGCTGTTGTTGAAGAAGAAAAGCTTGTTCTGCTTCATTTCGCTGCTGTAAACATTTCTCCAATTCTTCTTTCTGTCTCTGTTTAAAATTCTCCACGTGTGGTAAAGAAGGAGAAGGTGGCGAAGGTACTGGTACCGGAACAAATTCTTGCGAAGAAGAAAGATAAAATTCCAATTAAAATCTGGAAGTAGGCTTGCGTTGACTTGAGTAGCCGCTCCTATACCATCACTTGTCTTCTCCACAGCCGGTGCACCCCAATACATCGTCTTCTTAGATTCCGTCATGATTGAAAACTTTGTCGCACGGATTGACTGCGCACAGACGCTAGTGCATCTATATAGGGAATGTGAAGTCACACACTGCTCTCTTCGGATTGGAAGACTGGCTCCGTGTTGTGACTGAATTTTGTAACGCGTGCTTGGATTGATGAATAAACTCAATCCGTTTGGATCCGCTCTTCGACTAAAATAACCCCGTTCAGTTCATTCCTTTCACATGTTCTCGTCACAATATGTATACCAACGTAAAATCGTCTAATCTCGTATAGTCAATGCTGTTCCGTACGGACCTACCCATGCATGTGAACTCATCATGGACAATTATCAGGATCACGGATACGAGTGTTCGGAAAAGAAGATTTTACGTGGAGAGACAATGCTGTTTGAAGAGAATCCTTATCTACGGACCAGAAGTAAGAAGAAGTTTGAAGAAGAGAAGAACACATATGCGTTGCCTTCTATGTTAATGGAATAATGTTAACATAAACCCAAAGGCCCTTTTCAGGGTCTCTCATATGCCTCGAAAATAATTGCTTTCTTGTCTCAAATTTTTATTTTGTCTGCAATATGTTGTATGTTGATTGTATTGTATGTGTTATATATGTACACCCGCTCTTTACTCAGTACTGTGACGTCACCTCACATGGTTGCAACATTGTTACCAATCTTCCATACCGTAGCGTCAGACGCTATACAGACTCCACGTTCCCAATGAGGCTATAAATTTTGAGGCCATACAGCCCCAGGCGGGTCTGTAATGCTAATTCCCATTGTGGCTATACAGCACCACTTCACTACCAATAGATCATTCAGAATTTCAAAACCGGCTACTGTCCAGAATTTGAATTGATAGAACATATTATTTTTCTTTTTTTGGGGGGGTGACGAAATTGAAAATACTCATGGGTAGGTACTCGCTTGGATTTTGAGCTTCCTCTTTTCAATTAGATACTGCCAAAATTATATCTCTCCAAAAACTGTTTTAATGGGCCTACTACATTCTTCTAATTTCGTTCTCTGTCACAGAATTAGGCAAAAAAAAAATAATTTGGTTTTGCCTTAGAAATATTTGACTATTTTTCGTTGTAAGAGGCGCACAACGTTATCTAGGGTGAATAAGTGTTTTTCCAGGTAAAAGAGACTGTACTAACATGTACCTCGCCGGAAATTACTTGCGACGAGGCACATTAAAAGCATGATATGCACGGGTATTTACCCTGACTATTACTCGCTCTCCAATGGATTTAAGGAAGATCAATTTATAACCAACACACTGGTCGTTTTGGATCTCGTCAAGGAGTGTACGCTCTCCATTGTTCTCCAGCCATAGGGGTAAGTGTTAAAATCATATTGCATTTGATATGCGAAGCTTATTCGGTTTGTAATGTCTTATCGTGTAATAATGCATTTATTACAACGCAGATTTGAACTTTGAATTACAAGTCACTATTAGAGGTTAATGTATTAGTATATATCTAGAGATTTTTTCAGAAACCATTATTATGACCAGTTTGGTTTTATTGTAGCTGACTGTGACTATGACTAGAGTTGTTTAGAGTTGTCTGGAGTTTACAGAGTATTTAGGGCTGCGTGCTGTCGATACGTATGAACGTATGTCTGTACATGTGGTGGAGCCACAGACGTAGTTAATTAGAGGGTGATGTGTGCTGTCTGTACGTGTGTATACGTATGACTGTGCATGAGGTGGATCCGTGAAGGGGCCGAGCGGCCGATAAAAAGTGTGGGCCAACCCAAGGATGCGATGAAACTGTGCGGCTCATCAGAATATGAATCGTACGACTGTACAAGGGTCTAGAAGCATATGTTTGGTCCAATTGTTGTTTCAATTTTTTGTGCATTTTTATGTTCAAAAGATTTTTTTTAATCTTAGTTGTGTTCCAAGAGGTTATGTGAATCTCCCTTACAGTTTATAGCATTATTTGAAACACATTTGAATACCTTAAGATTATGTGAATCTCTCTTATAGTTTATAACATTATTTGAAACACATTTGAATATCGTAAGATCATTTTCAATCTTAATCGGAGTCCATATTTGAGATCATGTGAATCTCTCTTGTAGTGTATTATATCTGAAACGTATCTGCAGTCCATGAGGTTTCTTGGATCTGTATTTCATATTGAATTCATATTCTTGGTTTTTTTCAATGTGTGAATGTTTGTGTAGAGTGATTGGATCAATCGTATGTTGAGAGCGTGAGAGAATCATTGCATTTATACACCATATATTTTTCTTTATTAATTCATTTCATAAATTTCCATCTTTCACACACTGTGTTTGTGTTATTCATTTAGTCCAAAAACCCACTCGGTTTCTATTCTGCGACATTCTCCCTAAATACCAACTATCCTTTTTATTTCTGAGTATAGTTGTATTAACTAAGTTCTGCCACGTTCCATTTTCCCTTTCCAGCAATTTGTTTTACCCATCTTAAGACACCTAATGAATGAAAATATGTATATCCTATTTAGTCATCCCTCATTTTCTTGGGAAACTAGTATATCACGTTTTATTCTCTCTACTTTTCCACCCCATACAAACTTAAATAATGTGCGATTTCGTTCTGCTTGAATTTTTGTTGATGGATTTGGAATTGCTGAAAAAAGATGTATGAATATGGGCAGAACAAGAGTTTTTACAACAATTACCTAACCAACTATTGACAGATGTCTTTGACTCCAGCTTGCCAGTATTCGTTTTGCCTTTGTTAGTTTCTTCATATAATTCATTTCCATCTTTTTTCGTAAATCTGGAAATAAATCTATGCCAAGGAATGTAAAGTTAGAAGAGGACCAAATTAGTCCCATTTCGGGACATATTCTTTTTCTATAGAAAAATTATCCCATTTGCAATCCAAATAGCTTTAATTTTTGCTATGTTACATTTAAGTCCAGATAATAGAAAGGAACCTTGCAAGATATTCATAGCTGCTTTAAGATAAAGTTGTGATCCATCAAGAAGAATGAAAGCGTCATCGGCATACTGACCAAATTTATATTCACTGACGTCATTTATCAATCCCCGTACATCCACATTTCGCTTGAAAGTTATAGTTAAAATCTCAACCCCAATGATAAACAAATAAGGTGCAAGGGGATGTCCTTGACGACTTCCTCTTTCAAGTCTAAAAAAACATGACATATGCCCATTATTTATAACACAAATTTTAGAGTCATTAGAAAAACAGCTTGAACTACTTACAAACGGAATCACCAAAGTTAAAAGATTGTAAATCTTCTTCAACAAAGGTCCAGTTAATTGAGTCAGAGGCTTTTTCAAAGTCTATTATCAAGAATAAACCATACATATTTTCATTCTCAAGTTTGTCCATGATATCGTATAATAACCTGGTATTTTGTCCAGTGAAGCTACCTTTCATATATTATATTTGAGTATCACTGATTATTGATGGAAGAACCTTTTTGATCCTAGCTGCAATAGCTCCTGAAGCAATCTTATAGTCAATATTTAAGTGATATAGGTCTCCAGTTTTTAAAATATATTTTGTCTTTTCTTCCTTTGGTATATATGTGATTACTCCTTGACTCTGAAAATCTGAAAGTGTTCCTACAGTATATCCGTAATTTATTGATCTGCATATAAATCCCCCAAGAGACATCCAAAAGAATTTATAGAACTCTACAGTGAATCCATCTGAGAAAGGACTGTTTCCATTTTCCGTCCGTTTTAGAGACATACCGAATTCATTAATTGAAAGCAGATCCTCGCATGATTCTCTTTTCTTTTGACTAAATCTAATATTGTGATTAAAAACTCTATTTCGAGTTTCTTGAGTAGCCTTATCATCAAGCTGAGCAATTCTACTTTTGTAAAATTCCATATAAAACTGTTATGTTATTATCCATGAAAACAGCGGAACGTTTACATATACATGTTCTTGTACAGGATTGTATGAAGTAATTATCACCTTGAGTTTATCATATGCATGGCTTTCACGCTCACTCACACAGAATACAAACATCAATAATAAAATCATCCATGGTGTTACAGTACATGATGCAGATTTGGCTGCAGTTAACATTGATACAGTATACGATGGACAACAAGTGAAGCAACTCCATTTGCGATAGCTAGTATGCACCTCTGACAGACCTTTCTGGAGCTCAGACAGTTTTGTAAACCAATAGGCACAGATTAACAAGAGTATAAATTACAAATTGATGAATGAAAGAAAGGGTAAAAGAGAGAAATAGAATGTATGAATGAGAGCATACATGGAAGTGGTGTGTGATTGAATGAATGAGCAAGAATGGGAGACTGAAAAAAATTGAACGTGGAAGAGTAGTATTGAATAAGGTGAGTAAACGACTGAGTAAATGAATGTGTATTTGAGTGAAAGATTTGGATTTGTTTCTGCTTTAACGCCTCTAGTTTTAACACTTCAGCTACAATATTTATGCACCAACTTGCCTGAAATACTAAATAAATGTATTGCATTTTTTGTATTGTATTATATTGTATTGTATTGTATTGTATTGTATTGTATTGTATTGTATTGTATCGTACGGCACTGACCTGCACTGCATTGTAAATCATAATTTAAAAAAAATAAAAAATGGGTGGGCATATGGTGTACGCCCTTTCTACGCACAATAGCTGGAATTATGTAATGATAAACACGTTGCCAATGAAAAGCTGTTCTGGCAGCCAAAAGACATAAATCCGATGACGCCTCTCAAAAATAAAAATGGAAAAAAGGGGTGTGTGGGTATACTACGTCACTGATATTCATTCGAATCAAGGAATCTAATGGGGGAAAAATGAAAAGCGAACCCGGTACAAAGCAGTCTTGTGTTTCAGCCGAATATACTCGTTGAAATGTAATTATACGGTTGGCCTGACAGTCCATTTAGAAAGTACTATACGTCCCCCTCCTCAAAAGTATCGCGATTAAAAAATTCCGAAACTTCATAAAAAATACGAGATACTAAAATATGGTATTTTTTGTTATAAGTAAATAGAAGATTGCTAATAATATTGACGATGAATTTCCTAGTTGGTAGAGATCAAATACAGATAACGCATTCTTTGATAAATTTTGTATTACACTACTCGGACCCATTTTTATAAAATATTGAATACGGGCTGTCAAGCAATAATTAGTATAATAAGATTTAATATGAGCTATCTCAAGCAATAATTATTACAATAATATTTAAATTTAATTTTCTCAAATAGCACTTATAGTTATTGACATTAGTTTGAATATAATTCTCATTTACACCAATCAGTACAAATGAGATTACTGTTGTTGTCGGCCTACCCTTCCGAATGTGTACATCCATGATGTCATGACGCAGTAGGGCAAATACAATTTCGCTGAAATATTTAATTGTATACGATAGACCGTAAGTAATGAAACGGTATAAAAATATGTCATTTAGATTGGAACTTATTGAAATTTATTTTGACGATGGCATATATTTTGCCCCTATTTAGTTTAACAAAAATACGATGTATAAGTACTGGTATATTTGCAACATTAACAATCTTGTCATGTATGACGTATCTATCACATGGCATCTTTTATTTCCAGAGTTCCTGCTTGGAACCGTTTACATTAGTAGAAGCAACTTACTTGTTATCTATGACTTATCTATCACATACCTTCGTTATCTACCTCGAGACTTCCAACTTGGACGAGATTACACTCAACATCATTTGCTCTTGCTGACGCCATGGTTTCGTTCTAACCGAGTGTGGTTCAAGGAGTATTGGATCTAAGTTGATGAATTGTCAATCTAGGACATTAATGACGTGAGGACTGGTCTGCAAACGATAGAGTACTTTCATCTAATTTCACGTACATAATTACTATTTCATACTTCATGATCTGATTAATATATTTTTGGCGATGAAAGCTGACCATAGTTTTCGACATACAGTGCATCTCAGATATCGAAATTGTTAAATATTCAGGATGTTTAATTATTGTCATCAATTAGTACTTGTTAATTTCATGAGGTACAATCTTTTCCGCCTTTCCGAATTCACAACTATTCTCAACTTACATCTCAAGTTAATTACTTTACAGCTGAAGTGGAACGTGAAATTGTTTTCGACACTTCCAATGCATAATTGAAACTTCCAAATCTATATTAACAAATGTATAAACTGTACTAATACCGGATGTTCTAAACTTTTCCTATCCTGTGGTAAATTGGATATATGAAATGTGAGACTGGCAATAGGAATTGTTTAACAGATATACGGATTTCTGTAATTCAAATTAGAAGATTTTTTCCAACCCACTTTGTCCTCTAAACAGCCTTGTAATGTGAGCTTAAAATATCCATAGTCTCAGTTATTTATTGTGTCTTAAGCGATTTTAATAACAAATCGCTATGTAAACAACAAACTTTCCTTTGAAAAGCACGTTATAATAACAGAAAGTGGAAGGTATTTAAAGTGCCACGTTGTAGAATAAATGATACTGCGATAGATTTTGAAATTATTTGTTTTAAATGCCTCCTTATATTTCTTTGCAGAAAAAAATCTTTGAAACCCGATACCCTGAGGGCATAAAAAATAACCAATAAGCATTTAGCAATTTACCTTTATTGCATAAATGAAAAATAAGAACGTTTACGATTGTACTTGTCTTCATCAAAATATATAGCTATACATACATACATACATACATACATACATACATACATACATATATATATATATATATATATATATATATATATATATATATATATATATATATATATATATATATATATATATATTACTGGTGCATTTATTTATTTCCTTTCAAATTAGTACATACATTATTATCATTCATGCTATCTCACATTTTTAGATTTGTTTTCTCGTAAATAAACAAATAAACATGAAAACAAATGAATTTATGCCATTATTTATGCCCTTTGATTCATATTACTCAAAGAAAAGAATGCAGTTCTCAGTCGCAAACATCGCAATTATTTTCCTAGAAATGCACTGGTTCATCGGTGTTAAAGAATAGTATGCCACTATACCCAACCTAACCAGCCGGGTTGACTGCCGAGGTATGATGACCTTTGGAATAGCAAATGGTTCCCATTTCCACAAAATGATATAATCATAAATGCGTTTAAATTAGAAAAAATAAGCAGAAGAGAAAACAGCCAAATTTGTCTTTCGTGGGCGATCTCATGGTAACGATCCTCTTACACAGATGAGTTCTTGGAAACATAAACTCTTATATTAGGCATAAACACTAAGTTCAAGTTAAGTCTGTCACGTCTTATAAAATACAAATGCACTATACTTCAAAAATAATAATTATTGCCAATTAAGATAACTCTAAGTATTATTTGATTGGACTATAATGTGTGGAAGTCCAATAGGATGAAAGAACAATAGAAGTAAAAATCGAATATTTCGAGCTTTTCTCAATACTTTTTATATTTCTCGAAATTTCTGGTCTCTGTTCTGGTTATTCTTTAATTCTGTGACATCAATATCCAACTTTAAAGTTTTAAAAACTAGAAGTAGTAACAAAGTTTAAGGAATGAAACGTCCCGTTACGAATTCACTCAAGAAAGAAACCACCCTGGAAGGAGCTGGATTTGACGCGAAACGTCCCGTTACAATTATATAGTATCTTTACTTTAAGTTTTACACATTATTTGAAAGTTTGGATTCGATTTTTAAATAACTTACGAGATAAAACTATTTGGAACTAACCACATTTTATTTTAGTGCAAAATACAAATTTCCTCGAATGTTTTGTTTTCACGTCTGCGACTGCTACCCATACAAAAAACAAATTCTTTAATTAAAAGAAATAATGACACATAAGTCTTTAAACGATCTTTCTCCAGATTATATATCTAACCTAATTGAACTTAGATCATCAACACTGAGTATAATCTCCGATAATCGATCAAAAACGATCTCCAGATTGCTTGGTCAAAACCAGCTATTACAAAAACTCATTCACTGTATCAGCGTCTACTGTATGGAATTCCTTACCCATGAGGATACGTATTGCGAATTCCCTTGCTTCTTTTGAAATATCATCAAAGAAATTCTTCCTTGACCAGCTGGAATGACAAATGAAAGCCTCTGAATAGAACACTTTATCATTATGTCCATACATAATATGTCCAGGTCTTATTCGATGTATGTACCTGTGTAAAGAATATTGTTCATATGTGTACATGTTTCCCAGTATAGTCAAACATATTAATTCACGTTAAATGTGTACGAATGAGTATAAGACGATACTTGAGTATGTGCATTATTTTGTATTTTTCTTTCCTTTCTTTTTCTTTTTTACTCCTTTTAACATAACCAATTCAAACAATTGAGGACCACATAGCAGATGCATCAGTCACGACCAAATATGTTATTCTCGTTATAGAATGTTTATTATTATTGTTTATTATTAAACTACCAAACAAAATAATTTATTGTATTCACTTGCCATAATGTTTGGTTATACGCAATCCAACAGATTTAAAAACGGAATACTGATATGGATATAAAAAATGTACACAGCTCATTCATTAAATTCAACAAAAATAATAATTTCTAAGCCGATTGTAACCCTAACATTATAATCTTGTTTGCGTTTCAAACCAAACGGAAGCTGTCGCTGAAAATAACCAGACAGAATGCATACTGTCCTTTTCCTTTTTTTTTTCTCAAACAGTCCAATTATGGTGACTGTGTTAGAAGAGAGACTCCCGTTTCTGTAGAAACGTAAACGAAATACCCCATGTCAATGATCAGGTTAGAAATTTTTAAATTGATCAATGAAATTACTAAATTTTGCACATTTGTGTATACTTGATGAATCTCATTTTAGATGGGGAGGGAGGGGGGCATATACGCGAACAAGACGGTAAGCTAATGCTATTAATAGGAATAGAGCTTGGTGGTTTTGTTAACTTCTTCCTTAGTACCATTTGGTAAAATTAATGGAAGAAAATAGTTATTTCAAGTGCAGTATAATAATGAAAGTTAAAATAACTGGTGAACAGTGTTTAGGTCTTTGATGAAATAAGTTTAGAAGGTAAATGTTATTGCAAAAACAGTTCCATGTTTGAACTCAATTATTGTATTCACCGTTGTCATTACTGCATGGTAAATCGTATGAAAATGTAACGACGCCTCAATAGAATTTCATAATGTAATCAGCCTCATTCGCTGCCTACATTACTAGTCATACCACACTTAAATGACTATGCATTTTCAGTTGGGTATGCCATACTACTGAAATAAAATTCAAGCTACTACACTGAAATAATCTGCATAAGTGTATATAATTATTTACATATAAACAATTACGTAATATCTTATAAACGTTAATTAAGCACCTACTATTGTAAATGCATTACAACTGACGATTTCATGAAAGATATAGACCCGTTGTACAGCCCGTTTTTCACAATGATAAGTTCCGGAGCAGCAGGGGGGGCGAATCGGACATTTTGTCCAATCGTTATTTTGCTTAATTATTACTTTCTGCACTCAACGATCTAGTGTCGTCAGCGCCTGGTAAAAAAAAAACGACGTCGTCGTTGGGGGATCGTCCAATCGTCATTTGGTTTAATTAACACCTTCTGCGCGCCGATCCCCAGCGTCGTCAGCGTCCGGTAAGCACATCGACGACCGCGTCGATGTCATCGCCCCCCCCCCCCCCTGCTGCTAAGTGGTTATTTACAATGAAGATCCTCATGATCTTACAAACAGAGTGATCACTAACTCCTCCTCCTGTAGATCAATTAGGTTATTTGACTGATCGGTAAGTCTAAAATTAATTCTCGTTAAAAACCGATTATGGCATCTCATATAGACCGGATTAATCGGACTCTCAACGATTAAAAATCCGGGAGGGGCTGTTGATGAAAATGAATAAAGGATATATCCCTGTTGAGCTTGATTTGATTGCTTGGTATCTACCTGGTAACTCCCTTCGATAACATCACACACTAGATTAATCGCTATCACCGATGCAATATTTACGTTGTATGGAGCAATATGCCTACCACCATCTCCGTTATCGTGTTTGAGGATATAAGTTGATGGACCGAGAAAATCATTAAGAGACTTTCTTAGTTCTGGCGCGTTGTATCCTGGAAACTTGAAATCGGGTAAATCGGCTTCTGTGATATTATACTCGGTTAGGAATTTTTGTTTATCATTATCGCTTCTATCGGATATCATTTTAACTAATCGTTCATTGATATATTCCATGTCTGATATAAGTTGATTTAACACCTCAACGTGTTTTCGTGCTTTTGTCTCCCGTAGCTGTTCTAGTTGTGATTGGTAAATACGATTAATCTCGCTAAAAATATCAGTGATATCATTTAAATTAACTGTTAATGTGACGACCGATTCAGGGGTTTGTCATGATGAAACTCCCACTTCATGGCATTTCCGTCTTGAAATATAAACCAACTGGGTAATAACGTGCTTTTTATAATAAATAATTTATCTCGATAACTGGTAATAATTTCATGATACGATTTCTCATTCGTGTGCAAGTCCGCGGGGATTTCCTTAGGCCATCCTAGTATGGTTCTTATTGAACTGTTATAAATATCAACCATATACCCCGGTGTGCTTATTTCAATCGGCGACGATAACGTCGGTTCATGAACCGTAATAGCGATTTTTGATTCTTTTCCTGTGATCGATTTTATTCTGCGTTGAAATTCTTTATTGATTTGTTCTATTTGGTATGACCCAGTTGGTATTGTAACCTCCTCCCAGTCTGGGGTCCCATCGGGTTTATTTGTCCGTGCAAAAACCAGCGAGTTATTAGGTTGTTGTCTGTTAAATGCGTCCGCTCGGATATTAGGCCAACTGTGATATACTCGCAATTTTGCCAGCGCTATTTCCTTCACTGGAACCGGCGATGGGAAGTTCACACTGAATTCGGGTTTCGTTGACGTTATCGATATCATACTTGTTTGTACCGGAGTGGTGTTCTCCGCGATCCGCTGAAGTAATTGAAACCCTTCGGGGTTCAGCGACATTATTATTATTCGTTGTCTTTAGTGTTTAATTTCAACAACCAGGTGGTTCCGGCTTCCAGTTGAAAATCCTCGATTTTTGACATCGCGGAGCTATACAACTGGACCATCGTGGAGAATTCAACATCGGATACGAACAAATTATCAATCGATAACGAGATCAACCCGGATAATTTCGAGTACGCGTCGGATACTATTTGATGTTTTACTGTATACTCGTTGAGTTTTTTCTGAAAACACGATGATATCTTTCTAGTGATTGCCTTGGCGACTTCAGCAACTGTTGTCATCGCGGAGACAGCGATTGGAACAGCGATCGGGGCTATCGTGGTCACCGTGGATAAAATAACACCGGCGCCAGCTACTATACCCGACACCGAGTACACGACCGCGTCGATGGCGGTTATTTTACGACGGTATTTTTTTATTTTTGCACGGTATTGTTCGGAAAGCGTTTTCAAGTTCGCGGAAAATTCTTTTGCGGTATCGAATCGATATTGATGTGACGTCGGTGATACCTCTGATTCAATTTCCTTGGTGGTCATTTTTATTTTAAAAGAGCTAGTGTTTTTAATTACTTAGATTCGCTGCAAATTCCACATACCATGTAATGTTTGCCCCGGTTAGATTTCTATCAACGGCATAAATTGTAAACAGTTCAGTTGCGTTCTTGTCTATAATTGTTGATATTGTATTGTTAAACCCGGATGAACTCGACGATAATATATTAAACTGCATCATTGAAACCAGTGTCAATCGATAAATACCCTTGACAGTTGCGGTAATATTTACTGTATTCTGTGTAGGAGTCCAATCGAATGATCCATGCCGAATTGTGTATACTGTGTTGATGGTGTTCTCATGAAGGGTTTTTATTTTTTCGAGTTGCTCTGTTATTCTCGGTAGTCCGTCTTTAATCGCTTCAACATCAGTTCTGATTATTCCTACTTCCCGCCAATGCGCGTCTATATTATTCTTGTTTGCTGCAACATTAGTTTTGATTGTTTCTATTTCCCGTGTAGTCTCGGTCATACTTTTTTTGTTCGCTGCAACATCAAGTTTGATTGTTTCTATTTCATATGTATGCACGTCTATGCCTTTTTTGTTCGCTGCAACATCAGTTTTAATTAATCCTATTCCCCGCCAATACGCGTCTACATTTTTTTTGTTCGCTTCAATATCAGTTTTGATTGTTCCTATTTCCTGTGTATGCGCGTCCGCACTCTTTTTGTTCGCTTCAATATCAGTTTTGATTATTCCTATTTCCTGTGTATGCGCGTCCATATTATTTATGATCGTTGTAACATCAGTTTTGATTGTTTCTATTTTCCGTCCATGCGAGTCTACATTATTTATGATCGTTGCAACATTAGCGCCGATTATTTCTATTTCCCGTTCATGCGCGTCTACACTCCTTTTGTTTGTTGCAACATCAGTTTTGATTGTTTTTATTTCCTGTCCATACGCAGTGATATCATTTATAGTTATTGTAATCTCATCCGGCTTGGTATTTTTTTTACCAAAGAATTTATCAAAGTTGTCATCGATCCTGTTAACATTTTTTCGCAACGGGGGTAAATTGGCCGACATCGCCATAAGTTCCGAAATAGCATTTTTTATTATTACAAGATTTGGTTCGTCTGCCGTCGGGGGTCCCCGAAAAAATCTATCGACAATGTCTTGCACATCGGCGAAATGCGTTAGTATCACCTTGAAATGAATTTCCTGCAAGTTAAATTCACCACGTAAACCTTTTAACGAATTTGACATGGTTATATAATTGTCGCCAAGTGTACTTATTTTTCCATTTATCGTCAAGATGGATTCACCCGGTTTGAGTCGTCCGTCGCTGGTATACAACGCAATAGTGTCTTCGGCGGCATCACGCTGTCGTATTAAAACGTCATCCAGCGACACATTACTGGATTTCAATTTACCCTGGCGGTCTTGAAATACAACTATTTCGCCCGGGTCAACACTGGTTAAATTCAACGTATCAGCGATTTCATCCTCAATTAGTTTTTTTTATGTCGGCGGCGGCCGTTTCCGTGGATTCTTTCAGCGCCGAAACCGGTCGTCCCCAAATATCAATCATCGTTATTGTAAAAAAAACCAGTGTTTCTAATTAACCCGCCGGGCCTCTACGACCCCACTAGTGTATTCGTTTACAACCATATGAGGTGGTTTTCGCGATGATGAAATCGCCGCAAGTACGTTCAATACCTCACGGCCACATATCGGTGGGTCACTTAACTGCTGTGTTGGCAGCGTGGAATAAAAAACCCGGGCTGAACACGCCCGGGCTGAACACGCCCGGACATACCGCATAAACTCTTTCGGCGGGGCTAACCCGTATGAATCAAAATAGACGATCGCACGCGGATCAATCGCGTATGCAACCCAATGGGTTCCCGCTCCGGAGGACCCATCGAGGTTAATTATGCCGGTTTCAATATTCCTTGGTGCCGCCGGTAATTGATCCCTCATAAAAACACCTCTGAAGTTTTTTATCGCTAACGCGTTTGCGGCGTCTATTAAATCAAAATTAGACATTGGAGTTATAGACTCTTGCGTTAATAAACGGTTCCCGGTAGTCTCAGACCCTTTCCCGAATACCATGAATTCGGGGTTCCCGGTAGTCTTAGACCCTTTCCGGCCACGGGTCGTTTTTTTTGTAGCCTTTCCCGGTTGCCTTCTTTAATGCCATTCCCGCCGCGGTACCAACGGCTCCTAACGCCGCCGCCTTAGCCACTGCTGGTGCGGCCGCGGCAATCAACGCTGGAATCGCAGCTAACAGCGGAAATATCCCACCGGTCTTTTCCATGTTTTTAATTGCTGCGGCTGAAAAATCTATTTGAACACCCTTTTTATTCTTCATCGCATTATTGAAATGTTTTATTTGACGCGCCGTCAACGATATCTTATGATTACCACCTGCCATCTGTGACGGCTTCAGCGTTATTGTGGTTCCGCATTGTTTAGCCGACTTTGATCGTAATTTCTTGACTTGACCATCAGTCAACTCTACACTGACGACACTATACGACATTTATTGTAAACGCGTTTTGTGCTTTCAATTACATGTTTTCCACTGGCGCATCAACGATTCTCATTCGTCCACCAACACCTTCTAGCAGCATTGATTTATCGCTGAGAATGACAGCAACCGCTCTATAATTAACACCACCCGGGGATATACGAGCTCGGAAGTGTATATCAACGACGGATTGTCTCGTTAAATCAAGATGTTCCAGCGAAAAATAATAAATCGGATACAGGTTTTTAAAATCAAGTTGTGATATTTGCAAACCAGTGTCGACGTTTTGATCACGACCCATATACGACAGCAATCGATGATACACACGTGCGATATGGTTGTCGCCGTAATTAAGCTGTATATCCTCGGATGGTTCCTGTTGTCCGTTTATTCTCAGCGAAACATCCCTGACTCCTAATTGATCAAATATCATATGGCTGCGTTCTTGACTGCCCAATCGTTCCCTATTCTGTAGCGCTATGAATATATGACGCGGGGCTGAAACACCCTGTTTTGATGCCAAGTGCCATGTAAACGTATCGGCGACGTTATCCTCTTTAGCATCAGTTGTTACCGCTAGCCAACTCAACAACGATTTTCCTCCCTGTTCCATAAATGCTAACAATCGTGCTTCCGTGGTAACTGATGGAGTCAGCACCGGCATCCACAATGCCATTTTAGTTAAAATGACTTTACCGGTAGCGACGCCAGCAGCATGCCATATTGCATTGTTATCATCACCCCTTCGCGTCAGGGCAATTGTATGCTTAGCCCCATAGATGACTTTTCTAACATTTCTGCAGAATCCAAATATGTGATGGAGTGGAATCGCGCATGAAAACTGTCGGCGTGGTCCTTGCAACATCCCTACTCGTGTTGCGAATCCCATATTGTAATTATCGTTAAGACTTTTTGTAACAGTGAAATCAGCGTCCGGTTTTGCTCTGCGGTCTGGATTGGCTGCTTCAGCCTGATCACCTGCGATATCTTTTTTCGCCAGCACGTTGATGTACTGAAGATGATCAGCGCTATTAGCGGTGTCCTTCGCAAACATCATAGATGGGCCCACCGATCTTGTATAATCATCCGAGTATCTCGCTAACCCAATTATCGTCGTTGCAACATCAACCTCGCGTTCTATTGATTCAATTTCTCGCCCGTCAATAAGATATCTGGCGCTCTCAAATAACGCCATGATACCGTTGTTGACGAAGCCAACTCGAACACGATGGTCATCTGCGTATGGTGCATTATCGGCGGCATTTGTCACGAGTTCTCCCTCGATTTCGATAAACGCTTCACACGGCAGAAAGTATTTACTGGTATCTTGGACCTGAAGTTCAATTCGCGATCGTAGGTCGGGTTGCGCTGCATAATAAGAATAATATTGATAATCACGGACAGAATCATCCCTGCGCACTGGGGCGTCCATATCAAACGCGGGATCAGCGGTACGCGCAAACATTCTATTATTTATCATGTTGATGTTTTCAATTGCGATTTTTTCGTCGTAGACCACTTCCCGCTATCGCGTTCATGAGCGCGTTGGTTGCCGCATCGGCGGATGGCGAAGTCGCCAACGACGGAGTCGTCACCAACGACTCTAATTTTTCTTCCACGGCGTTATTTATTACTTTACTGACATTTGCAAGGCATCACTATCGTTGATGGCATCTGTTTTCTTTTTGAGAATCTCTTAGATTTCACCAATGACATTAGTTTGTCTCGCGCGGCTGAAAGCGTCTTTCCGGCAACATCTCCAATGGCACTAATACCCTTATCACGAATAACATCAATAGCCTTCATCCCTAATTGTTTGGCTAACGGCGCTACTTTTGGAGCCATTCTTGTAAATAACCGAGACCATCTCCATAGTACGCGCGGTAAACAGGCAATCGCGAGTTTACCACGTAGACGAGTACTGGTTTATCATGGTTGTAGTGTATGATCATCCTTATTAAAAACACCAGTTTTCCAATTAATCATCCACGAGCTCGTCTATGAGCGTTCGATATGCATTAATGTCCATGATACCGCCTGTAAATAACCGCTTGCAAATATCAGCGGCCTCGTTGATTATTTCCGTAGAGTTATTTCCGGCTCGTTTTCCTCCAATTAGTACCTCTAGCCGTGATATATCACTGAGAACACTACCAGGACAGGTAACACTAGCGTTTTCAACTAGACCACTACCACTTGGATACCCCTCTCCGCTTGTTTTTTTAGAACCAGCTTTTTTTTGACGTTTTTCTCGGACTTCTTCTTTTTGCTGTTGTAGTATTTCTTGTTGTTGTTGTTGTATATCATAATCATCAATTCCTTTTCTAAATTCTTTATATCCCAATTCTTTTGTATGCAAGCGATCAACCCCTTTATTCGTTTTATACAACCAATTAACCCAGTCATCTCGTTTTATATTACTGTTTTTATACTCGTCTTTTAAAAAGTCATTTCTTGAATAATAGCTTTGAGCGGCAAAATTACCAAAAATCCTATAATCGTCGAATTTCAGTAATTGAGGTCGTTTTATTTGTGTTATAGCCTCTTCAGTGAGTTTATCTATAAAGGGAACCCCTTTTTGAGTGGAAATTTTTTGAAATTCACCAACATCACCCTGTTCAGAATCATCAATATCAACTAATCGTTCATACTCTCGTTGGGTTTTTATATCACTGGAAAGTTGTTTTATCCGTTGCTGTGTTTGTTCTGTCTCTGCTGCTATCTTTTCAAGTACAGGAAGAAGAGACGCCTCTTTCCGTTCGCCCTCCTTAGGAATATCTCCATATATTGCTCGTTCTGTTGCCGCTGTAACATCCTTAGTCGCTTTAGTTACCGGGGCAAATAACTGTTCACTTCCAACAGCAAAATCAGTTTGCATTTGTTGCCGCGTTTGAAGTTTCTCTCTCACTCTATCTCGTAACGGTATAAACTTTATAAGCGCTGCTAGCCGCTCTCTGGCTAGCCGAGTAGTAAGTGATTCACCTACCATTATTGTAAATTGATCCGCAATTTCAAATAAAATTTTCCGCCGGGTCTTTCCATACATCACATATATATAATGTTACATTTGTATGCCGACTTCGTCACGCGACGTGGGCACAGGTAACTTCAAGCTGAGGCTCCCCACAGGGGTTTCGTCTATGATCCTCCTAATGTTTTTAATCTTACTAGAGATCTCGCGGCGTTTTTCATAAAGCTGCCCGAGTTTTTTTCGTATTGTTTCAACGGCAGTGAATAACCCAATGAATACGCTTACGTCATTGCCATACAGGTTCTCATTAATTGTATGTTGTAATCGTTTTATAAAAGAATACTCGCGGGCTAGCGTAAAACGCCCTCGCTTCGATTGTTCGTTTATAGCCTCATAATCGGATAATATTTCCTCGCTGTTGAGCCTATCAGATAATACAATTCCTTGATTTTTTAATTTTGAAATCTCAGTTAATATATTATTGATGTCTTGGGAATCCATATTCTTATAAACATCTTATTTCTAATATCAAAAATTTTATTAAAATTTAAGTTTAAAGTTTAATAAAATTATTGGGGGTCAAAAATGACCCCGTTTTTGTATGGACAGTACAATGCCGTAAATCTCCACTCGAGTGTTGTGGCAGATTGCAGGCATACATGGACAGTACAATGCCGTAAATCTCCACTCGAGTGTTGTGGCAGATTGCAGGCATACATGGACAGTACAATGCCGTAAATCTCCACTCGAGTGTTGTGGCAGATTGCAGGCATATACATATACTTAATTATGGACAGTACAAACAATGACGGGGGCGTGGTTTGCACTCAACTGAACCAAAACGCAACCCATGAAAATCAATCATGGTTGCGTAGTTGGAAAAAACCAACCGCGCACACTATGAATGATAGTGTGGGCTGCGTTTTGGTTCGTTTTGAACTTCAACGAAGGGGGCTTTATCCCCTCCCCCCCAATTATATAGAAAAAAAAACATCTGACCGTTTCCCGCCAGGCAATTGCCCGCTGCGAGGCGCGAACCCGTAAATTGTTGACTCGCGTTTCATAGTCAAACATGTTTGCATTGGACTACGGACCGCACCTAACAAATAACGAGTTTTTAAAAAATATAAGCACGTAATGCGTTCCAGGTGAACGCGCATAGGTAACTTATTTACATTGAAACAGACGACTATTTGCAAATCACGTGACAGCATAACTCTATCATGGTGACTTCGTCATACCCTCACGAGTTATCCCCCTTCAAATATGAAAATCGAATTCTATGTCCGTTTTTACTTGAGAAAGCTGTTTGATATACTCGTTCTGCAACAAATCGTACTGAGGCGCTACAAATGTCAAAATATTTTCCTGCCTCATTCATTGACTGAAATATTTTTTCCTCGTGCGTTGACGTATCAAATGATTTGACGCCCCTTGCTGCTTTTGAGTACTTACCAGTCTGGCCTTTTTTAATATTTTCACTCTGAGAGATAGCTTGCAGATTACACAGTCTGTTATTTTGATAATTAGAATCAATGTGATCAATAACGAGACTATCTTTGATCAATCCGTGGAAACATTCATAGATGATTCTGTGACAGAGATATTTTTTCCCTCCAGCAGTAAACATTAAATACCCGTGATTGTTTTTCCATCCAACCGGCTTCTTCAGTCTGCGGTTTCTAACAATACCGTCGCGAGATGCCTCGTAATTGACGAGCAGGGGATGCGGCTGAAATTCTTGGTCCATTTATATAATAATACTACTTGTCTAATTTATTATTTGGTTTAATTATAAATCTTTCAACATAGTCTTGGGGGGTTTTGATGACGGAGTCAGCGGTGGGGTCAATGACGGCGTTTTTAATTCGTTTGTCATAATAGCGTTTTAGTTCCCTGTATCGCTTTCCGCCACAATTAATACACAACTGCGATTTTCCTCTTACACCAACGTGACAAACCAAGCACGGGAGGGGGCCAAGAGAACCATTACGAACGCTTTGTAAATGATACCCGCAGAATTCACCTCTACATGATTTATTGCACGGGGTTATCGACCCAATCATCAACCATTTGCATTTATTCATTATACTATATTCTTTTATTTAAATACTTGTTTTAATTATATGGATGAGTTTGAGAGATTAGCAGTAATTAAGCCCTGGAAAAATATTAAGTTCAATCTCGATAGAGTCCTCAAGGACACACCAAAAGCGTTAATAAACGATAAAACCCTGTTGAGTAAAATACGCGATTGTATCAATGAATTCAAACGTGATGGTGCATCTCATAGTTGGTCAACATTTCGAATTGATGGTGTTGTTGATGCTACCATGAACGACAACCGCGCAGCA
Source organism: Sinohyriopsis cumingii (assembly GCA_028554795.2). Lineage (NCBI taxonomy): Eukaryota > Metazoa > Mollusca > Bivalvia > Unionida > Unionidae > Sinohyriopsis > Sinohyriopsis cumingii. The sequence goes on from CM068839.1 coordinate 32,064,112, forward strand.
ACGATAATATCACAACTTGACTGTAAAAGGTATTTCTTCAGAGTAAAATTCATTGTCCGGGTGGAATCAGGCGATTGGATCATACGTGATAAATTTGAACTAGTTCTCAGCGACAAGAAAACAGTCACTGTCAGCCGCCACTCCAAGCCGGGGTTGTTAACCGGAATTGACAGACCATACTATGAACGAGCGTATCCTGAAACAGCAGTTGTTTATGGAATATACCCGTTAAATAAGAAACCTGATATCGGAAAACTGAAACCGATGAAACAGTCAACGGGGATAAATTGTGTAGCAGAACGAATAATAGAGCATTTTACAAATGCATGTCGAGGAAACAAACTGACTGATTTACGACGTAGCAAAATCAACCAGTGGGAACTAACCGTAAAAGAGCGTGGAGCGACCATCAGCGACATAGCGAGATTAGAAACATCGCTGAGATTTCCAATAACCGTTACAACGATAACCGGTGAAGTATTATACGAATCGAAGTATAAATCGAAGGGAGCCCCAATCAAAATTATTGATCATAACGAACACGCATGGACGCCCGCGATCACAATATTTCCACGGGATAGAACAGTAAAGTATATACCCGAAGAATTCTCCCGGGATGGTTTTCTCGCGGAGAGGAAACTATTTGATGCTATTGCCTACTTGTGTAAAAACGACCCTGTATCAGTGTGGTTACTTCGCAGCGCTGAAAACGATGCGGATACCTTTGATCAGTTTGTAAGACCAAACGGCGAATTATATCGCACTGAAGCATTTCACAACAGGATGAAAAAAACCGCCATGGAATTTGAAGAGCATGATGAACAACTGCTAACAAATTGTTTTACGATTCCATCGGTTGTAGCTCATGTTGCAGCAAGGAAAAATACGTGGAGACCAACGCGCAAGGAATTTCTGCCGGATGTACAATCCAGTTGTTTGGAATACTATCACGGTGGACTATGGAACACTGAATACAGCCGCGACGCTATGATCCCGGTTGATATGGTTGCCTGTTATCCAGCGAGTTTTCTCGGGTATGGATCCGCCGCTGAGTACTTTAGACGATTTGGACACCCCAGTCATGAAATGACTCGTGTTGCTATTAATGGACCACTGCCTGATTTTGATTTAACCGGATTCGCTCGCATAGTATCATTTGAATTCGCGGCAGGACTCCATCGCTGTTGCTATATTTGGATCGGTAGACACATGGCTGAAAAGAAGTGGCTGCCAATAGCGCTGCTACGGTATATGATTGATTGTAGCATGCTAGTTTCGTTGATTGTCAGTGACGCGATTATATCATACCGGGCACAGACTGAAGTCTGGTTACCAGAACCGGAGCGTCTAGATAGCATAATTGACGGGTCCAGAAAAAACATTGATGCCGACGAGGAATATATCATCGAATGGTCCAGGAGGATATTTAACCAACGAAACCGCGAGGCAAAAGATCTCGGTAGAAGAATAATTGGTAAGTTCACACAAGGTGGAAAAAACCACGACTACAAACGATATTGCTCACGGCTGATTATAGATGACGCAGAATATGATTTCGTAATCAAGGACGCAGTGGCAAAAAATAGATACGTGAACTGCAAAACAGCTTTCTTGTCCAATGGAACGAGGTTGGGTACAGTTGTTACCTACAGCGATGGAGACAGCCCGGCGTATCCACATTTGAGGGCGTCTATGCTGGGTTATGCCGCTATCAATTTATTCTCGATGATAAATAGATTTCCCGACACCGCGGTTAGAGTAGCCGTTGATTCATTTTATATAGACGTAAAGTATAAGGGAAACGTAGCCGAGTTTACTAGTCCGGACGAGAGTTGGGGTACATGGAGAATTAAAAAAGAAATACGACGCGATTATTCCCCGTCAGCGGATGTCACCGTTGAGAACGACTACTTACGCGGTGATAAATTGTCAGAATGGTCTGATGCACCATCGTGTTCTGATCCAATTTGTAGACACAAAACAGTTTATTTAAGCGGCTGTGGCGGGTCAGGAAAGACGACTCGGGCAATTGAATTATTTCGAACGCGGGCAAGTATAATCGTGCTTACACCGACCCATAGACTAGCGCGAGAGATAAAACAACGAAATGTTGACGCCGTTACTTATCACAGCTTTTTTCGATACAGCGGCGGTGAGTGGACTCCTGATCGAATGGGTGAAAAATTTATTCCTGAGGTTATCATCTGGGATGAGATATGTACTGTTTCGTTAGATACTTTACAAATGTTTCTTGAGTGGTTGCTGCGCGCGAATACAGCGGTGATCATGTGTGGCGACCATGGCCAACCACCACCATTTGTCGGCGAGGGCCCACATGATTGGTTAAAGGGTTTTGTGGACTATTATGAAGAAACCGATACTGATTACCGAGCACTTGATGAACAACTGCGCGAGGTTAAAAAATTAATCAGATTACAGCCGGATAGAATTCAGTGTGAAATAATCCGCGAGGTGATTCCGGAAACGCCGTTAAATGAATTCTGGGAAACATGGAAACCAAACGATTTAATTGTAGCGAGTAGAAAGATAGTCAGGGACACACTTCAGCGGAGGTTGTTTACGTTGCATAAGGAAAAGTTTCCAACGCGTCCAGTGCCGTTGTGTTATAGACCCGCTGACACACGGCGGCAGAACATTGAAGTTGAAATCCCGGCCCCGACAGCGTCAGGGACAAAAAAACAAATTCTCGTGCTGAATGATATCGTGCTCGTTGATATCAGCGTCGTCGAGGACGCGCTACGTGCTGATAAATCCCCGTGGACGCTAGGATACGCAACAACAATACATTCCTCGCAAGGATTGACTATCACGGATACAATTGTTTGGATGGTTGATAATCGCATCGAATGGTCGAATCTAGTCTATCTTGCAGTGTCCCGAGTACGGAGAATAAATCAGCTTCGAAGAATTGTTATTGACGAAGCCGGTGACGGAGTCACTGACGAAGCCGGCGACAAAGTCACCATCGATGCAAGCGTCATTGATAGAAAACTCTCGGGTTACCGCCAACAGGATAAAAAAAAACAGCGGCGTTTTGATATTGATGAAGAATTAATAATTGCGTTACGACAACAACAGAATAATCACTGCGCGAGTTGCAATTGTGTAATGCGCTGGCGTTATTCGGATAAAGACGCTCGCCAATTTACCGTGGATAGGATCGATAACAGTCTCGGTCATGTCAAAAACAATGTGAGGTTAACTTGTCTTGAGTGTAATAGACGCAACGGCGCTAGTTAAGACCACGCGGGGGTAATTGAGTATCGTCAGGTATCACTTGTAGTTGCTCGCGAGTAAATCCGCGCTGAGGAGCAGTTGAATCCAGTCTGTAGATCGGTGGTCTACCAGTTGATCGTGTTATCGTTGATATGTTATGTGTGGTAACACTCCAAATAGGATCGCTAGCCCTTTTTTTACCGCCTTCAAGCTCTCCTGGTTCATATAGATATCTCACGGTGACATTGCCGAGAATCGGCTTGGAAACGCTATTTATTTTTGATCTTTTGGGTATATACTCGTATTTAATCGCGTCGCTGGGCTTCACGTTGATTGCTCGGGTAATCTCGTTATTTAACGCTGCAATTACGCCTGGCAACCTTTTGACCCATTCACGAGATCGTTTTTCTTGGATGAATTCCTTTGCGTATTGATATCCAAATAACCGTTCAGCGAGAGTCCGATTGAATCGTTCAACAATTGCCTGATCACGATGTAGCGCAGTATGACCTCGTCGTACCGCGACGCTATGATGTTTCAGCGTTGATAAAACAGCGCCGCGAAATTCACTACCAGGATCAACTTGTAATAGATTTGGCCAGCGCAGAGGACCTCTTTGATAAATCCGCTCAAACGCAGCGGCTACTTCAGTTGCTGACTTTGTTTTTAACGGCTCCGCTTGTTTGTATCGACTCGCAACATCAACTACGGTTAGCGCGTATTTGTAACCGTTGTCATGCGGCAGAAATAGTATATCAGCCTGATGAACTTCATTAGGTACGCTGACATCAAAGCGCGAGAAGTTGATTTGTTTAGGCGGTGGTAGATAAATTTGCCATATAGCCTGTTTGGATAACCAATTAGCCGCAGTGGCCTTTGTTACCTTTGCAGCGCTTGCAAGCTTACCAATTGCGGCCTTCCCCTTCCAGTATCCTCTCGGAGAATAATAGATGGATTCCATGTTGTTATTAATTACCAGCGCCCACCATTAATTTACCTTTCATAGCCGATTTTACCAACCATGAAGCCAATTTTTCTTTGACGGATTTATCAGGAATAGCATTTAACGCGTGAATTAATTTTACGTCCGCGATATGACGCTGTTGCAGATCGCTACTTTTGTAAGCAACATCATGAGCATGACACGCCTTATCGATAGCGTTTATTGGATACTCACCGGGTTTGGGCTGATTTTGATCATCGAGTCTGATATCTAATCGTGTTCCGGGGCCACAGTAGCTATATCCTGGGAGGTGCTTTTCTCCTGGATACTTTGCCCACGGTGTTCCGGGGAGTTTTGATAACCTGGCTGCAATATCACCTCCTCGCTTTTTTTTAAAACATCCCCGGGTTTAATAGAAATAAATCTAAATTTCTTTGTACCGCATTGTGCACACTTACCAGTAAGGGCCGATCTGTTATTTCTTGTTGTAGCGGTTGTCATATCATTTGTGCCAGTACGTACTCTACACTTCACACAATATAGATCCATAATTTATGTATAGAGATATGAATATAATTGATTTTTCGGCGACTAAAACAAGAGAACCAGTTAAGCATGTTGCAGCGTTACCAAACTCGATCCGGATGATTATCATCGGACCATCTGGATCCGGCAAGACGCAATTGTTACTCAATTTAATAATGAGATGGATGAAGTGGGATAAGTTGTATTTGGTTGCTCCTAGCGTAGATGATCAACGATGCTACGAGGTGTTGAAAGATTTCAACGAGAATGCATCAGCGATCGCTAAAAAAAATGTTATTGAGTTTATTACAGATATCAATGATGCACCAGGTATTGATGATATTGATGGCGACGTTAACAATCTAGTCGTGTACGATGATGTTATGTTAGACAATCAAAAAAACCCAGCTAGGATATTTTCCAGAGGCAGGCATAAAAACACTGACGTGATATATGTCACTCAACGGTATACTCAGATTCCAAAAGTAATCAGAGATAACTGTAATATTCTTGCTGTATTCAACGGCGTTGATACACACACGCTACGAAATATTTGGCAGACATGGTGCGGCGGTGACATGGACTTCAATGTTTTTCGAAACTTTTTTAGTCATGCTCAGTCGACCCCACATGGATTCGTAACGATAAATTTACATGATCCTCGGACACGATATCATATCGGACTTGACCAAATATTCGGTTAGTTGTAAATAATTTTCATTGTAAATAACCACTTAGCAGCAGGGGGGGGGCGATGACATCGACGCGGTCGTCGATGTGCTTACCGGACGCTGACGACGCTGGGGATCGGCGCGCAGAAGGTGTTAATTAAACCAAATGACGATTGGACGATCCCCCAACGACGACGTCGTTTTTTTTTTACCAGGCGCTGACGACACTAGATCGTTGAGTGCAGAAAGTAATAATTAAGCAAAATAACGATTGGACAAAATGTCCGATTCGTCCCCCCTGCTGCTTCCGGTACAGTACCCACGAATGACGACCAAGTTATATGAGGCGTTATGAAGATTTGTTGTTGTTGTTTTGGAGTTTACGCCATCTCTCAGCGCAGTATAGGGTACACATGGAGGCCAGTTTAAACTATTGCCAGAACCACAACCACTACCATCACTGTCAGTAAACTTGTAGATAATGACCCGCGCTAACACACACACACACACACACACACACACACACACACACATATATATATATATATATACACGCGCGCGCGTCGATGCTCAACATTTCGTAGATCTACACAAATCTATGTAGGTAGGGAATGTAAGTATATAAGCATTATGTAGGTAGTTAATAGGTAGGAATATGTAGGTCGGTAGGGATAGGTTGGTAGGTAGAAGCGTTTGACGGCACCTCAGCACAACACTATGGGGGAACGTTTGAAAACTGGAATGCCAAAGAAACAAGGAAGAAAAACCGTTCAAAACAAATATAAACATAAAATACAGCCTAATTAAATACAAAACATTAAGATGTTACAATTCTATAAAATGTATATAGAAAAATTATAAAGAGTACACGTATGCTATTATTAGAATATATGATGAAAATTTGATTTATAAAATGCATGTCCTCAAAAATTCCAAGATTGTTTAGGGTAGTTGGGTATGGAGGTGTATTGAGTTGTTGTTGTTGTAGAGTTTAACGTCATTTTTCAGCACACGATAGGCTATACATGGCGGTCAGTATTAATATGGAGGAAGAACCCCGGAAAGAACCACCGACCCACGAGAAGCTACTGGCAAGCTTTCTCACATACCCACATTAGCCGAATCCAAGACTCGACCCCACGCAGACAGAGGTGAGATGGCAGTGATCCGTAACGGAGAGCGCTTTGGACCACTCGGCCACTCGGGGCCCGTATTGATAAATAAGGAAGTATATGTTCTATGTGGAGAGGGAATGGAAGGTACGAGAAATTAACGTTTTCATTGTTGTTTTCAAAGTTGTATTAACTTCACAAGAGACAAGTTTGCTTCAATGAATTCTTTAAATTTATTCAATTATCCATTTAGCTCCACTTTCTAAGGATTTTTTTTTTTAAAGAACTACACAACGGAGTTTTAAAAATAAGTTCCTCAAGTAATCTATATGTGAATAGCCAAGACAGATAAAGTTCTACAAACATATGTTCCCGGTGAATTATATGTATGTATGTAAATAGCCAAGCCAGATAAAATACTACAAGCGTATGTTATCGCTGGAGTGGTATATGTGTATATTGCCGAGCCAGAATAAAAAAATACTACAAGCATGTATGTACAAATGGGGTTAACGGTATATCATGGTTATTTGGTGCCAATAAGGCCGGCAAAAGAAGGATAACGACAAGTAATCTTAAAACCCTTAAATTACAAGCATTCCTGTTTACTTTTATAAACTACGCTTAAAATGTCCAAGATCATTATGTTGATACCATCACAGATTGCTTTGCTGGGGTAAAAAGGCTACCTATATTTACCGCCTCTTACGACATGCAGAATGACGTAATGTCGCCTCTTACGACATGCAAAATGACGTAATGTCGCCTCTTACGACATACAGAATGACGTAATGTCGCCTCTTACGACATGCAGGATGACGTATTGTCGCCTGTAACGACATGCCGGATGGCGTATTCTAGCCACTTACGACATGCAAGAAGGCGTAATGTCGCCTCTTACGACATTCAGGATAGAGTACTGATTCGATTAGGGGGCGCTCACCAGTTAGTATGTACTTTTGAGAGAGTAAAGTATGTAAGGTGAAGTTGTTTGCATTTAAAACACGCACAGTGGAGAGAATATTGGCATACCTATATACTACATTAATGTAACGTGGATGATATTTCTTTGGATATTGTACTTTTGGAAATTGTACATGATCTAAGCAAACTGCTAACTAAAATGACTGGTCCCTTGTGCTAAATAATCAGCCTGAATTAGTCTAAAGTACACTATCCATAGAAGCTATTAAAATAGGGAAAATGTATTTTGCCAGACTAAACAATACCAGCTTCTGAAAGTGAAATAAAGGAATTACCAAATATAATAAAATGTAAAAAAAAGTTATCGACTCTTTTATATACAATTTACCTCTAAAGTTCAGGAAGTGAAAATGACCAAGTGGAGCTAGCACTTTTTTGAAAGATGCACATCTGGAGTAAGGCCAAGCTGCATACTTTATAGTCCTGTTTAAGAAGGGTTGTTATCTCCCTTGCCCGAGTTATCTTTATTTGTTAAATCTACTTCCGGTGAGCAAAAAATCTGATGAAATGACGTCTAACAAAGGAATCGCTGACCCGTGCTCTTTTGACAAGCTATCAGTTCGTGAATTGAATGTTTATTTAAGAGATAGAGGTGCACACCTCTCAGGGAATAAATCTGAATTGATCAATCGTGCTCAAGGACTTGTCAATTTAGGCACGCGTACGCTACATGAAATACAAATAGACGACAATGATAATGACAACTTACGTCATGCAGAAATATTTTGTACGATCCTCGGAGAAAAGATTCCGGAGCCTTGGCTTATGGGATAGTGATTTGACTCATTTGCCATTGTTCAGAACAGAAGATTTGTAAAATTATCTTGTATTGAAATGTATTGAATTTGAACAAAATGCAAATGGAACCTACCCTGAAAAAGGAAACTGAGTCCTAAGAAATCTCAAAATATTGTGTTTAAGAAATTAAAATATGGTGACTTACCTGATAACATTTATGAAACACCAAAGCGCAAAATTGAAAATTTGGATAAGGTGGAACCAATAAATCTGAGCATATTTAATGAGAGGCTTAAGAAAGTTGCTCCACATGCTGCAATTATTTTAAGCTGTGGTGATAACAGCTTAGACAAAAAGCATAACTTGCCAGTTTTGCATAATATAAATTGTTTGTACTCAGATAGGGTAAACTTGAAGGAATGTGGTAAACTTACTTTTAAATGTTAAAATGTAGTGAAGTAGAAACTGTAATTATTGAAACGCAAACAGAAGTAACTGGCAGGATGCTATGTCAGGCAGGTTGACAAGCTCAAACTTTGGGGTCATCTGCAAACAACGGGATGACACAAAGCCTAAAAGTGCATTGAGGACAGTTATGGGTTACAGCCATTTTGAAACAGCCGCAACAAGTTGGAGGAAAAGTCACGAAGCAGCAGCCAGACGAGATTATGCCAAGGACATACAAAACAACACACAAAAACTTGAGCTGTATGAAAGTGGTTAAATTGTTTCGCCACACTATCCATACCTTGGGGAACAAGTCCAGATATAGACTGTTGTGACAAATGTTCAGATAAAAATGGCTTACTGGAAATAAAATGCCCCTATAAATCATTGGAAATATCATCCATAGAAGCCTGTGATGATATAACATTTTAAATGTAATCTTCTAGTATGGATATGTTTTTCTCTGAATGCTTATTTTTATGTACATGTTTGCAGGGGGTGGGGGTTTGCCAAAAAAAATAGTTTATGTATCTTTTTAATGTTATTTGTTTTGGCCATGTATTGATGTAATGCAATTATTCTATTGTTAACACATTTCCCTCTGTAATTGCTGCTTACACAAAAATAATGTCTGTAAGAACTACGAACTGTAGTCATTTTTCTCTCAGATACATTAGGTTTTGCGCCTGCCATTTTTGCACACCAAAATTTTGTGAACAGGCCAATTTTATCTTTATTTATAAAGAGCATGCAAAGGGAGGTAATAAATCAGGGGAGATAACAACCCTTACTGAACCCATATTACACTAGTCAATCATACACCAAAATAAATGGAATTAAAGGTTCTTTGAATTATACCTAAGATATGCAAGGTTATTTTTAAATAGCCAGTATAACCAGTAAGGAAAGCCGGGGAAATTCTTTTTCTCTAAAATTCTAACCCTATACAAAATACGAAACTGTAGAGCGCCACCTTAACTGCAGCGCTAAGGTCAAAAGGCTACCAATATTTATCGCCTCTTACGACAAGTGTGATGGCATATTGTCGCAATTTACGACATGCAGGATAGCGTATTGTCGCCTCTTATGGTGGCGCTATACAGTTTCGCATTTTGCATAGGGTTAAGATTTTAAAGAAAAAGAATGTCCCCTGCTTTCCTCACTGGTTATGCTGGCTATTTAAAAAAGACCTTGTATATCTTAGGTATAATGCAAAGAACCTTTAATTCCCTTTAGTTTGGTGTATGATTGATGGGTGTACTATGGGTTATAGAGTATACAGCTTGGCCTTACTTCAAATGTGCACCTTTCAAAAATGTGCTAGCTCTACTTGGTCATTTTCACTTCCTGAACTTCAGAGGTAAATTGTATAAAAAAGAGCCGATAACTTTTTTTACATTTTACATATTTGGTAATTCATTCATTGCACTTTCAAAAGCTGGTATTGTCTAGTCTGGCAAAATTCATTTTCGTTATTTTAATAGCTGCTATGTATAGTGTACTTTAGACTAATTCAGACTGATTTTTTAACACAAGGGAGCAGTCATTTTAGTTAGCAGTGTGCTTAAATCATGTAAAATTTCCAAAAGTACAATATCCAAAAGAAATATCATACACATTACATTAATGTAGCATAGAGGTATGCAAACATTCTCTCCACTGTGCATGTTTTAAATGTGAACTACTTCACCTTGTATACGTCACTCTCTCAAAAGTACATATTATCTGGTGAGCGCCACCTATGACATGCAGGATGGCATATTGTCACCACTTACGGCAATCAAGACAGAGTAATGATTCGATTCGATAGTCCGGAGTCCACAGGAGGATTGGGTACAAAGGGTCGCAAACAGTTGTTTTAACTTACGGCGATCACGCTTGGTGGTGATACTGAAGTCTCGCCTAAATGAAGTGTACTGTTTTCTGCAACTAGCGCAACCTGTCTGTATGGCACATCAGCATTATATTCACGATGCCCTTATCACCATGCAATACATAAATACCCGTCTGTTTGAAACAACAGTGTAATATTGAAAATGGCTTTGTCAACATGCAATGGATAACAACGGGTCTGTATGAAACAACATTGTAATATTCACGAGGGCCTTGTCCACATGCAGTGTATAACAACCTGTCTGTTTGACACAACAGTGCAATTCATGAATGCCTTGTCCACATGCATTGTATAACAACCTGTCTGTTTGATTCAGCAGTATAATTCACGATGGAATTTTCCACATGTAGTGAATAGCAGCCTGTCTGTCTGACTCAGCAGTGTAATTCACGAGGGCTTTGTCCACATGCAGGGTATAATAACCTGTCTGTTTGACACAACAATGTAATTCACGAGGGCATTGTCCACATGCAGTGTATAACAACCTGTCTTTTTGACTCAGCAGTGTAATCCATCAAGGCCTTGTCCACATGCAGTGTATAACAACCTGTCTGTTTGACTCAGCAGTGTAGTTCGTGATGATTTTGTCCACATGCAGTGTACAAAAAACTTCTTTTTGACTCAGCAGTGTAATTCATCAGGGTCTTGTCCACATGCAATGGGTGTACTGCTGTTCACATACTTTCATCGCATGATCTGGACGAATATCATTTAGATGTAATGCTTATCACTCTGTATTTTACCAATATAAATAATCTTTACTATTAGATGCCATGCTTATCACTATGTATTTTATCTATAGAAATAAGCCTTACCTTTAGATGCCATGCTTATCACTATGCATTTTATGTATAGAAATAAGCCTTACATGTAGATGCCATGCTTATCACTATGTATTTTACCAATAGAAATAAGCCTTACCATTAGATTCCATGCTTGTCACTATGTATTTTACCAATAGAAATAAGTCCTGCTGCTAAAATGCAAAGCGTAAGTAACGAGGAAGCAATAATCAATACTAACAGCATAAAAACGCTTCTAAATCGGTCCTATTAAACGAATGAATCTGTTGTCTTTTTATAAGACGAACAAAATCAAGCACAAAATCTGTTAAGTACTGGACTCATTTTGAAAGGTATGAACCAATAATACATTCTCTGAAAAGTCGCATCATTGTTGAAAATGGGTATTATGAAATATTTTTTAATATTAAAATGAAGAAACAAGAGTAGCTCGAAGGTACTGAAGATATATTATATTTGAGCAATAGCAATATTTTCAAATTAGCCACTGACAGCCAATTTGGGTGCAAGACCAGCACTATTTTCATTTAGGACCAACCAGATGTCATTAGAAATAGTTTGATGAAACAACCATGTTGATAAGACCGTTCGTACAGGAGGAACAGTTTAATGAAACCCTATCACTGATAAGACCAGTCATCTAGGAGGAGCAGAGATAACAAGATTTTCAAACTGAACAATATGGCGGACATAATGGATGTAAGATTTGCACCATTTTTGTATAGAACCGTCTAAATATTATAAGGAGTCTAAGGCAGAAAGTGTGTGTGTGTGTGTGTGTGTGTGTGTGTGTGTGTGTGTGTGTGTGTAATTTGGATTTTTAACGTACCTTTAAAAAATTTTCATACCGCTACGCTGTCCGCAGTGCTGCAGTTTATAGTGATGTCTAGCACTGGGGCAACATGCCGCAGTAATGTAGCATAATGTCCCACCTAGTCACGTTATCCTGACACCTAATACCGACCAGTCCTAATTCTAACCTCTTAATGCTGAGCGCATAGAAAGTACATCTTGATACGACTTTATTTAGCAAAAAACAACCTATAACCGAATTTTATTTGCTCAGCGTGAATAACAACGTAACACTATCCTGTCGATCGTACTACATCTGCCAGAAGACGCTGAAGGTGGAAAGAATACCAATGTACTATTTGACCAAATGCTTTTTTTTATTAATGTCTCCTTAAAAATGGAAGCCATCGATATTGTGGGACCCATATTTCCTATTACAGCTTGGAATGTCTGGTATATCCTATCTCTAGTAGATTATGCAACGAGATACTTAGAAACTAAGCCTTACTAGCAATTGAAACCTCGCGTGTGGCCAAGGCACTTGTCTACATGTGGGACACCTGGGGCATCATTTATGAATTACCAAAATTTGCAGTTTATATATTACATAGTAAGACAACGTTACTGTTCAAATGGCAGTTTATTTAATATGTAGGAACCTTTTATTCAGATATTTATTAACAAACTTATAAATCTCACACATTCAAAATTCAACTGTGATATGTAACATATGTACGTACGTCTTCTGATTCGTTTTGTAGATATTAGAAGATGCCATTATGTATAGAGCAACCCCTTTTTATGATGCTGGGACACAAACTACCTAATATGCCAGTGATGTGGTTGCCAATAAAAATATAAAGGAAACAATGATTTCAAAACGGTGGAAACTTCCTTTAGAAAAGACAAAAGTTGCATCACCAATAGATTTTATTTTGATATTCTATCTAAAAGTCAAACGATTCATGAATATTTCAGGATGGCATGTTATGTACTAAATGATAAACATTTCTACATTGTCATCAGTTTGTGTACAAGTGTATTATCACTAAAAGAATATACAACTTTGTTATTTTGAAATGATGCATGTAGATTAACTCTTCAAAATGTTCTAAAACATGAAATTAAAACTGTCTCCAGTATAAACTAAATCAAAGCAGAGAATCATGTCAATTACTTCATTATATTTATATCTTTTTTCTGATTATATAGCATGTGAAAGGATAATGGAACTGCATTTTTATTGCTGCTTTTATCTTACAGCCGTCAACAACGGAAAATAGTGTACAAATATATATATCGTTATTCAGGAATCTGTTGCAACAGAAGCAAAAGTCATGCACAAAATTCGTGTAACCGATTTCCAGAAATTGGGCGACATAAAGGAGGGGGCGAGAGTACAACAAATGCCGCAAGAAGATTATATCTTACTTATACAGGTAGGCCAATACCTCTCCTTGTTAAAGAGTTTTGACATGGACTTTTCTCTGTCCTTTTATCTCTAGGACATAGTGTCGAGCCACAAAAGAAGTCCGGACGAATCTCATTGTGTAGTTTCCGCCATTTACATATAGCTCTCCATGTTAAGGATTTCACTGATTTTAGTGATACTTGATTGATTTTGGGAAGTCGGTGTCCTCAGCTCGAATAATTAGCCAATTGATAGCAGCAAACATCACAGATTGCAGTGTTGTTGAGATTCCAGAATGGCATGGTTTATTTTTATAGTGCGTTCAGGTCAGAGTCCCATACGTGTCCGCGGAGCTGAGTAGTCCCTATTAAAACCTAACCGTATGGAACGATTATGCGAGTCCATGTGCAGTATTCGTGATGGGTGACTGGTAAATTGTACAATAGAGTAATTGAGAAGAGAGGTTCCGTTCTCCGGAGACGGCTTGTGTTGATCCAATGGTGGTAGATATGGTTCAAGATTACAGGCGAAACGAGGCTTAAAACCATGATATGACTGGTCTCAGGTAGCGCAGGTAAAATGGTTCCCTGTATTTGGTGTCTGACTTATATATTTTCAAGGCGTGAAATACTACAGCCACGTTACACAAATGCAACATGGAGAAACCATGTAGTTGTGAAGTTGTGGAATAAAGAGCGAAATAAGGGGCGCATTAGCGGGTACCGGCTATGAAAAACACGCCAATAATAATAAACTGTATCAAAAGCTTGTGTTCATGAAACCCTGACTTAAAGGAATTTGATTTCAACGCCTCTTATATGAGTAGTGAATAGGGATACCCTAGCGACAATGGAAATTAGCATTACAGGACCCCCTGGGACACTCTGGCGATCATGGAAAATTAACATGGAGAAAAATCGTGGGACACTCTGGCGACAAGGGAAATTAACATGGAGAAAAATCGTGGGACTGTTGAGCGACAAGGGAAATGAACATGGAGAAAAATCGTGGGACTGTTGAGCGACAAGGGAAATTAACATGGAGAAAAATCGTGGGACTGTTTAGCGACAAGGGAAATTGAACATGGGATTTTTTTTTTTTTTAAATTTTTAAAAAGGGGTAGGCAATCGAAAGGCTATCTCTTTTCGAGAAATGTGGGTGGCCCTGAAAAGGGCCTTTGGGTCTCTTCTGCTTCTTCTTCTATTTCCTCCATTTCCTCCAACCCCTAATCTTTCCCCAAATTCCTTTGTTCTTCCTCTTTTCTTTTTCTGGTAACCAGTCTGGGTGACCCATAGCTCTGAACTTCTCTTGTATCTTGATCCAATTTTGATTGACTTTGTCAAAGGCCTCTTTCTTCTTTATTGTTTCCTTATTGTGTCTTTCTTGACTCCATTTTTCTTTTATCTTTTTCACCTCTTCAGTCATCACTTGTTTCATTATTTCTTCTCCTTTTTTCAACCTGTCCAGCCCCCTCTTCACATATGACAACTCCGTCCAATACACTATATGTTCTAGGAAGCACCGGACTTGGATGACATAATCCAGTGCTTCCTTCAAACTCCCCACTCTGACATAGATGGGATTTATCATACCTCTCAATCTCTTTTCCTCCTCTTCTATCATTTCTGCTATCACTTCTTTTGCTACGTTTAGGCATTTAGCGTAGTCCAGATACTCTGCTATCTTCCATTCTTTTTCTAGTCTCTCCACTACATAGATACCATCCATTATCCAATTGTATATATGTACCAAATTGTTGAACAACTCACTTGCAACCACCATCTTCGTTTTCATTATTCCGTAGAATGGTTCAAACATCAAACCTTATGGGTTCTTATAGTTAAAGTACGGACATGAAGGAAAACATCCCCCTAAGACATAAAATTGATCTTACCTAGATCATGACCAAACAACGCGCGGACGTGAAGGAAAACATCCCCCTACTTTTCTCATTTCATATGATCTACTATCCACATACGTGAAGCAACATTTAACGAACCCCAAATCTACTATTTACACACTCAAATCATTCAAACTAAATCCATAATCTACTATCCACACAATCGTACGTGATCCGTTACAAAACCCAAACTATACTCTCCACCTACGCTAAGAAACAATAAACAAACCCATAATCTACTATTCACACAAACTTACGTGATCAGTTACAAACACAAACACAAAGACACAAACACATACACTCACATTTTGAAAAAAGAGTCAGTATTTATATTCACACTACTCTACCTACACACATTGACAAATTGATTGTTATTTCTTTTCTAGAGTATTGGGTAGCCCTGAAAAGGGCTGTTTTTTTTGGAACTTCATGGACACCTGGTTAATGATGGTACCTTCCAGGCCTGGCGCCACATACACATCTTGTTCCCCAGTTGCTTTTTACTTTTTTTGGGGAGAGAGCAGAGGGAGGATAAATAGCTTCAGAATCCCAATTTTCTGTCTTTGGGATTCTGAAATTTCTTCTCTCCTTTTGCTCCTCTTCTTTGTTTCTTCTCTCCTCCTCCTCTTCTTTGTATCTTCTCTCCGCCTATTCTTTGTATCTTCTCTCCTCCTCTTCTTTGGTTCTTCTCTCCTCCTCTTTCATCCTTCCCTCTTCCACAATGGCTTCCGCGGCCAGTTCGTTCAACAGGCGCCTGGCATAATCCAGATGCACATGAAGTTCCAACAGTTTCGCTAGTCTGGTGTTCATTCTGGTGTTGATCAAACAACAAGGGTACCTGGACTGCCGAACGAGTTTCAATTTATACTAAAAGTGCGGACGTGAAGGAAAACATCCCCCTAAAAACATAAAATTGATCTTACCTAGATCATGACCAAAAAACAACGCGCGGACCTAAAAGAAACACTCACTCACTTTTTTTATACTACCCATTCCTATTCTAAAAAAAATTTTTTCATTAATCACTTCAATATACTATCCACATACGCAAAGTAATCGAACCCCAAATCTACTCTCCCCACACCTCAAACACCAAAAAAAAAGACATGATCTTAATCTACTATCCACACCAACGTACGTGAGCACTTACAAACACACAATCCTATACACAAACACATATCCTCACACTATAAAAAAGAGTTAGTGTTTATATTCACACTACTCTACCTACACACATTGGCAAATCGATGGTTATTTCTTTTCTAGAGTATTGGGGTAGCCCTGAAAAGGGCTGTTTTTTTTGGGGGGGGTGTTTGCTATGGCAATCTTTTAGTTTCTAAGAATGCGATGTCCTCTGAGGATAGACTTTCTGGCAATAGGTCTGCTTCTTCGGAAAGAGAAGAAGAACTCTTTGGTGTCGATACGACAATCGACAAAGCCTCTGTCAGGTTCAGGTTCCTGCTGCTGCTGCTGCTGCTGTTGTTGTTGTTGTTGCTGTTGCTGCTGTCTCTGAAGTCTGTACTTCTATGTCCATTCTTCTTTCTCCCTGTTAACTTCTTCTCTGAAGAGCTCTTCTATCAGGTCTTCAGTGACTTTTAGCATTCTCACATTCTCTATCTCTTCTGGCTTCGGTATCAGACTGTGTCTGACCCTATGCAAATTCACGTAGGCTTCGTTTAGCTTAGCTAGTTTGGAGCACATCTTCGTAGGAGAATGAGTCGACAATGGATGGTTCGACTGGAACCTACCTGGGTTCCTAAAGTCAAAGCGCGGACGTGAAGGAAAACATCCCTCTACGGTTTTCGAGCCGCAACGTTCAATGAGTGTCATGAGAGGGATAGTAAGAAATTAAAGAGCACGAATCAAACATTCTTATAGCCAAACAAACCACAAAGGCATTTTTTCAAAACACAACATTTTTTATTCAAAAATCACTTAACACTAAACAACAACTCTAACATTTTTTTAACAATAATCCAACACTATAACATCAAACATTTTTTTTCAAATCACAAACATTTTTTCAATTCACACTCTACTTTAAACAGGGCTGACAACGTTGTGAATGAAATTGTGATTTCCACTGTTGGAAGTCATTAGGCCATTGATGGACACTACGTTTCCTAGCTTGAGACAAAAGATAAGCATAATGGTCACAAAACCATCGATCTACTTTCACATCGTTTCTAGAAGAAGAACAAGGATCAAAATGAGTCACTAAATGTTCTAAGGAATAGCCCAGGCTGCGATGATGCAGAAAATACACACAGTATTGTCCACACACCAAGGAATCTGTGCCTTGTAATTTCACATTATTGAATCTGGTGGTCTGAGCATTTCTTCTCATAAAGTCAATGATATCGTCTTCCAAAGGAGGCAATCCGTACGAATCGAAATATTCCACACATCCTTCTTGAGGAAAGTAAACGGCTATCCAGTGGGTTCCTGGGAGATGACTGTCGTCCGTGTTGATCACATAAGCTTGATGGTCTTGAGGTTTGCGATGAGGGAGTTCATCTTTAGCACAGACGACAGGATTCCAAGAAGCCGTGTACGAACTGTGGTTCAAAAGGTAATAAAGTTCCCAGGTATCCATTTGTGTGTGGTTTTTTCTTCTTCTTCACAGGTAATAATAAGTCATCAATTCGATCCTGACTTTTTGCTTGAAAATGTCTGACGAATAAACGGTTATTTGTTCTGTTTCCTCACTCTGATTCAGGAGAGCTTCGATACGATCGATCTCTTTAGTGGTTAATGGTGGACAAGAATGTTCACGCAAGTCTTTATACCACTGATGCAACACGTCTTCGTTCGAGATGAGACTCCAAGCTTCGTCCAGATACTCGTCCAATTTTTCTTCTTGGCTCAGCATCAGGCATTTATCGTGTTGAATTTGACTGGGATGATCGTTTTGACATCCATAGCAATTTTTCTTGATCAATTCCGTTATTTTTTCCGCCAAGTGTTTGGCAAAACAGGAGACTAAATGGGCTTCTTGTTCTGGTCATCTTGACTTCATCATGATCACTTCGTCTTTTTCCATGGTCCCCTCACATTCCATCTCCAAAGTTTCTCCACTAGGTAAAGAGGGATAACAGTCTTCCATGGTTTCTAGTAATCTAGAATGACTTCTCTCAAACTGTTGATTTCTATCGTATTATCGAATTCGGCATACAGGACCTTCACTGTGTTCTCTGGGGGCAGTGCACTCGCAACTGAATTTCCACACGAATCTGGCCAGATTTTATAGGGTGAAAATGTCCCTCGTCGCTGCCTTGGTCTGGAGTGAAATCGAAAGCCCACAGAGCGTAATCCTCGTACGTAATGCCGTGACTGGTGTTGGTTCCTAACTGTCCCGTGGCATCGTACAGGGACAAGTACGATCTCAAGTAATTCTTCTTCGCATCACTAAAGTTAGGTTCGAAAGGTCGGGTACACAAGGTCTTGCCGTCGCGACTGACTTCAATCTTGGACACTTTGTAATGTTGAAACTCAAAAGGATTTTCGTTGTAGGGTCCGTTGAAGGCTGAATTCTTGACGATACCAAGGATCAAATGTTTGGGTAACTATCCTTGGAACAGATGATCTTCGATCATGGATCGCTGTCCAGCAGGAATAGTGAACGTTTTCACTTCCACTCGTCGAATCGGATACTTGGCGGTCGTTCTGCTCAACGTCTGACTGACGTCGTTTCCCACTTTAGGTAACACTTCCACACGACGCACGTAAAGTCGGGCTTTTTGGATGATGGTTTTGTAAATGGCATCAGCAGCAGCCATCAAATGGAAAGCGGCACTGCTGCGATTCAGTCTCAGGCGGACATCCACCCCGTTCAGCAAATACTTTTCTTGTAACCACATGTCTAGATGCAAACGATCCATCAGTTCTAAACTACGACTTAGATGAATTTTCTTTCGTCGTTCTACAAATCCCGTTGTATTTTGAGCATCCCCAGCAAGTGTAATGCCGTTGAACTTAGTCGCTTGGTCAGGTTTCCATACCACGCAAGCATCCAGATGAGTGTTCTTGGCTTCTTTTCCGTACGTCAAGAGATTTTCCAGGTACGCTCGATAAGGGTAAGTATCCATGCTGCTGCTGACCAGTTTGCTATTCAAGTACAAGTCCGCTTCGCTAAACAAGGAATGCATGAAATTGTTGACGGGAGCTACTGCATCATCATTGTCTAGGTTAGCGTTGGGTGGTTCGATCACTTTCACTTTCAAATACAGGTAACTGCTATTCAGATCGATGTAATCTTCGGGTTGTCCTTTAATGTCAAACTCGATGGGAGCGGAGTCTGTCAAAGAGGAAACAGGGTGAAATTCCACCCACTGGGATTCTTGCATGGTCATCATGGTGGGGGGCATGGCAAACAGATCCAATTCCGACTTGGAACAAGCGGAAGACTCTCGGTGCATCATTTTTTTTCTCTTTCTCAATAATCGAAAACGTCTAAGTCTCGAACGGTTCTTCTTTTCTTGGCCTTTCTCGCTTTAGACGTGTGAAGTCTGGTGAAAGGGTGTTTTCTTCGTGGTCTCTTTCTGCCTTGTCCTTGCTGAATGCCTGACTCGGTAGCGTGCAGGGCATTTATAGGTGTGTCTCGGCGACCCAAAAGGTCTTTGCCCGTTTGCAGCAAGACATTTTTGCCTGCCCTCATGAAAGCTTCTTTGGGGTTTTCTTTGCCTTGCGTCAGTGCTGCATCTTTCAAGGCGTGCAATCCGCGTGTCACCATCGGTTTCAACAACGGAGCCACCGAACGAAAGGCTGATTTTAACATATCTCCTAAACCGTGTCCTCGCTGTCGAGCAACCCCTCGGTACACTGGATACATGACTTACGAGTCGTGAGAGAACCGTTTTCGAAAATGGAGTTTCACCGTGACTTTTCCTTTGGTGAATGGAATATTTTGTCCCAAATCTCCTTTTATAGCAATGTTGACCGTGTCCAAATGAGACTTACTGACTGGCAAATAGTGAGGATGTACAAATTCGCGGTGGACGTGATAGGTGTTTCACCTTCCTGGTCACTGGTTGTGGTACTATCCACTTTGAAAGGAATGACAGGCAGTAACGGTACGGAGGTGTGTCCCACCACGTTATACTCTACCACATCGGAGTACACGAAGATCAAATTCAGTCCTTGGTTCAGTTCTACCGGGTTTCCAAAAGCTTTGTAAAAATCCATATTATTGTTGATCTTGGGGCTCAAATTGTTTGCGACCATTCTTGCATGTCCACCCAAAATTTCAAACAAACTACCATTGAACCTGAGGGACAACGTTTGAGTATCCTGAAATTTGATCATGAGACGACGAGCCACTTTATGGTACTCCAGGGTGACACGTTTATTTAGTTTGTTCAGGGCTTTGCCAAAGGCTAACTCAAACCTGGAAACAATGGTATCCACCAAATGTTGGCCACTAAAATAAAACCCTGCCGGAATTTTCAAGGTGTAGATACTTAAGGCTGGATTGCTGGCTGGTCTTGTGTCCCCTGAAAACCCAATTTCATTCATGGTGTCTTGTAATTGTTGGTTCAGGATTTCAACCTGAACAAAGTTTTGAGTTTCAGTGATGTTTTTGATTTGTGTTGGGTGAATCATTTCTACCAAAGCCACTTCCCAATGGGCTTCGTGATCTAAGGGGATGGCCTGAGGTAATTTGGCCGTGTAACAGCACAACGTGTTGTGGGGAAACACCTCCATGGAACTGTCACTGGGTAAGGTTAAGTAAAATTGGTTTTGGTGACTCATAATTCCAGAGTTCTGTGGCTGTCCGAGGGGTTAGTGGATGTCAGAGGCGTGTCTCCGCCCAAAATGGGGTTCTGATTGTGGTTGGAGTGGTGACTGGCACTGGCACTGGACACAAGAGAATTTCAGGGAGGGATTGGGAAGCAGGTAACCGATGCAACTGCTCAAGAAAATAGTCCACAATTGTTTGTCTCCTTGTTGCAAACTCAAATTGGCAATGGCTGCACCGATGACACAATACACCACGAAGATTTGGCAGAAAAAGACGATTTGCGTTTTAGGCACACGTTCTCCACACCACACCCACAAGGGTTGTTTTTGTAAATCTTGCACAGAAGAACTAGGTGAAGGAGTGGTCGACGTAGCTGCGTTTGTGTGAAAGGGCATGATGGTCACTTCTTTTTATAGTCGATGACTTGCGAAGCGTCGATCCAAGAATCAAAACTGGGTGGATATCCTTTCCAACGTACTTTGACTTCTTTGACACGTCGTTTGCCCACTTTACGGGTTCTGCGTTCGAGAATGCTTTCGATGTCGTACAGGTCGTCTTCTTTTTTGGTCACACGTTGTAACTCGGGCAAATAAAACGTTCCTTTGAGCACTTCTCCGTTCATGTCTTCCAATTTATAGACGGCAGGATGACGGCCATGCACTCGTCCAGTGACGCGAAACAATTCGGTCGTCCAGTTAGGTAAGTAACCTTTGACGAAAGTGCGTTTGGTTTTGCCAATGCGCACCCAGTCTCCTAGAGCCAACTCTCCACTTTTCTTGGGGACAGCCCTCGTCGGGGACGTACCAAACAGGCGCTCAAACAACAGCACTTCGTTGTCGGGAGTCACTTCTTGCGGGGCACGTCCGATGCTTCGATGGTAAGATTGGTTGTACGCTTGCACCAGGTGCGGTAAGATGTCGATGTACTTCAGAGTGTGGTGATGCGTAAAATATTTCTGCATGCGTTCTTTCAAAGTGCGTTGAAAACGTTCCACGATGCTGGCTTTGGCTTCTGGATTCTCGGTGGTAAAAAAATGAATGTCACGTTTCTTTAATTCTTTTTGGAAAGCATGGTTCAGAAAGTCGGTGCCTTTGTCCGTTTGCCATCGAAGAGGGTGACGACCGCTTTGTTTCAACACCCGTTGCAGGGATCGCACTAACTCGCTGCTCGATTTGGAAGTCAAGGGCACGACCCAGGCAAATTTGGAAAAGACGTCGATGACACAAAACAAATATTTGTAGCCACGATTGTAGCTGGCCAAATGAGAGACATCGGCTAAATCGGCTTGCCATTGATGATCGATACCTTCCACTCGGGTGCGACTTCTGGCAAACTTGCGTCGAATGGGTTTGTGTAAAGTGTAGGTAGCTTGTTCTTGTAACCATCGTTGCACTTGAGGTAAACGGAGACTTTTCAGTCGAGTTTTGGCAGCACGATACAATTTTTGAACTCCTGCGTAACCTGCAGAATGCGAGGGATCGTAGTAAATGCTGGCTAAGACTTTTTCCATTTTTTGTGTTGGTTGGTGTGTTAATAAGTCACCCACTCTTCGGTGATGCTACTTTGGGTGGGTCGAAAGGGTGCTTTAGAAACGGATTTACGTGTCCGATGGGCTACGGGAGTAGAAGTCGAAGGTAGTGGTGGTGGAGGTGGCAATGGAATGGCTTTGGTCTTCTTTTCTTTTTTCACTTCTGGTTTCCCTTCTTTCTTTTTCACTTCTGTCGAAGGAGGAGTGGACATTATCTTTTTAACACAAGCTTTCATTTCTTCTCGTTGGGGTGTGGGGGACGGGGTCAACAAGGATGCTGCAATCTTACTCGAAATGGGAGCTGCTGCCGGTGTTTGAAACACTTCTCGCATCTCTTCTTCCTCAGGCCTTCGTGGGGTTGCATCTCTGGTGACCCCTGGGGATGGTAGGAGTGGTGGTGGCGGTGGTGGTAGTGATGATGGTGCTGGACTTTTCATCAAGGTCTTAAAATCTTTCAGAGTGGGAAGAGCTGTTTCGTCTAAAGCTTTCTGGTGAAAAAGTTGCAGTCGTTGCAAAAGTTGACCGTACTTTTGCGATTTTTCTGTTTCGGACAAATCTTGGCGATCCATCAAGGACTGCAATTCGTGTTGTAACTGGGACATCTCGCTCTAATTGGGATTGGGAGGTAAATGCGGGGTGCGTTGTTCTTGCCACCGATGGTATTCCATCCATCGTTTGTAAGGCACTAAAGCTAGTTTTCGTCCTTCCATGGGGTTGTCAGGGGTCGATTCTGAGATCTTGGGACTTCCGAGGGTCTTTTTATCTTGCTCCCACCAGTCCTCCCAACATGGTTCCCAAGACTCCTTTCAGCAAGGGACCGAACAAGAGGGTTAAAATGCCTCCACGTTGAACCAACATCTTCTTCTTTTGACGAATGGGAATTTTCTTTTGAACCATTTGGCGAAGAACGTGACGATGTTTGCCTAAGCATTGTTTCTGGTGTTTGGACAAAGGGATCGTGCCTTTCAAGACGTTCAAACAACATTCGCACACGGTATCGATGACCTCTTTGGAGGCCGATTGAATGAGTTTTTTTCGTAGAGGTGGAGAAGCTTTGGACAGGACAGATAACATGTCCCCATGTTTGACTAAAGGTGGTGGTAGTCCTTTCCTTTTCTTTCCTTGGGGTTTTCTGGAGGGTGACATCTTTGAGTCTTCAGGAGCACCAAAAAACACTGATACCCCCGACTTGGTCACAGGCCTTTTTTATACTGGAACGCGTCGCCACTGATTGTCTTTACGTCATATCAGTTTGAGGACAGGCATGACACGTCGTGCAGGGGTACGCAACGGACTAAATCGAGCCAGTTCTTGCTTGGACAAATCCAGTAAACTTTGTAACATGCCCGATCTTTCTTGGACTTTGATTTTGGGAGAAGGTACTTTGTGAGCAGCAGCCACTGCCACTAAATTGGAGGGTCCTGCCACTGGGGAAGTAATTCTTGGGGTCATCAACGGAGAAGTTCTTGGTGTGATCAACGTCTCCAAGTACTCTTCAGTTCTTGGTGTCATCAACGGAGAAGTGGATGAACGTGAGGCTGCCGGAGACACGGTCACCGCCGTGGCAGGTCGTGGTTTGCGAGTGTAAGGTTGCGTCCTGGCCGAAGTGCCTCTCTTGCGACTAGTTTTCTTCTCTGGACTTTTCTTTTTCTAGGGGCTTCTTTTCTTTTTCCAGGGTGGTGTCTGGTAAGAGGAGGGTCCCGCCACTGGAGAAGTTCTTCTTCGGGACCTGGTCTTTTTCTTCTTCTTCTTGGAGCTTCGTTTGACTTTTTTCTTGGGTATAACTTTGGGGGCATTAGGATCCCATCTTAAGAGAGAACGAATGATGACCCCTCCTAGAGTACCGCTCCCTCCAGGTTTCAAAATGATTTGTTTTTTGGTTTGAGTGTCGATGCGGGGATCGGCCAGTTGGACAAAAGCAACTTTGTTTCGATCAAAAAAAGCGTTTGGTTTGATGAGGAATCTGAATGATTCCTTGCAGTATTTGACGTGCCGTCACCGTGAACCATCGTAAGACTTCTTTGAGACTAGCTTCTAAGACACGAGCTCGTATTTGTGGATTTTTTTCTCGACTGATGCATACAAGGCACGAATCAATTTGACGGGAAGATGCGACTGAAGGGACGTCATGTTCACACTGTGTGAGACAGACGAAAAGGGTCTGAGGTTTTTATAGATTTTTTTTGTGGAGTGAAATTAATTCGAAGACGGAGACGTGTACAGGACAGGCCCTCCGTCTTGGCACCAGTGGTGAAACAAGTGGGTACGAAATCGCAAATCCCCGGGGGTCGTAGGTTTCAAATCGACGAGTAAATAGGCGTGTGGCGTTTGAGTGGCATCGTCGTACGCCTGAGTCAGCCAAGGCGTTCCTAACTGTTTGGCTAAGACTTGCACTTGCGATTTATCTCGAGGGCTTTTAAACAAGACCACGTAATGCGCATTGAGACTGATGGTGCGATGGGCTTTACTTTGTTGAAACAAATTTTGGGTGATGTAAACGACACTGGCATTACTGTGATGCCCTTTGCCCGTGAACCACAGTTTAATTTATTCTTCGTCTTCTCCTAACATGTCGTCAAAAATGACCAAATGGGTTTGACGGGAGTCAGAAACGATGCCATCGTCTTCTTTAGGAATGCCTTCCACAAACACGATGGAATCGCCTTGACTTTCTCGCAAGAGGCTGTACGCCGATTGCCACTCTTTGTAACACCACACGATCCGCTGAGGTGGTCGATCGATCAAATGATGTTTATGTTCGATCAAACGTTTGACGAATTCGGTTTTGCCTGAACCGCTAGGTCCAGCAATGAGCATGTTAAAGGGATGGGAAGATACAAAGCCTCCCAACTGGCACGATCTAAGTGTTCGTCGATGACTTTGACAGTAGAGGAAGAGGGAGCAGAGACAGCAGAGGTAGCCATAGTGTGAGAAATGTCACTTGTGACACGAAAACAAACAAGACGAGAGTTTATATACTTTTTTCAGAACACGTTTATTGAATGTTTCAAACATGAATACGAAAGACAAAAATACATAAAAGCCAAAGGCTTAAGTACAAGGATAAAAGGCACATGATAACCATTAACGTGGAATAAACACATGTGTCTGTACAACATGTTTTGGGTAATGTTCTGACCAGTTCTATAGTAGGGGGTAAGGTCACACAAATGTCCTCCCGAAAGGGTCTTTCAGGCCTGTCCACGACAGTCCTGTCCTGGGTGACGGGTTCTTCTGGCACCGTCACTAACACGGGTTGAAAAGTAACTTTTTTCCTTGAACAACTCTTGTGCATACTGGGCCACTTCTTGGGTCCAAGCCTCAAAATCCCATTCTTTCCAGGCACGGACATCTGTCAAATGGGAATGTAAGTCGCAAGCTACACACACATCGTCATACACGTCTTGGGTAGCTAAAAGTTGACGAATCTTTTTTTCCCGTAGTGGTCGAGAAGTATCCAGATGAAAACGCAAGGCTTTGAGCAAAAGGAGTTTTTCGTGACCATTTAAGGCCATGGGGGATGTGGTAAGTACTGATCGTAAAGAGTCCACAAAGAATCGGCTGGTAAACGAAATCCCAGAAAACAAGTCACTAAGACACACACCACTTGTCGACCCAAATTGAATGGATACAGTTCTTGTAATAATCGATGGTAATGATCCACGGTTTGAATATGGTCATTGAGTTCCTTCCACGGAATCTGTTCAATCACTTGTGACATAAGCCGTGGAATGGATTCCTGTTTTTATGCTCTCTTTTTTTCGGAAGTAATACACGTACATTCTACCCAGACATTTTCGTTCTCCAGTAGGAAATCTAGAATACTGTAACCTACAGTTCAAACTTCGATTAGAAGTTTTCTCTTCTACTAAGCAGATTCCACGTAACATATGTTGGTAATCCTTTAACTCGTCTTCCTCAATGCGTTGCTCTAGGTGAATCTCGAAGTAACCAAAATGATGAACATTTCGTTCATTCACTAACTCACTAACAAGGTCTGACCACTGAAACAATTTCTGACGAATCAGTCCTCTTATACCATTCAGGTACCAGTGGTTAAAGATCTGGTGACGTAACGGATGCAATTGTTCTTTACGTTTGACTTGTATTTTCACCAGCTCTCGGTAAATCCTT
Source organism: Sinohyriopsis cumingii (assembly GCA_028554795.2). Taxonomy (NCBI): domain Eukaryota; kingdom Metazoa; phylum Mollusca; class Bivalvia; order Unionida; family Unionidae; genus Sinohyriopsis; species Sinohyriopsis cumingii. The sequence continues at coordinate 32,090,971 of CM068839.1, forward strand.
TCTCTCAACTCCTCAGGAAAGCCCAAAATGTTCTCTTGTAAAGTATCCATAAGTATATACCCTGTTTTTGGAATCCTTGGGTGGTGGCCAATAGCCTCGTTTACCTTTGTGCCTGATGTAATATCCACTCATAATCAGTCTTCTTATACTTTGGAATAGAGCATAATTTAAAAACGGTTCAATAACTTTGCGTTTGCGTTTCACTTCTATTTTGATCAGTTCTCGGTAATGCGTTATCTCAACTCCACAGGCAAAGCACGAATGTTCTCTAGCAAAGTATCCATGAATAGGTCATTCTAAATCCTCTTTTGTCTGACACAAGAAATGTACCATTTGCACAGACATGGTTTTACTTCAGTGTCGAATTTAAACGTTTAGTTACTAATTTACACATTACAATTCGTTCAGAAGTTTCCTCTTTCACTAAGTTGACATTGTAAACAAGATGTTGGTAATTCGTTAACTCTTCCTCTGGAATTCGATGCAGTACGTTTACAATGTAGTAGATAGAATCATCCAGAGCAAACCAATCCTTTTTAAAACTAGGGGATCGTTGATCAATGTCTGTCCAATGGAACACTTTCAACTGAATCAGTCCTTGTATAGCATTCAGGTACCAGTGATTCAAACACCGGTGACGTAACGGATGCAATTGTTCTTTACGTTTCACTTGTATTTTGACCAGCTCTCGGTAAATGCGTTCTCTCAACTCCACAGGCAAAGCACGAATGTTCTCGTGTAAAGTGTCCATGAACAGATTATGGTAAGTTACTTCAATATCTCGGTCCCACTAAGGGTAAGTAATGACAATTCGGTGACCATCGAGCATGTTCTACGTAGGCCGAATCTTGCAGTTCCCAGTAATGAAGTGACACACCGCAACTGAAGCACTTGACTTTATCTCCTTCGCCCAAGTAGAACAATCCGGCTCTGGCTAATTCTTCGGGGGTCGGTCCTCCCAGATACTTAGGCCATTTTCCTTTGAACGACTGAAGACGATTTTCAAAGTCGCAGTATTCCGACGAACGCACAGGAAACGAATATTCGTCTTTCACAGGTTCGTTTCGATAAGGGTTGGGTGACATGAACAGGAGTTTGCTCAGGGCTGGATGACATCCGTAGTGGGGTAGACGTGAAGGTGAACATTCCTCTTTAAAACGAAACCCAGTAAAATGTCCAAGAAGACGATCGGCATCGCTTTCGCATCCCTCAGGTTTGACACGCACAGCATCCCTTTCCATGATAGGGGTCGTGAGAACAAAGTTCCCATGATGCTTTACGGCATCGCTCAGGTCACAACGTACAGCATCGTACCCATCGCAAGGCTCACAATCGCATTCCACTTCAGAAGCCTCACACTTGAACTGTGCCTTTCTAAACAACTTGTTTTGTGTTTCTCTGAAAGTATTCATCTTGTTCGCTCTGTCTTGGTAGTCACAATGAACTATCGATCTTGACCATAGCCCCATTTTTATACTAGTCGCAATGCAGTCTCCAGCTTGTACATCTTTCCTTTTTTACGTTTTTTATGTCTTGTTCTGGAAGGTACCGTCTCTAAGGTACCGTCAACATTGTACCGTAGTGTGATGGGTGGAAAGGCCATAGAAAGGTAAGGGCAGTGCGGAGACCATCGAGTATGTTCCAGAATAGCTGAATCTTTATAGATACATAGATCCATTCGTAACTTCAGTCCGCAAGCGAAACACTGTACCTCGTATCCCAATCCTGACTCAGGTCCCAAGTAGACAAATCCTGTTCTAGCTAAAACATGCGAAGAAGGTAATCCTTCCCTATCTGTAGGCCATTTCTGAAACGTGTCCAATCGACGGGCACAATCACAATAGTCAGGTAAGAAGACTGGAAAATGGTAGGGTTTGAACTTGGAGTTCTCATCGGGTTTCTCACTCGATTCTTGCTGTGGCGAAGTCATCTTTCTGGTGGGTGACTATCCTCTTACAACCAATGTTTAATACCAACGTGTCCATACGGTAAGGTGAAATGATTGGGAAGTCGCACTCGCTTCTGGTACACGATTTGATAGACTTTTTCCAAGGGCCGACTGACGATGTGATGAGTGGGTAAACGTACAATCTTGTTCGGTTGGTAGGTGGTCACTTTAAAGTGTCCATTCTCTCCCGATTGCAAGGCTTCTTTCAATACCCCAAAGTTGACCACACGACTGGTACGATAATTCAGAGTCAGTCCTTTTACTTTGCACGTCGTGTGCACTTCTCCTTGTTTGTCCCGGTATTCGTAGCCGTAATTTTTGGGGCCGCCACTGACGAAACTTAGAATCTTGTCGTCGGGATGCTCGTCTGTCCAGGCTCCTAAACGGTCTCCTTCGATGTCAGGGTGATGTTGAATCGGGTGATGGATGTAAATGCAACTGTCCGTGTCAAAGTACAGGACGCGTTCCCCTAACAGTTCTAAAGCTTCGTACAATTTTAAGCGAGCATGAGCTGTCACGTAAGCCGCAATGATGACATTTCCAAAAGGGTCGTCTTGTACAAAGTCCAAATCTTCTAATTGACCAAGATCAAATTCTCTCGAACGACGTCCACGTATTTCATGTATTTGGTTTTGTCGTGAATCATCTGGAAGTAGCGGGAAGGTTCTGTCAAATATTCCGTCTTGGGTAAGCACGGTCGTTGTGCCATTTTACCCCACAAGCAATTTAGCATCACTTTGGCAAACGATCGCCTGCCTTCGTTTTTCTCGATGTGGTCTAAAGAGATGCCTTCTTGTTCATAGTATTTCTCTTTGAATTGTATTTGGTCTTCGGGAGTGTGACACCAGGACGGATAGCCGCTGGCTTCTTGTTTCAGTTTCAAAAAGGCATCCACGTAGTCGGCGAAAATGCCTTTCTGACTTGGATCACCCTTGTGGTATTGTTGTGTCTTGGGAAAGTGGCAAATTTCGTACACTTCTAACAGTTGGTATCCCATGACCAGAGCTTTGAACAATTCTACGCTGACCCAGGATCCCGTCAAGGCACGTTCTTCCTGGGTGTGCTGACAAGGTTGGTCTTGGTTGCACGTTTCGGCACAAGTACGGCACAAGGGAAACATCAGTTTGCCTTGACAATGGTGAGGTAAGACGGGATGGTATAGGTTCGTGGGAGGCAAAACTTTACACTTGATCAAGCCTTCGTATTGTCGAATGTTTTTCAGGTCGATGTGTTCCGTCAGCAATTGCAGGTGCCCTACAGGAAAGCGACAATATTTGCACACGTAGGGATACAGCGAACACACGTCCAAGTATTTGATTTCTTCTCCTTTCTCTTCGTCGGCTTGGTACAGCAAACAGGTGGCATTGGTCCTTCCTCCGTACAAACTATCCCTCGGGTTCAGCGGGTCCATGAACTGGTAACTTTCCACGAGGCGTTTAAACTCGGGATCGGTTTTCATACGGTGATCGTACTCGTGTTCCCACATTTCCACCACTTGATATCCTTGCTGTTCTAACTTTAGGCGTCGCTGACAAGTGTCCTGGTACAAGTCTTCCATGTTTCGTTGCAAAAACTGATTTTTAGTGCCACGGTCAGGGTAACAGACGGGACATCCGTGAAATAAGCAACCGTTAAACTCGTACACGATCTTTGGGTTTTCTAAGTCCCAGCCATCTACCGAATACGTTCCGATGGTCTTTTCACCCCCTCCGTTGCGGGCATGCTGAATCCATTTGTCTTCCTTGTCGCACAAGTAATGTAACCAACGTAGGGCTTTGACCGAGTATTGTCGTTTGTCATAGTGGGTCGTTTGAGGGCTGATGACAGCTACGGTGTTTTCAGGCATGAATCGTTGTCGATACACTAAGGAACACGCTTTGGCAATGGTGCAAGCTTCTTTCAAAGGATCGACCCCTCCGTGTTCCATGAACAGTTCTCGAAATTTTCCACAGCAACGTCGTAAAATGTCCACGTCATAACGACAATACTTTAGCATTTCTTCCTGAAAGTCGAAAGGGTCCGAGGCGTGAGCCTGGTACCAAGCGTAGAAAGCTTCTCGTTGTTCGGTACGCATGTTGTCGGGGTCGTAATAGTGAGCCTCAGGTAAATGGGGTAGAACGGCGTGTTGATTGGCTTCCGTATTGAAAAAGTGTGGAAAGTACCCTTTAGCCATTTCTGTCATTCCAAATGTTTTAGGCATTCGGCTCAAAGGCATGGCCAAGTAACTCATCGAATCTTTAAACTGTACTTGTCCCACTTGCATGAAAATGATTTTGACTCCGTTCAAAGTCACTTTAGGACGTTCGATGACTTGTTCCGTATAATACCTCAAAAGAAACTGTCCATCGTATCCGGAGAAATTGTGAGCCATCACCGTGGCATGACGATGACAATCTCCGTAACGTTCGATGTCCTCTTGGCTCCACGTCTTGTCGATGGGGTCTAAGACCCATCGAGCGAAATCGGCTAACGTGTTCGGTCCCCGAAAGATTTTTTCACGCCCTCCAGGAATCTTGCTGCAGTGAGGGCAATGACTGAAGATAGGTTCTTGAATGCACTTCTCGCACGCTCGATGAGCCACGCAGAAATTAGGAATGTGAATACCGGTCTCTTGCATGCATTCGAAATCAAAAAAGATGAAATTGCCTTTCTTCTTGTGACCGTCCTCTTTCTCTGGTGGAGGTTGGTATTTTTGCACGTAGCATTGGTGTTCCAAGTCCACGATGTGGTGACAAATGTGACATTTTTTCTTTCCTCGACATACGTGTGCCTTGGCAGTATTGGTACATATGCCTTGTCCACACGTAGGGCACAATCTCAGCAGTTGACAAGCACATTTCTGCTGTGAACCTTGCGTCTTCAGATGTTGTTGGTAACAGGTAGGGCTGACAAACGTGCGCAGACAAGTTGAACAAGGCACTGGTCCTTCGCTCAGACAGGGTGGAGAGGCCAAACATCCTGAACATTTCAATCCACAATGCTTGTGTTGCTCTCGATTATTATAACCATAGTCACATTTCTCACAGTAATAACTGTATCCCAGGAATGCAGTGATACTGGTAATGGTATCGAAATGGTCATCGTGATAATAGACATGAATGTATTTTCCGTCCTTAAAATCTTGGCCTCGAAACAACAGAGGCCCACGCATTTCTTGAGGGTACACTTTCAAGGTGTATCGTGGAGCTAGGGCATCTTGCAATGTTTGCATCTCAGGAATGCCACAGGGTGTGTCTTTGGACAGTCCGGCTTGTTGTAACAGAAGTTCTGCTTCATTTCGTTGTTTGGCTCGGTCGGATCGTTGAATAGTTTTCCAGGTTCTTTTCCATTCTACCGTGTCGTTCTTGTTTTCATAGGTTCGTCCCACCACGATGGCACGGGCTAAACACATCTGGTCTTGAGGGTTGTTAATTCGGACGAGACTTGTTTTGGTGTTGCGAAGGTCGTCCACCAATAACATCTTTTTGCGTCCAATCCCTTGAGGAGGAGAGACATGGGTCATGGCCAGTGTGGCTTTTCCATTGGTGATGTCAAACTGTTCATTAGATTGTTGCACGTGTTGAATCTTGTCCATGACTTTGGAAGCGGTCAATTCTGCAGGGGTGCTAAACTCGATCCAAACAGGGGATTTCAAACCGTCGTGTTGTATGGAAAGTCTCAAGCGATCGTCTTCTTTGGGTTGACATTGTCGCTTGAGTGCGGTGAGCAGAGAATCCCACACCCCAGTGATGAACACTTCTGCTTTTTCTAACGGTACTTCAGCCTTGAAATCTTTAAACTTCACCGTGTATTTGTAAGCCGTGGTTCTAAATTTTCTAGAGGAGCGCTTTTCCGTCTCTCGAATGGAATAGTTTTTTTCAGGGTTGACTAAGGGTGACGAACTTGGTTTAGAGGGTACAAATTCTGGTTCACTCATGTCCTCTTCAAAATCACTGGCATGAATTTGTGCCAAGACTTCAGCTCTGGTACGAGGCGATAGATCACGTTTCTGCCTCTTACTTTCTTCTTCTTTTTTCTTCTCGAATGAATAGGATCGTTTCATCTTGAGTGCAAAACGTCAAATGACTCAAGTTTAAACACCATAGACTAATTTATAGTCATGGCAGACCAGCGTATATAAAAGGGTGTGTGTCTTGTCCTTTCACTATTCATTTCACTCTCAAGCCGAGCACAACGATGGAAGAGACTAGCCAAATCGAACGTTTCGTCAGAGCTTTGCGAGGGGTCATTAGAAAATTCTCTTCAGACCAGCCGACGGACTACTCTCCTTCCTTTCGAGATAAAAGTCAAGATACTTGCTATATCTGTCAGAAGAAAGGGCATTGGTCTTCAGAGTGTCCAGACCGTCAAAAAAGAAGAAAAGGGGCTAAAAAAGACAAAAGTCAAGATACCTGTTATTATTGTCAAGAAAAAGGACATTGGTCTCCAGATTGCCCAAAAAAGAAACAAGAGGAGTCAGAAGAAAAGAGGGATTCTTCAGAAGAAGAGAGAGATTCTTCAGAGGAAGAAAGCACACAGGTGAAGAAAGAGGAGAAGAAAAGAAGAGGGGAATAAAGTGAGGAGGAAGAAAAGAAAAAGACAGTGAGGGTGAAGAAATTGAAAAAACAGAGAGACTGAACAAGGAGACAGAAGAAGTCAATGAACTTTTTAAAGTGATCTGTTGTGAATTGTGAATTGGATTGTAACTATGGATAAAATAATAAATTAATTATATAAGGTAAGTGTCTTTGAGTTTTGATTTTAAAATAAGAACGTACACTCACGCACTCATACAAAGACACGTACTATAGGGGTAAAATGGGTTGTTTTGTTTTGTTTTGTTTTGTTTTGTTTTGTTTTTGAGTTATTGGCAAATTGAAAGGGTATCTCTTTTCGAGAGAAGTGGGTGGCCCTGAAAAGGGCCTTTTTTGGTGTAGGGGTGAGTTTAAGCAATCAACTTTAACTGCCTTAAGCCTTTGCCACGGCCAAGGCCTACTTCTGGACTGCGTAATGTTGATGATGATGATGATTGGGTTGAAATCACTAAGGATGGTATGGTAGGCTTAGTCACAGGGTTGACGTGTTTAGCTCGGGAAGGTCGTATTCTCTTCGGTTGTAATAAAGAACTCTGATACATTTGTTTCAGACTCCTTAACTCCGCTAAAATGTCCAACAGTACCGTGACCGTTTGATTTTCACCCTCTTGTTTCTTTGCTCTACTTCTTCTTGTTGTTGGTGTTGTTTTTTTCTTACCTCTTCTTCTTGCTGCTGTTGCTGTAGGAGAAAAGCTTGTTCCGCTTCCTTTTGTCGTTGTATAAATTTCTCCAATTCTTCTTTCTGTCTCTGTCTAAAATTCTCCACTTGCGGTAATGAAGAAGAGAACGAAGGTTCCGGAACAAACTCTTGCGAGGTAAGAAAATCCACAAAATCCCAATTTACCTCTTCTGAAAGTAAGTCCGGGTTCCCTTGGGCGGTCTCCACTGCTGGTGCACCCCAATGGATCGTTTTCTGAGTATCCGTCATGTTGAATCACTGACCCATAGATTGACTGCACACAGGCGCTAGCGAATCTATATAGACCAACTGACGTCACAGACTGTTCTCTTCGGATTGGATGCGGGCTGACTGACGCGTGTTCGGATTGGTGAATGAACTCAATCCGTTTCAATCCTTCCTCTACCTATAAATAAACGCAGTTCACTGCATTGATTCACCTGTTCTCGTCGCCTCACGATGTGGACCACAGTTGAATCATCCACCCTTGTGACTTCAATGATGTTTAGGACGGACATGCTCATGTATGTCCGGTCCAAGTGGACTATTGTTGATAGGACAGATACTAGTGTATGGATGAGAAGAGTTTACATAGAAAGACAAGGATGTCTCAAGAGGGTACTTGTGTATGGACCTGCAGTTAGAAGGAGTTTAAGAAGAAGAAGAAGATGTGACAGATGCCATCTATGTTAATATTAATATTAACATAAACCCAAAGGCCCTTTTCAGGGCCACCCACATTTCTCGAAAAGAGATAGCCTTTCGATTGCCTACCCCTTTTTTAAAAATTTAAAAAAAAAAAAAAAAATCCCATGTTCAATTTCCCTTGTCGCTAAACAGTCCCACGATTTTTCTCCATGTTAATTTCCCTTGTCGCTCAACAGTCCCACGATTTTTCTCCATGTTCATTTCCCTTGTCGCTCAACAGTCCCACGATTTTTCTCCATGTTAATTTCCTTTGTCGCCAGAGTGTCCCACGATTTTTCTCCATGTTAATTTTCCATTGTCGCCAGAGTGTCCCATGGGGTCCTGTAGTGCTAATTTCCATTGTCGCTAGGGTATCCCTATTCACTACTTATATGTTATCTAAATAACTCCGTTTTCTAACAGCAGAAAAAGTTTAAAGAAAATTAGTCTAGTTTTATTCGAGACCACGATTGCAGGATAATTGACCCAGATCTTTGCCGTACTATTCGCTGTGGTTTTATGAATGTAATCCCTGCCTCAACGGCTACACCCTATTAGACACATTTAGCAACAGCGAACGCGCGATTATCCCCAGATGGACGTGGATAGGCTTCGGGTGGTCGCGTTGGCCCCACTATTCTATGTTGATCTAACCGCGATCTATCCCCTCTGCAGTCGGAACTGGTAAGCGCTGACGCCGTGTTGGCGAAGGTACTCTTACGTCAATTGATTATATATCTTGCTCATGTCGGCGACTCCTTCGCTAGCTCACCGCATGTCATCGACAAGGCTTTATGGTCGCTCTGCCATATATTTCTTAGGGTGGCACAAGTTCTTATTGTGAAGGTCAAAGAGGTTAAAGCACCTATAGCCCAGGTTCCCTGTTCGCTGACCTTTAGGACCTAGTACCGGATGGCGAACACTTCTACGAACATTGGCGCACAGCTGGTCGTGAAGCTTTCTTTTTCAACTCTACTGCCTGACTCCCACTGATATTTTGGGCCCTGAAGACGTGCCATCAAATGTGCCATCCACGGCTTATCGACGTGTCCCAGATGGAGGTTTACTAAGTAGAAACCCCATATCCGGGACAGTGAAAGTGTCGCCGTTACGTTATTGCTTGGGATGAAACCGCCAAACGCCTGCATGATTTCCATCTGAATACAAAACCATCGAGTTTGGCGTCGTAGTTCCATCGATATCGGCGGAATTGTTAGTGAATTACATAACTGTCATGGCTGGAGTTCCCTATGGTGTAAAGCCACATAATGGGTGGCACAAACTTTATTAAGACACATAGATCTCTACAGGTATAGTGTGGATTCTACTTTGATAAACCCGATCTTTCTTCGCGCCACGTTGTAATGCGGTTTAAGCGGTGTCTGTTTGGGCATGTTTAATGTACCTAGGCCGTATTTCGAAAAGCAGGTAAACAGTGAGTGAGTTCTTGCATGTTTTGCATGTTTTACCTGATTTTTACATATTGGCTGCAATAAATATACGTAATTTGTAAAATGAAATCCTTATTATTTATCTTAATCAGCTCATGACAAATTTTTGGTAAGAGTGGCATGGTGCGGCCAATTTCGGTTACGCAGTCACGGCGCATTACGGAAATGCTAAATTCGATGCAGGTTGCATATTCCAGGATCCAATATGCACTGACTGAATAACGGTAATCCCCAGAGTCAGCCCCATTAATCACATCTAGTAAATAAGGCCATCTACTCTCACCAAACAAGGGTTTTGGTCTACTGGCGGTCTCGGTGAACATAATAAGGTGATTCATGTCTATGGCGTCTAAAAGATTTATGCAATTCAAACACTCAACATTTCTCACGTAGTGGGTCAGGTTCGCTAGAGCGCTTAAGATGGCATCGTCTGTCCCTCTGTCAGCGCCTGAAGCTGTCCATCGGTATTACCTACATGCCGTAATACGACCTGTTTCAATTAACAGATGCCCAGAGCCAAGGCCGTCAACAGCCGTCTGCAACCGCACACCAGGTTTCATGTCGTTGTCGAGCGCAATTAGCATTGCAAATCGGCTCGTCAGACATTTTCTGAAAAGAGAGTAGGAGCCAGCTGCGCGGGAAAAACGGAGGCACGCGAACATTCCGACGAATCAAAACCATCCAATGAGTTACGGAGTTTTGCGAGTTGCCGAGATCGACAATGCCGAACTTTCGTACACCTCGCCCTGGCAGCAATATCAAAGGACGTGAGATGGGAAAATAGGGAATCGGAAAAGATGCCGACTTCATTGCGATCAAAGACGGCGCGGGAAATTTGCCTTGCGGGCCACCCGTAAGCGCAAGCCCAGGGTATCCCTCAACAATATTGAACGCTGGAGCTGGACATCAACCTGTCACCCCGGCCAATGTTCTAGGCTGCGATAGGTTGTTATGGTGTGACGACTTCAAAATGTGTTTTTGTAGGGCATCACAAGCATGTATGCGCTATGGGTGGGCATCATATCTTTTGTCCTTCGGGAGCTTGGACAAAGGTCATTAGTTCTCCAATGCAAGAGAAGGAACATTTTGTAATAAGAATGATTCTACATGTTTTCTCACGCTGAGCTTGACACAGTTATCAACTACCTCTTTAACAAGAGTATTGAATGCAAAAAGACGTGTGGATACAATTTCGTATCAAAGAATGACACATGTCAAAGATGCTTAAAGAGGTGCGTAAGGGCCCAACTGTATATGTAACATATAATATTCTCACGGCATGTACTCGCCCACATTTATCTAGCCTTGAATTTCTCGAAATCGGGCGGCGAATTATTTATTATGTTTTCCTACTGTTGCAACAGATAAAAGAGGCGTTAGAATCAAAATCATCTATGTAGTGGTTAAATTAAAACAAATAAGTGATATATTACAGTGAGCGTATTTTTTAAACCCGGTACTCACAGGGTGCCCCATACCTTTCACTCGAAGAAATTCGTTATGGGTGGACGCTGACCCCTAAAGATAAAATGTCACAGACGGGTCCAGGACAAAAATCCATAATAATCTTCTTACTGCATGCGTTGTACCCAACCCTTTTATCTAGCCGACAATTTCGAAAAATCGGCTCCACAAATATTCTTCAAATTTTCCCCACAGTTGGAACACTCACGAAGAGGCGACGAAATAAAAAGTCTCTAAGTAGGAGTTCAGTTAGTAAAATATATTGACATAATCGATACACATTCTGCGTGTTTTTCATACCTGAACCAGTAGGGCGACCATTATTTCGCTGATTCCTCCTGTTGATATTCATTAGGACTTCCTTCGTGGGTCGACCCAATCACCTAGACTTAAACATTAAATAAGGACCCACGTCAAAACTCTGTAAAACGGGGACGTAATATCCCAACTGTATATATAAAATATAATCTTCCAACGGCATGTGTTTTGTCCAATTTTTTCAAGCCGACTAATTTTCTTCAATCTTTTCCTACTTTTGGAACTGATTCCGGACTAGATTGTTTCCAAGAGGCGATGAAATCAAAGTCAACTAAGTCACTGTCCGATTAGTTTAATTAATGCTCAATTCTATTATCATTTTGCGTGTTTTTCATACCCGGTATCCTTTGGGTGCCCTTTACTTAGATGATTGCTCTCCTCGGAATTCGTCAGGACTTCCTTCGCGGGTCGTCTCTCTCCCCTCTAGATGAGATGTCACTGAATGGTCGGTGTCAAAACTCTTTAAAGAGGGTACAGAAAATCCTATCTCTATACGTAAGCCTTAAGGCATGTGTTTTATATAGCCGCAAATTTCTCAAAATTGGCTCATCGAATTGTCTTCAAACTTTGCATACTGTTGGAACACATACCTACCTAGAAACCACCGAGGAGTTGAAATAAAAGTTTATCTAGGTAGATTTTCAATTGAGTCAGATTATTGCTGAGGAAACTGCCTATGATACACTAAGCCGAGTCGCACCATCTCGGGTTTTTTAGCATAGGTCTTTGTATTTGGAGTGATACCCCACTGAATCAGCAAGGTCGCCGACTAAGTTGCTGGGTCGTTGAGCAGCCAATAGGGTGTCCTGTGGTAGGCGACTGTGTAGTCAGCTGAGTCGCTGTATCGGCGACTGGATCGTCGTCTGGATCGCCAGGTCGCCTTCCGGGTCGTTGATCTGGTAGTAGAGAGCCGAATGGGTCGCTGATTCGCCGACTGTATGAGTGACTGGATCGCAGAGTCGCCGACTTGGTTGCTTAGTCGCCGACTGGTTCTCCGAGTGAGTCGTTGAATCGTCGACTGTGCTGCTGACTGTGTCGCAGAGTAACCGACTGGATTTCAGAGTCGTCAACTGTGTCGGTGACTGTGTCGCAGAGTTGTGACTGGGTCGCTGAGTGAGTCGAAGAGTCGCCGACTGGGTCGTCTGTGAGTCGCAGCGTCGTCGACTGGGTGTTCTGTGGTCGCCGGGTTGCCGACTGGGTAACAGAGCCATCGACGGTGTTGCTGACATGGTCGGAGAGTCGCCGACTGAGTCGCACATTTGATCGCAGAGTCGCTGACTAGGTCGCAGAGTCGCCAACAGGGTCGCCAACTTGGTCGCAGATTCGCCAACTGGGTTACAGACTTGGTCGTAGAGTCGTCGCCTGGGTCGAAGAATCGACGATTGTGTCGCTGAATTAGTCACAGCATCGCCGACTGTGTAGCTATCTATGTCGTTGGCGAGGTCGTGATCTCGCATAGTTGCTCGATCAAGATCAACACAGAGAGAGAGACGAACAGTGCAAAATGATGAGAGAAGAGAAATCTTCAGTAAAAATGTGTATAGTCGCGAGCCTTTTAGCGCCTTTATCCTGGTATCCTTGTCCCTACACTTTATAAATTCCCCGGCCTGGCCCTTTCCTGTTCGGCGAACTACAACCAAATGTGGTTGCTCCAGCGGGTGATTGTACTGCTTCACTTACAAAGGGACATCTTCAATCAATACCGCTTCATAACACACCAGCATTGCAGCAACGGTTGGCACGTATATACATATACCCATGCGGAATCACGTGACCCAAACTAAGACGCTAGACGGCACTACAAAGTCATCTAACATTTAAAATTGAACATAAACTTTAACGAAACGAAAATTACCTTATACGAAGAGAAAATTACTTCGTGGATCGCCTCTATCACCCCGATATAAAATGTCAGAAGGGTAAATGTCAAAACTCTCCAGAAGGGTACGTAATATTCCGACTTGACACACAAAATATTATATTCTTGCGACATGTATTATATCCAACTTCTTTATCTAGCCGAGAAAATCTCAAAATCGGCTCGACGAATTATCTTTAAACGTTTCCTCCTGTTGGATACGATATAGGGTTAGATATCGCTGAAGAAGCGTTGAAATCAAAATCCTCTAACAAGGGGTTCAAATAGTAAAAATATTGACCCAATCCATGCATTGTGCATGTTTTCGTACTCAGTAACCATAGCGACCCCCTACTATTTCTGATTCTTTTCAACGAAATTAGTCCGGACTTCCTTCATGGGTCACCTCCATCTAACAAAGATGACATCTTTTGGAAGGGTCCATTTCAAAACTCTTTAAAGATGGAACTTAATGTCCCAACTGTATACGTAATGTATAATCTTCTTACGGCATGCGGTGTATCCAAACCCCTTTATCAAGTCGAAAATGTCTTGAAATCGACTCGACGAATTTTCCTTAAAATTTTCCTACTGTTGGAACATAAACAAATCTAGATACCCCCGACGAGGCGTTTAAATAAAATTCCTCTAAGTACGTGTCAAATTAGTACAAATATTGATCCAATCGATCCTGATTATGCGTATTTTTCATACTAGGTACCCATAGGTGACCCTTCGCAGGTCGATTATATTCCCAAGAGAAATTTTCTAAGACAGGTCCATGTCAAAACTGTTTTAAGACGGTATGTAATAGCCATGGGTGTACGCAAGTTATAATCTCCGCACATGTTATCTACCGAAACCCCTTTATCTAGCAGCGAATTTCTCTATAGCAAAAAGTTATAAAAGAGAAAAAGAAAACATCAAGCCAATTTTGAGAAAGTCGCTGCCACATAATGGCGGTGAGAATAAGGAATAAGTATTGAAATCTGTGTGAAAACACTTGAATCGGGAATAATTAACTGGTTACTTATTCCTTATTGAATCGGAAATAAGGAATAAAGAATAAGTAACCAACTTGATTTTAGTCCAACGTATGCCATAATGCGTGTCAAAATCAAAGTATGTCATCAAGCGTATGAAAAGAAATATGTCATCTTCGCTGTCAAAATCAATCAATGTTATCACACGTGTCAAAATCAATGTGTGTGATCAGGCATATCAAAATCATTGTAAGTCATCTTCCATGTCAAAATCACCATATGTTAAAATGGGTTTCAGAGCCAATGTATGCTATCATGCGTGTCAGAATCAATTAATGTCATCATTGGTGTCAAACTCAGTGCGTGCCATCATGCGTATCAAAATCGATATTTGTCATCATAGGTGTCAAATTCAACATATGTCATCATGCTCGTCAAAATCATGAATGTCAACATGCGTGTCAAAATGTCACCGTTGGTGGCAAAATCAATGTATGTCACCAATTGTGTGAAAATCAAAATATGTCATCATGTGTGTCAAAACCAATCAATGTCATCATGCGTGTGAAATCAATGTATGTGATCAGCATGTCAAAATCAATGTATGTAAACTTCCGTGTCAAAATCGCCATATGTCAAAATGGGTGTCAGAATTAATGAATGCTATCATGCGTGTCAGAATCAAATAATGTCATAACTGATGTCAAAATCAATGTGTCATCATGCGTGTCAAAATCATTCTATGTCAGCCGTGTCAAACTCAGTGTGCGTCATTAAACGTCTGAGAATAATTGTATGTCATCATGCTAGTCCCAAAAAAAGTATGTCATCTTGCGATTCAAAATCAACGTATGTCAACATGGGTGTCAAAATCAATGTATGTCATTATGGGTGGCAAAGTCAATGAATGTCAACAAGCGTGTGAAAATCAATATATGTCATCATGAGTGGCAAAAATCAATCAATGTCATCATTCCTGTCAAAATCAATCAACGTCATCATGCGCATCAAAATCAATTTATGGCATCATGCATGTCAAAATCTGTATGTCATCATGCGTGTGAATATCAAAATGCTTAATAATAGTTATGCTTGCAATCATGAATGGATTTTAATTGTCAAATTGAGCCCTGGGGTCCAACGGCAGGGGTCCAAACAAACAAGAAACAATTATCAAAATATCACGAAATAATGCCCTTATTGGCATACATTTAAAATTTTCAGGATTCCAGTTTAATGCATACTCAGTTTCCATTGTGACATTTCACTTTCCTATATCCAACTTTTATTTTAATATAACCACTCTGGATTAGACGTAACCAGTTAAATATTGCATATACCCACGTTTAAGTAGGGTCTGACTGATTTACACTGATATGTGGGTCTAAGTATCACGATCTTGGAAAATTTTAACGCTGGATAACATCTTTTTAGTTACGATTTTGATATTGCTAGTTGAAAACTGAATATGAGGTTTCTCCTTGGAAGTGGGAAAGTGTGTTTAAATCTTTATTACAAACTAAGAAATATGCTAGTTGGCATGGGCATAGCTTAAATTTGCTAGTTGATAATATTACAACTTTCATGTTCGTCTTATCTTCCACCTGATATGGAGTATTTATACCTCTCTAGAGACTGGACTTTTCATATGAATTCGACGAAACTGGATACAAGTTCTCTGTCATCTTAACTGTAGCTGAACATGAGTATGAGTGAAATAAATGAATATTATTGATATGACCTTACGTGTGGATCAAAGTTGCTAAATAATCTTATATTATCTAGCCGATATATGAGTCTGCTTATGAGCAAGATTTATGCATACGAATCAAATACTTTGTATATGATTCGTGCAGCTTATTGTCCCAGTAGATCTTGTGACTATTTTTCTGATCTTATTTCTAGTACACTTAGCAAATACGTTTACATGATCAAGACCTTTGAAGGACTTTGATGATGCGAAATGTGTTTACATCATCAAGATCCTGGATGACATTGATTATGGTAAATGATGACAAATCATCCTAGATAACTTTGATTATGGGAAATGCATTTACATCATCAAGATCCTAGATGACTTTAATTACGCCAGGAGACTATGAAAATGAATTATGCCATTAGATGTTTTATCAAGATATAGTAAAATAGTTAATATCGACATGATATCAAGTCTGGAAGATCGTCTACCTATGGTTTACTCCTAGTCATCCACAAACTGCCAAGTGAAATTGTAAACTGTTGTGTCAGTCATTTGAGCGACATCATGCCCATTCAGGTCTCTTGTCATATAAACAAAACAATTTGAATAGGTCAAAGCCTACAACTGGAACAACATTGCTGGACACATCATTATATATAAAGGCTGTCTCCAAAAGTAGCATCGTATGACATGAAGGAGGACGCATCATATCTAGTCTACATTCCCGATCCCTTAAGGGACCACTCTATGTTAGAACATATTCCCGATCCCATAAGGATCATTCTGTATTTGAATACATTACCAATCCCATAGGGGATCATTCTGTGACATTCCACATTCCAGATCCCATAGGGGATCATTATGTGTTTGAATACATTACCAGTCCCACAGAGGACCATTCTGTGTTAGAATACGTTCCCAATCCCACAGTGGTCATTATGCAGTAGTCTACATTCCCGATCCCATAGGGGACATTTTGTGTTAGAATACATTGCCTGTCTGATAAGGGATCATTCTATGTTTGAATACATTACCAATCCGAAATGGGATTATTCTTTGTTAAAATATATTTCCATTCCCATAGGGGATCATTCTGTGTTAGTCTACATTCCCAATCCCATAGGGGACATTTTATGTTAAAATACATAACCAATCCCATAGGGGATCATTCTGTGTTAGTCTACATTGCCAATCCCATAGGGGACATTTTGTGTTAGAATACATTACCAATCCCATAGGGGATCATTCTGTGCTTGAATACATTAACGATTCCTTGGGGAATCATTCCGTGTGTTGAATACATTCCCGATCCCATAAAGGAACATTCTGTGTTAGAATCCCATTGTTCATCCCGTAGGTGACATTCTGTGTTAGAATACGTTCCAGATCCCGTAGGGGATCATTCTGTGTTAGTCTATATTCCCGATCCCATAGGGGATCATTGTGTGTTTGAATACATCACCAATCCCATAGGGGATCATTCTGTGTTAGAATACGTCTCCAATCCAAAAGTGGCCTGTTCTGTGTTAGCAGGCATTACCAATCTCACAAGGGTTTTTTTCTTTATTAGAATATATCCTCAATCATACAAAGTTGTTCCAATACATCTCCAGCCCCAAACGGGGTTTTTCTGTTTAATAAATGAATCCCAAATTCCACAAGGTTTTGTTCTGTGTTAGAAGAAATCCCAAGCCCTTAAGAATTTTTTTTCGTGTTAGAATGCATCCCCAATCCCATAAGGGATATTTTTCGTGTTAGAATGCATCCCCAATCCCATAAGGGGTATTTTTCGTGTTAGAATGCATCCCCAATCCCATAAGGGGTATTTTTCGTGTTAGAATGCATCCCCAATCCCATAAGGGGTATTTTTGTATCAGAATGCATCCCCAATCCGACAAGGAATTGTTCAGTGCTAGAATATATATTTGAGAAGATATGACATTGTAATATTGCATGATGTCTTATGGATATACCACTTGAGATAAAAATTTCTTTCTAGGCTATTGTGGTTCTTTTGTTACCATGACACATTTCGTATATAGAACATGTATTATCATGGATTTTCCAGACTGTGTTGTAATAGACGTTTGAAATTTTATTATGTTGTACATCTTAATGCCCTTCAAAATGACCGTCGTCACCTGAGGCAACAAAAGCTCCCATGATACTGTTTTTGGTTTATACATAACGTCTGCAGGGTTCTGTTTTCCTGTTCTGATCTTCAAAACCATCTCGTTTAAGATTTTCGTTTTTAATCAGTACTTTGGCTTAGAAGGAATTCCAAAAGCCCTTACGACAGTTGATATGTAAGAATAATGAGTTAGCTACGTACAGAATCTTTGAGTTAACAAATTGTTAAAAGAAAAGAAAGATGTAATGTATATATTTAAATGAATATTTCTTTAGTTTATTATAGTGCCAGGTCTGGTTATTTCAGATTGTATTGTAGCCTTGCATTAGCTTTGTATTAGATGACAAGATACATTGGTGTATAATTTTCTGATGACAAGATACGTTCGTATATAATTTTCTGATGGAAAGACACATTTGTATATAATTTGCTGATGAGAAGACACATTGGTATACATTTTTCTGATGAGAAGATACATTTGAATATATTTTTCTGATGAATTTTTAAGCTATTAAATAAGGATTACTAAGACAAAGGCAATCTCTCTGATGATTTAAGCTAGCAAAGAAGAATTTCTAAGACAAAGACAATATCTCTGATGACGTTTATAAGCTAGAAAAGAAGGATTAATAAGAAAAAGGCAATCTCTCTAATAACTTGTTTTAAGCTAGCAAATACATTTTACAATCTTACAAATGACCTTACTCGAAAACTTGTGATAAATAATATTGCCACGCTTAATAAAACACACGTAGACTCCTGGATAACAGATTACAACAGGAATTTGGAAATAACCTACACAATGTTTTATATTAACTAACATTGTTTACTTACTGAGTATCGTGATACATGACATGCAATTTCAAATTAGTAACTTAAGCTGGACGCCTTTCTAAATTCATTCATTCCTAGTTTTAGTATTTGTTCCGCCAGCTACTGATTGTTGAATTAACGTCTATGTTTATACTGGGGTTGCACTCGTTTACGTCCAGAGAGAGGCTTTGTCATTAAACCAACGCCAGTTACTGAGTTTCCTTCTTGGAATAAAACTTGTTAATACAATTTCAAACTGACACATGTATCACATTATTTCTTCATATTATTATGTGGAATTTGGACCTTGTTATTATGACTCATATATTTCTGGAAAAGGAGTCATTGAAGCAAGCAAGCTAGCAAGAACACAGGTAACCATGCATCATAATGGACGACTAACTAAAGAACCGAATAACAACAACCAATTGTCCTAACAATGATGGGTTTAGTTTTAAATTCATGCTTAGAAGCGATTTCGTGGATGTGAAGGAGAACAAACATATTTGCCTTTAGGTTTACCACGAGATGCTAAAACTGACACCACTACATGCTTGAAAATAGCATTGCTTTTTTCTCTCTTCATTGCGAGAAACTAGTATTGCACGAAAATCAAAGCAAACTATTAGTTTACATATGAAAATACCCACTCATTATGCAAAGTAAATTGTTACCTTCGTTTGCTGTAAGATAGTGTGTATTGTATCATATGTACAGATGAAATTATTGTACAGACAGGTAACCGTATATTGGTAATGTATTTCACATTTCCTTTTTTATGTGAAGAGAGTGATATAATAAACAAATGCAATGTCTCGTGTGTAATGGTACAACTTTGTTAACGACTAGTGATGAATAATAAACATGGTATTTCTAGATCAGAGATTAGAGTTATACCAACTTGGACGAACGAGTTTATAGTTATTGATTTAAACACTGATCATTTCATTCTTTGTCCGTTGTTTGAATTAACAGTAGATAAAATATTTCATTCGACGAACACTCGATACAAGAAGGTCGTCAAAACATGTCTGATGATGATACATTGCCATCCAGAGATAGGGCAATAAATCAAAAGCGACAAACCTTTTTAAATGGCAGATGTATATGTATATATATATTCTTCTTATGGCAACTCTATTATTCTGCGTCTCCTTGAGTCACGCATATTTCTTGTTTTATAGTTCCTGTAGTGAGTACTCTTATTTTGTCTTTGCATTTTGGATTTGCTACCCACTATCCCACATATAATATCTTATACCTCACATTTACCTTCCGTACATTGTGAGCAATACTTTTTTATCAACCATCCACCAACATTGTTTGATATTATCCAACTCGCCATGTGAAGTGAAGAAAACCTTATCACATACTACCACATGAAAATGGTAGGATGTGAAAAAGTTGATTGACATTAAACAATATCACAAGTAAGATGGTAAGAGCGTTTATATATATGCTATCCTTATATACACGCAAACATAATATCGCAAACTAAAGGTTACTGGTTGCATACACACTATAGCACACAAAAGTATTATAGAAGAGTTTTTTACATTTTATTTGCTTGTGAACAAACATAGACATATACAAGCACAAAACACATAGTGATAATGACTGAGCAGCATCTCTCTTTTCGAGGAGATTTGGGTGGCACAGAACTGGTCTTTAGGTTATTTAATAAAAGATGTTTAACACATGTATCGCTTCACAGCTCATTTTCCCAAACGTCTCCTCATAGCTGGTCCATAGCCTAATACTCCCTTTCACATATATTTTTTGTTTCTTTTCCAGACAGTTGTGTGCATGATGCGTTTCAAATTGGCATTAATGTAGTTCTGCACTGCAATCGGTTACATCACCAGGTAGGTCCCTATTAGCTATTCTATTGCTCCTCTATCATCCGCTAAATCCAATATGAGGTTTCCTCTGCCTGTTTCACAACCGTATTGACTAACTTACTGAGGTTAGCTTCTGTAATCCCAATGATTCCCATACATTCTCGTACTTCGAGGACAAGATTAATATAATCAAAATATTTTTGTTGTTATTACTAGCGTCACAAGATTTAAATGATTAATGTCATCAATGCTTAAGTTATATACCCTGCATTAAGGAAGGAAAATATTTAGTTCATGAATTAACTTCCAAGCTAACATCGTTTATTTCAGCCTGATATAAGCAACATCTCCATTCCAAGACTAGAACAGTGCTTGCTATTTATTGATAATGTAAATCACCAGTAGAAATCTTGTTTCAACAAATAGCTAAAATTCATACCTTTCTACAGAAACAAAAGTGTGTCTTTGTGCCCAAGTTGTCGACTTCAATCTGACCAGCATCTCTCTTTTCGAGGAGATTTGGTGTGGCAAAGACATGACAATGAACTCAAGAAGTATTAAGGGAAGGTCGGAATAAGAATACAAAGAAAAAGCACATGAAGTTTATCTTTTCTTGTTTTGCTTTGCTTACTCACAAAAGACTGGAATTCACACTTATACTTCATCGCAGTTGTGACAAGTGTATTCAAGAGTCTTTACTGTGTCACTGTCCAAGCTGTAGCTTGATTCCAGAAGGACACAAAAAGAGCCCTTCAGATGACAACGACAGTAGTCTTGAGGTCCTAGAAAAGTGATTTATATATTTGTTGTTGGCTGCATTAAACTCTTCCCATCATATGTTTCTTACTTGCGTCTAAGAACATTACAGCAGAGAACGACTGTTTTCTTGACATCCATATAAATAACGGAAACATTGACATCAAGCCAGACTCACAGTAGGGCTGATTGATTCGCTCGGTAGTCAAACCAATTGTTTGTTATAATTATGTAATGAGGGTATATACTACACTTGCGCATACATTTAGAAAATCTCTGGTCAGGTAGCACTTGCACTTACATAGCAGATTCCATGACACTTCCAAATAAAATACAAAGCTAGTTATGCGGCGTCTAAACGTTACTTTACTTTTCATAATCATTTTACGAAATTAATTTCTTGATGAAATCAAAGCAAGAATATTGTTTCGAGCTATCCCAGTGTAGGAACTTTTTCTAAATGTCCCAGCCCTACTGACCCGAAAAACATTTATTGGTCCCTTATTTGCAAGGACAATAGTGGATGTACAGAAACTGCAGTGTGCGTTTCTTTATAAATTGATCAACTACTCGTATAACACTAATGGCATACTCAAATGACGAGTACTTAAAGTTTCAGCTCAGAAGCATTTTGTACTTCATATTATTTATAACATGCATGCTATTGATCAGAAGTTAGAAAGTTAGTTGGATATTTCGCGTATCAGGATGACTCTGTAAAACTTGAAATCTCCATGTCATTGTGCCATATCAGGAATGCAAATCTTGCATCATATTTCTCGAACAACACATTTGTTCGGGCGACCTTTGTATCCTTAAATATCAGGTTCATTATAATGTTTTCTATCTTTACTGCTACTACGCCCTTCCTTTATGATTCAGTGTATCAACCTTACCATCTCTAGACATTATGATAATGAGGCAGGTGTTCCTGATCTAAAAGGATGTACAATGTTAAAACCTTTTTTTTCTCCGTTGGCTTAAAATTTATAAAACCTACAAATTCGACCGACTAATCGCGAGTTTTGTTACTGAACAAACAGCTTTGTTCTCTTTTTTCTCTTTTTGTTATTTTTATCGATATACTTGTTTCTGCTTGTGTTGTTGGTGTCTATTAAATGTGGTTCATTATATGTATTATGTGTATAAATTAAATATATGCTTACAAACACTAATTATCCTTTCAAATATGTTACCCATATATTGATTAGTTACTTCAGCTTAAGGAACATTATGAATGCGTCTTCGTTAGATAAAACAAGATTTCAGAGTGAGAGAAACAGCGACTTTCCGTATATGCAGTAAAGGTGTATTTACGCAGACAGTTTCGGTAGTGGACTATTGCATTCATATCACATAGATTTGCTAACGATATGGAACATACACAAACTCATCATAGTAGCCCAAACCATAACCAAGTCCAATATGGTAAATATAAAGTAGGCCCATTCAAATGATAAGAAAGTAAAAAGACGGATATATTTCTGAATCCATCTTAAGTAATATTATACAAGCATGCGTGTGTTGTAAAATGTTTATTTAAACCAACAAAACAAACAAATTTCGTCTTAACAAAGGGATATATAATTTCATATGATGCAGTAAATTACCTCTAACTTTCCTTGAATGCCTGGTATATTTCGGGTCATGGTCAACTGTTTATTGCATCAAAATGTCATTAAATTCAAGAAGTCAGTCTGAGAATGATTCTAAGCGTGTCGTCAATAAAGTTTGCAAAATACGTTTGTTTTGTATCACTCGGTCTTCAAGTATGTAAACAATGCAGAGAGAGGGTTTACTCTGCAGATGGGAGACATCTATTTTCAGGGGAGGTAAATCTAACCGGAACATAAGCCGCTCAGTTATGACGTCAACATACTGGCAATGAAAGTCACTAATATTTCGATACTTGAATCAAACGGATAATACAAGTCCCTGTATGATTTTGGAGTAGCCGGGGGAAACATATTAATATATTAGGGGGCGCTCACCAGTTATTATGTACTTTTGAGAGAGTGACTTATGTCAGGTGAAGTTGTTTTCATTTAAAACATGCACAATGGAGAGAATGTTGGCATACCTCTATGCTACATTAATGTAATGTGGATGATATTTCTTTGGATATTGTACTTTTGGAAACTGTACATGATTTAAACACACTGCTAACTAAAATGACTGCTCCCTTGTGCTAAAAAATCAGCCTGAATTAGTCTAACGTACACTATCCGTAGCAGCTGTTAAAATAGGGAAAATGAAATTTGCCAGACTAGACAATACCAGCTTCTGAAAGTGCAATGAATGAATTACCAAATATATAAAATGTATATAAAAAAGTTATCGGCTCTTTTTTTATACATTTTAACTCTGAAGTTCAGGAAGTGAAAATGACAAAGTGGAGCACATCTGGAGTTAGGCCCAGCTGTATACTCTATAGCCCATATTACACGCATCAATCACACACCAAAATAAAGGCAATTAAAGGTTCTTTGAATTACATCTAAGATATACAAGGACTTTTTTAAAATAACTAATATAACCAGTGAGGAAAGCCGGGGAAATTCTTTTTTTTTTAAACCTTAACCCTATGCAAAATATTAAACTGTAGAGCGCCACCTTAAGAGGCCAACTATATGATTAATAGTGCAAGGGGTGATTGGGAAATGGTAGGGCAAAATAACTATCAGCTTGATATGATGCCAGATGTATATTTAATAGAACACGGGGTGATTAAGGAATAGTAAGGCGAAATAATTATTAGCGTATTATGATGTCCAATGTCTGTTTAATAAAACACTGGGTGATTGGTGAATGGTAAGGTAAAAAAAAATGTTAGCGAATTGTAATGCCAGTTGTGTGTTTAATTGAGCACGGGGTGATTCGGGAATTGTATGGTGAAACAACTGCTTGCGTCTTATGACGCCAGCTTTATGTTTAACAGAGCTCGGAGTAATTTGGGAATAGTAGGGTGAAATAAATGTTGGTATCTTATAATGCCAGATGTGTGTTCAATTGAGCAGGGGGTGATTGAAGAATGCTAGGGAGAAATGACCAATGCATTAGTATCGTCAGACTGGAGCAATGTATTGGTAATGTCTGATTGCGGCAGTACGTGTCTGTGTCAGACTGGAGCAGTGGTTTCCTAATGTTATAATGGCATTGTATTGCACGTGGCATATGTGAGTAATGGTTGTTAGTGTCAAACTGTAGCAGTGGGTTTTTATTGTTAGGTTGGAGCAATAAAATGCTAGCGATGGATTATAATATAGTAATGCTAGTTTCCGCTTGTAAGATTTTCTGGCTAGTATCAAATTGGAGCAAAGTGTTGCTGGTGACAGATTATGTTTCTAATTCACTCTTGACACTCATGTGCTAAAACTGAATTCGATATCACATACTTGTGGCACCTGAGTTCCAGTAAACCTGGCATACGTCCTGAGTCTTTTGAGCCTTCAAGAAAACATGCAGCTAATAAATACCATTGAACAAACAACTTTTCAATATTAGGAGAAATCAGCATAGTGATGCATGAGTACAATCCTTCTTAGTGACTTACTACATTATTTGTTAGAGTACCAAGAGTTAAAGTGACATTATAATTCAAAGCGATAAACTGACTCTATAGTATCCCGAGTCAAACTGACATTATAATTCACAGAGTTAAACTGACATTAGAGTACCCCGAGTTAAACTGACAATTAGGTAAACACAACCAAACTGACATTATAATACATAGAGATAAACTGTGATTATAGTACTGAGAGTTAAATTGACATTAGTGTACCCCGAGTTAAACTGACAGTATGGTAAGCACAGCTAAACTGACATTATAATACACAGAGTTAGCTGATATTATAGTATATGGAGTTAAACTGACAATACAGTACCAAGAGTTAAACTGGCATTATAGTACGTGGAGTTCAACTGACATTCTAGTGCATCGAGTTAAACTGACATTAGAGTACCCAGAGTTAAACTGACATTTGTAGTACCTAGACTTAAACTGACATTATAGCACACAGGCTAAACCTTACGTAATACAAAAAGGTTACAATGGAAATATGGTACCCCACAGAGAAAACGCCATTTAGTACAGTGTTAACTAGGATTATAGTACCCATACTTAAACTGGCAATATAGCGTTAGCAATTAGACTTGCAGGATAGTAAGCAGAGTTAAAATGACATGATGATACCAAGAGTTAAGCATATATGATGGTACCCAGAGTTAAAATGACATGATGATGCCAAGAGATAAACAGATATGATGGTACCCAGAGTTAAACGGACATGATGGTGCCCACAGTTAAACTGACATGATAATACCCAGAGTTAAACGGACATGATAGTACATATAAATAAACTGGCAAGATGGTACTCTCAATTAAACTGACATGATAGTACCCAGAGTTACCTGACATGATGATACCCAGAGTTAAACTGAAATTATAGTACCCATATTTAAACTGACATGTTAGCACACAGAGTTACCTGATATAATAGTACCCAGAGTTAAATTGACATGATAGCACACAGAGTTAAACTGACATTATAGTACCCAGATTTAAACTGACATGACAGCACACAGAGTTACCTGACATGATAGTACCCAGAGTTAAACTGACATGATAGCACACAGAGTTAAACTAACATTATAGTACCCAAATTTAAACTGACATGACAGCACACAGAGTTACATTTTGTTCTCGTAGTAAGCATCAGAATTATATATAGAAAACTGATACGCAAGATGGCACAACTGCAGAAGGTAGATATGGTTAAATATTGTAGGAAATTCGTTGAGAGTATGTTTATAATGGTACATAGAAATGGAGATTTACCTATTTGGCTTACAACATAAGCCAAATTATTGATAAAGGCACGAATATTCGTTTCGTTTATTTGCCTATATGGGCTTGTACTGTCTAAAATCACATACAAACACGACACGGAATGCTTATAACTTTCACATTCCTGTCATGTTACCTGCAACCGTCTGATTTTAATACGAACATATTTTATCAAGGTTTGACAATTAAAAAAGAAAACTTCGTTTATCTTGTGTGTGGTTTTTCAACAACACGACTCAGATTACCTTATTGGAATGCCTACAGTTGGATAAAGTTGCATCCTTATGTCCCGGGTGCGTTACTTTAGCCAGATAATAGGTTTATTCCTTAAATTGGACCCATATCACATTTACAGTAAAGATCTGGATAATTGGCATGACACGTGTTTTGCTGCGGTGTCTATTCTCACTAGTACACCTATACTTGTTTAGAATGGTGCATCCTGTTGTTGAGGTTGTTTTGTTTTTTTTATTTCTTGTTTTCGATGTCACTCAAGTAGGAAACATAACTACATTTTTCAGTTCAATTTTTTTTAAATATTTGCACATATTTTCTAAACTCTTTTAATATTGTCGTCATCTTTAAGATGAATCAGTTTAAAGCTAAGTTAATTCATGCTAGAACAAAAAGGCTTGCCTATTTTGCATTCGATCAAGTTTATAATCAATGAAACACTCTCGTTCAACGTTTTGAATTTTGGGTCAAGGTCACAGTCACGTATTTCTTCGATGAAGCTCGTGTTTGAAAGGTTTACATTCCCTAATGTTGTAATCTCATTTGTAAAATGCCTTATTTATGATTAAACTGCAAACTGATAAATGAGAATAAGGTGACGATCATCAAGACAGTATATCGATGAAAACTAAGGATTTATGAGAAGATACCTGAATAAAATAAAAATGATTATTGAATTGTATGCACTGTGATTTACCGATAATGACATACTCCAACAACTGGCAAAATTTAGTTCGCGGGCTATGATTGTCA